>NJDD01002279.1:266466-301875 GCA_002245505.1 Calephelis nemesis | reverse complement strand
ACTCTCCACTCCTCGATTCGCCTGCACGGGCCTGGCGTGATGGGTGGCGGCCCCCATCGCCGCATCTGCCTCTTTTCGTACCGACGAGGGCTGATCGGTACGCGTCGCGACGTGTACGCTTCTGGCCAATGACCCCCTAATTGTGACGATCATGAAGCTATATGACTACCGCGGGTAACACTCCTAATCATCAAAATAAAACAAATAGGCACCCGATGTAATTTCCAAACATTGCTAACTCGTTGTAATGTACAATAATACCCTTTTTTTCTAACAGTCTTGCGATGTTAATTAACAAATCCCAAACGGAAGAGAAGTCTGTGCATTACAAAGATTTATACGATACCTACTTATTGGGAAATGAAACCTCTTTCTTGTCTAACCTCCAGTAGCGACATGGTGACGATGCGATAGTAAAATTCATTCTCCCATTCTCGATCGGAAATTGTAAAGATATATATGAACAAGTAGGTACACTAGTAATGGAGCTTTTAATCTGAGGCATACGCTGTATAATTTATCAGCCCATTCATTCTGAAAAATCATGAACCTTACCTACCTAATTATTTACGCACTAAATACTTATCTTGCTCCGTTACACTGAACTGAAATGTTTGTGAAACATAAACGAAATATTTTCTTACACTAAGTTACAAATTTTATTTGAAATCGTGTAACTTATAAGGCGTACAATAAAGTGTCACAATTAATATGAGCAGCTACATATAGTTTCTCCGTATAATATGTCTTTCACCACCCATCTAATTTTAGGTCAGACTCATACGAAAATCTTTTAAAGGATGCCGTTTCAAAATATCGAAACAAATAGCGTCCTAAACAAATCCACTCAAATTCCGTACGAAAAAAAAACTGACATGTATGACAGGTTAAAGACTTGTTTGTGTTTGTTTCGTTCCGAATGTAACTATGTACCTACTATTCAGTATAGGTATTTGATTTTTTTTCGAAACGGAATTCTGTAAAGGAAATCCGAATGTATAGACCATTTGACATGAACATTTGACAATCGAGTTTACCATTTAAATAGTGATTGATATATGTACCTAAAGTAGCTGCGGCTATTGTGTCGATTTTCCACGCAATCTAGACAACGTGTAGTTCTCTTACTAGTCTGTGATCTAGACTCTCGACACCCATCCTAAGCGGAAACTCAAATATCTACGGATTAATTTGTTCCTCTTGTTAAAGAGTATTGATATTCTTTGATTTGTTCTATCGACTGTTGACTTTAGTCCAACGATTACAATACTCTCATCAGTTCTATGATGCTGATCAAATAAAGTTGTATTGAACCATGAGCTAGATCTGAATTAATAATTTAACAAATGAAGCATATAGCAAAACTAAACTATAGGATGATGGAGCCTTATCACAGTGGAAAATGGAAACAGATTGTCTGAGTTTTTTTTGCTGTGTCTGAGCTGAATAAAATTGGCCAATGACAATAAGTTTAGTTACCCTGTTTCTTTGCGCGAAATAGGTACATTCTTGGCTGCCTTTTTGGTCGGTGGGCTAGCGTACACGCTTAACTCCATAGTCCAACCGCGAGGCTGGGGTTCGATTTCCAACAGGGGCAGGCACAGATTATACCTGGGGCAGGCATTTGTGTGATGAACACTTAGATAGATATCTGAACTTCCGTATCTGGGTATTTATTAAATTTATTCCGGTATCTCTTTAAATGTCACTATGTATTAGTATCGCTGTCTACTAACACCCATGATACAAGTATGTAGGTAATTTGCTTACTTTGAGGTTGGATTCAACTGGTGTAACTTGTCCAAGGATATTTATTATTCCCATTAAATTAACCTTACCATGTCGTCGGCCGCCTACACGCCAAACTCCATCCACCAATCGGCTCGGGTTCGGTTCCCGATGGGGGCAGACATTTGTGTAAGGAACAAATACAGTTAAGATTAATTATAGCATTTCGGGGGCTATAGTTGTTAATAGAAAAAACAATATTTTAAATATTTTATTTGAAATTTTTCAAACACACTAAATGTCAAAAAATAAACATAGTTAACATTTTTTATGTCTAATGATTACTATATTCAATAAGTACCTGCATTGACATTTTCCATTATTCAGTCTCGAAAAAAAGTCATTCTAAAAACATTTACAAAATAAAAGATATCGGAATATTTATTATTCAACCATGTCTAAAAGCAAGTCACGCATAAAATCCGCAAACCGTAAAGTATACATTAGTCACACCTGCTCATAAAAAATCTAGGTACTTCAAAAGCGTACTGCGTTTTCACACATAACATAAAAAAACATTAAAAATATATTTTTTTAAATAATACAAAATTTAATCAAAACAAAGCATCAGTTTGGCGCAACTTTCATATTAAAAAATAAAAAAAAATTGCTATGTTTTTTATTCGCCCAAATCATATGTCACTAGTTGCCTTATATCTGCATGCCTTTAGACTTGCTTTTAAATTATACGGGTTATACTTTTTCAAGTAATCTTTATACAAATTCGGGTTTGCTATGTATCTATGGAAGTCCCGCCTCTTATTACGTAGTATTCATATACTCTTAGCAAAGCATTTGTCAACGCGTCAATTAGTTATATATATTGTATCGTTTTTATTATTGTATTTATTAATTTGTGTATTAGGAATCCCTCATTCTTATATCTTTCCTAATTCAAATTCAAATAAATTCTTTGCAAAACAGGGTTACATTAAGTCACATGAATGAGTACCCTTTACGAAGGTATTTATATATATTTTTTAAAATATTAATCTTTACAAATATCAATTACAAATGAAAATTTAACAATTCAATACATTTTAGGTTAACCTATTTTTTATCTTTGGCCATTTCCTGCCGTTTTTGCAGGTGCTTACACAGCATTATGATGTAGGTATAGCTTTACCTATAACTTAGGTTAACCAATGGAAACATTCTATGACCAGGTAACACCAGACAATTTGATATATTAGTTCTGGAGATTAGTACATTCTAACAGCCTCTAGCTTTATATTCTAAACACATACATTTTTAGGTTTAGATACAACATTGTACTTATTTAAAGTAAACGAGTCATTTCAAAATAACAATATTTATTTGATAATGTAGCCTTATAATGGCGTTAGAAGAGTTTTATTACACATATCCGAGATCACTTTTATACATAACTATTAAAACCTTACGTCAATTTGCAAGAGTTTATTAAACATTAATGTTATAACACCAACAATATGCAGATAAAAGAAAGAAGTTGAGAGATAAAACTCACTTTACGCGATCGTTTTTGATTTCTGTATATATAAAGTGGCCGTAGTAGACATTGGGCTAAGATCTTTGTTCCCAATATTCTCTGTTTACACAACTACCAGTATTCGGTTAAGTTGGTGTATACATTGGGCCAACACTTTAAATCAATGTGTATTGAACTATTGAAATATAAAAAAAATAACATTCACAGTTGCAAGAGCCGCGAATGTTCTGTGTGGAAGAAACCTTAAGATTATCTTTTAGAATATAATAGATTGCCAACTCATTGGGAATAAAATCGTATTTTGAAAATTATGTATTTTATTTGTCATCTAGATTTACACAGAGAAATAGTGATTACGAGTAAACACACTCGTAAAACAGTAAAGTGAAAATGATGGGAGACTTTCATGAATTTTACATATTATTTTTTAAACATTTTCTCATTACCAGGGTGCAAATAGTTAAAAACCAACCTCGATTTTTTTCACTTAGGAAGTAAAATCATCATTGTAATGAGTTTTTAAAAAATAAATTAGCGCATGGAAATTTAGTATAAAATGTCTAATTCAATAATACACCATTTTAAGATACATTCTAGCATATTACGACGTTAACACATTTTGTTCCTTCAACAAACATTCTTAAGACCACTTGTACGTTTCTGGGTTAAATATTTTACTAGTATTAGCTTTTAGTACTGTATTTTGAATGCTTAAAACCGGAACGTGGACGAGGACGTAACTACGACCTTAACGGCATATCGTCGGACACAAAAGGCAAATAATAATGTATTTTTGAAAGTAAAAATTTTCAAATTCGAACAATACCCAAAAGATAGCGTAGGTATTATCTTACTCTTAACCTTTTTGTTTCTCAAAAATATTGAAATTAGAAAATAAAAAATCTTCAAATCGTAAAACAAAAAAGAAAATATTGTCATACTAGTATTTAAAAGTTAAGATATAACTATGAATTTCAAAAAACAAAAAAAATCAGCGACAAGTACCTACACAAACAAAGACACATAAGAATAGTTTAGGCGTCGAATATCTTTATGTATTTATATAATTGCCATAACATTATGAGTTCGTTCTTGTAAAATAAAAATATACTTATAAAACGATTCTTGTTCATACGACTCGTGTTTTTTCTTGAACTGGCATTGTTAAGCTTGTATATGATATTTCAGTCCTGTGAAATAGAAATAATTATTAGGTGATGGCATACAAAATGTTATAACATAGTGGAAAAACAGGTGGCCCCTTCTGATGGTAGACAACTATCTCTTATCCTTCAGCACAGAACATGGCTTAAGTTAGCGCCCTGTAGGGTTGCTTTTGAAGCTCGATTCATTCAATATTGGAAATTGGAATAGAGTATGTCATTTTAAGTGGTATTATGTTCAAACAATACTGGCGAATTATTGACATTTAGTTATATATAAACAACATTATCCTATCGGATTTGTTGAATTTATTTGTTACATGTTAATAATCCGCTGTGATAATGTGTTCAAAAGTACCTAAAATGACATATACAATTCCAATTCACGTGTTAACGAGATTCAAAAGTGCACAGTTAATTCGTACGGGTTTTTTTTTATGATAGTGGAAGGCAAACAAGCAGACGGATATCCTGATGGTAATAAATTCACGCTGCCTACAGACACCAAAGGTGGTAATGGTGCATTGCCAACCTGAGGCCGGGATGTAAGGTCTCGAGCAAAAGTAAGATTACCGGCTACCTTACCCTCCAAACCGAAACACGTCATGACGTTATGGCGGCAGGAATAGGTAAGGCGGTGGTACCAATCCGGACCAACACGGGGAAAAAGTAAGTAAGTTGCGATTCATTAAATTCAAATTGCAGGGGAAGCAAGTACAGAGCAGTTATGATTACATTTTAAAATTATTACGCTTTCACAATCTTTATGAATAGTTGTCTATTTGTTAGTTATGAATAAACTATTTTACTGTGAAATTTCATCTTGTTTCTATTAGTAGTTTTTTGCATGTGTGAAAGAGTAACAAACATTTATCCTTAGACTATCTCGTTTATAATATTAGTTATATGATGTATAATGTTAAAAAATCCTGTTACAGTTTTTCTAGTCACACTCTTTCAAATCAGCTCAACCGATTTTAATAAATTTGTTTTTTATTGGTACTGTAGAGGTTGCATAACGATGCAAACTCTTCTAGCTGCTGCCAGCTAAAAAATATTTAAATGTCAAAACCTTTTTAAACTATGATTAAAAAATAAAGAATAATGTTAGAATATACATAGGAATATATAAATGGAACAAGAAAAGTTACTAAAAAGGAAAATATAATGTACAGCAGTACATAAGCTTATTTCGTACCAGTATTGTAGTATATATTTAATAATATTTTTGCATTAGTATCATTAAATACCAAAACGTAAGTACATAATTCGCTTAATAACGGTCAGATTTGTGTAACTTGTCCAGTGCTATTTATCGCTATTATCATACTGCTAGATGATACATATATAACATGGCAGAACAACGCACACTCGGTTACATCTAAAGGAAAAGCCAAGTTTTGATAGACTATTCAGAAACGACAACACTTTCGATTTATGAAATTAAAATTAACACCCGTATCCCCAAAAGCGTAGGCCGAGTACCAGGGCACTCACGAGAAGCCGACAACACTAGTCCCACAATGTAGTGGTAAGCCTATCTCGAATCCGAAACCTCATTAAGTTAAGCCCAACAACGGACCGCTAGACCACAGCGACGAAATGAAATAAAAAATACAACTTATATAATTTATCCCACAAAAATACAACACTTGGATATGACGTAAGCAAAGCATTGAGCTGATTTCTGTCAACCATAATTGCACGTGCAGGCTGGTGCTCATACTAAGTATACATAGTGACCACAATTGTAGTATTTTATGGACTGGATGGATGGATGTTTGAAGAAATAAATATTAAAATTTGGCACTAGCATTTAAATCGCAATTTTGTTGAAGTGAAAACTTCTTTAACGGCGTTGCGCACTTTTTTAGAATGGGTAAAAACTTCTAAACACGCGCCAGGACACGTGACCTGATCGAAAATTCGTAGGACGGCTGAGGGCGCTTGCGCGAATGTTCGTGTTGTCATGTTTGTGTACGATAGCGCAATAAATGAATATTGTATGCTACTATACAAATGATAGTACTTTCATAATGATAATAATTGAAGTGCAACCCGTCGTTTTTTTAAACCATAACTTCCTTACATAAAAATGTGGCCGGTCCTTTGAAGGTAACCCTGTATATAAAATAGTCACTTACCGAGGCTTTGTTATGAACTTGTCAGAATATATTATTTTGTGTATCAAGTAAAGAACACAAAATATACTAACAAATAATAACGCGCCCATCGGGACTCCAGGCTGTAACAGAAACATTGTATATAATTATTTTGTATGTGCGCTCGTCACCTAACTAGTAATCGGCTGGATCGACTTAGTTTTATAAATGTACGGTAGTACTATTTGAATTATGGCGATTCGGCTATATTCGTCAAGCTCCGGAAATCGGAATATATTTTAAAGATATCTATACAGAGTTGTTATTAAACATAAAGCGGCCCGGTACGTGCTTCGCTACGTACATTATTGTTTGTTGTGTTATGTCATTCATGCGGAATGACATAACAAAACAAACGAAAAAGCAACTGAAATAAGTTTCAATTTGACTGAAAAATACCCAGTAAAAAAAGATCCGCCATTTATTGAATTCATTCGTGATAAATGTGATAAATGAAGAACTGCTCGACCGATTTTAGGCAAACTTCACATAAACCATCTAATAAATAGTCGGAACAAAGCCTAAATATTTGGTTTGGATAGGTGAGTCCGTTTTTGAGTTATAAAATTACAACGAAAAGTAGCATTGTTTTTTATATGTAGGTACACTAGCTCACCCATCACACTTCGTATCGCTTGACATTTATGCTTCGATAGTAGTCTACCGGACCCAATGTGAAACATTCCAAAATTAACAACTACTTATTAATAAAAAATAAATTAAAAAAACATTTTCCAGTGGACCAAATTGTGAATCTAAACCATTATTGAATCCTCTTAAACACACACAAAAAACCATCAAAATCGCTGCAGTCGTCTAGGAGTTCAGTGACATACACACGCACACAATAAATATATTTAAAGACTAGCTGACCCGGCGACGTTGATGACGCTATGAAAAAAATGGAGTAAGACACCCTTATCACTAAGGGATATGAAAAAGATTCACCCTTATCACTTAGGGTTATAAAAAATAGATGTTGGCCGATTCTCAGACCTACTCAATATGCTTACAAAATTTAATGATAATCAGTTCAGCCGTTTAAGAGGAGTACGGGAACGAACATTGTGACACGAGAATTTTATATATATGATGTAAAAATAAGCAGATATACAAATGATTATAACCTTACCTTCTGTAAGCACTCTTTTTCCCAATCCACGGACACCAGATTATCGTATAAATTGACGAATCTCTCGAAAGGACACAACTCCGTACAGTGTGGGATGGATAACACTAGAGGTTCGACGATTTCAGTCGAATTTCTGTACGAGAAACGAACATAGTGTGCCATTGTTGAATTATCTGAAACAAAATACGTAAGTATATTTACGCTCGCATCCTTAAAGGTAGGCAGAGGTACAACCAGGACACCCGCAAATAGTCCCACAATGTGATAAGTGGCAAATCTTAAAGAACCACATCATTGTTTTAATTAGAACATTGAAAAAACAAATTTTAAAGTTGCGCAACCCAGGAATCAAACCCGGGACCACATGTAGACATCACCATTGTCTGATAATCCGAAAAATACGGAATAATGCGGAAAGATGTATCCCAACCCAATTTTCTTTCAAACAAATGTTTTATTGGCTTAATAATATATTGTCTTACTTTAAAAAAAAAATGTGTCGCTTATGTCAAGCGACGTCTTATTCAAAGATACGAATACAATTAAATATATAGACACTAGAATACTGGTATGAGATAACCTCACCTACTGCACGACGCTATAGGTATGTTACTATTATAATAAGGTTTTAAAAAAAATAAAAACATTATTATAATGTATTTGGTCAATTATTTTATTTTCTACCTGGTAATTTGCAAAAATCGTTCTCTAAGCCAGTCTAGTTAAAAGTTGGAGAGTGAAATTGAGAAAAACAGACTTTGATTTTTCTTTTGATTCGATTCTTTTAATCGTACTTGATTATGTGCACAAAAACGGGTCTTTTCGATTTTCGTGGGATTTCATTATTAGATTCAGACTTGGTGCTAAGAGGGTTACTAGATAGTATGCTATCTCAAATAAAAAAATATTGGTTTGAAAATGACGGAGAAATCGACATACATAGAAAATATAGAAGCCAAACATCCAACCTCCTTTGTCGAAATCGGTTAAAAATTTATAGTAGTACTATTTAAATTATGCGCTTCGGCTATATTCGTCAATCTTCGGAAATTCGAATGTATTTTAAAGATATCTATATAATATAGAGTTGTTATCACATAATTAATCATTTCGCTTAAATTTAGGTTAGGTCAGCAAATAAAAAGAGTAAAAAATGTAAAGCCGAAGCACATAATTTAAATAGTAGTACTATACATTAAATTTTAAAAAGTATATC
Source organism: Calephelis nemesis (assembly GCA_002245505.1). Classification (NCBI taxonomy): domain Eukaryota; kingdom Metazoa; phylum Arthropoda; class Insecta; order Lepidoptera; family Riodinidae; genus Calephelis; species Calephelis nemesis. The sequence goes on along the minus strand of NJDD01002279.1, from coordinate 292,943 downwards.
TACCCTCAATAAGTTCAAAAAACACCGTAGAAGTATACGCCGGACAGTTTCCATCATACACTCCCAGGCCTGTCAGTATATTGCCTATGGTGAAGTCGTGCCCACTGTACACAGACATCTTAAGGTACTCGTCATTTGTCATAGCTTTCTTCATTTTTGTGACTATATCCTTTATTAACGGTCCAACTAATAAACGCGCCATAAGCGGTGTCGCTGTAGCTGTTGCGAAGCTGAAAAGTTAAATGCAAATGTAGTAATAAAGAAATAAATCATAGATTAAAATTGATCGTTTCGGAAACATATTGTCTATGTAACATAAAAGAAAAACTATCGGAGTAAGTTCTTTGTATGATTATTTCATGTTTGTTTTGTTTGTCACAGCTGGATTTTATTCATACTATAGTTTAAAACAATTTTTAATCGGATTTTTATTAAATAAAGAATATGGTTTTGCCTAAAAATTTCATGTCATACATTTTTAAAATGTGTCAAATAGGAGGAGAATTGTGGCAATTTTCTTGCGCACTCATTAAACTAACTTTAAGTTATTGCTATCTTCTTTCAACGATAGTAATAGAAAGAGACAAAATATTATTTAAATCGACAAACAAGTGAACAAAAACTAAAATCCCATCCCAATCAATCCAGATTATAATATAGTTACACAGGTACATTTTTTAAAGAATACCTTTCATGCGTTTTATTTAAAAAAGAATACAGCCCTTGTCCTTATTCAAATAATAGGAGAAATTACGAATCTTATATAAACCTAATTTTAAGTTATCACAATCTTCTTTCAACAAAAGTAGTAGAAAGAGACTAAACACTTTAATATTTTGTATATGTTTTTATGGGTTGTCTGTGCTGTCAGATTAGTCCCTACACGACTAATCTACAGATGTTTATTCTATTACTGGGTTGACTTTGATTAAAATCGTCACAATTTGACATGTTCGGACTAATATGACATGTCTAAAATGGTCCATTTTTTTTTGTTTTATTTGAATAAGATACCATGCATCTAAAACAAGTTTAGTTTGTGAACAGCAGAATCACCACCAATATCTATACCGGCAGGTCCGAAGGTTCATGCTAATGGGTACATATTCATACAATGATATAGAATGAATATCAGTCAAACTAAAGATCTATTAAAACTCAATCCTTGAGGGACTACTTTGGTTTAAAGACATTCACATGATTGCAATTAAAGTATAATGTTGTAGCATAGGTTAGTAGACTTTACCTGAAACAAGCAGGCGCTTGCATTTTGTCAGGAAAAACTGTTTGAGTCCAGTTGGGTAAAGTGAAATTATACAGGGTTTCAATGTTTAACACACTGTATATATCCTCTATATCAGTATAATCCTTAATTTTCCTTCCAGTATATGCAGTCAAATAACTGTAATGGAGATAACATTTTTTTGTTTTAGAAACATAAGGTAACTTACTAAAAAAGAGATCATACCAATGATAGTTTTGCACAAAACAAATTGGTTTTAATTTAACTCTTTATTCTAACACAGTTCTTACCAAATCTTATCTTATATTTCAGAAAAAACTAACCAATACGTTTTTATAAGGTAAATTTATTCAAAAGAAATTGAAGACAATAATTATTTTAAAGAAAAAGTTAAAAATGCAACTTACTTCATTAGGCCCTGATATTTTTTGAGCCCTTCTTTATAAACCTTTGATTGCAAATACTTTTCTTTTTCGTTATTGTACGGAACACATTTCCTTTTCATAGCCAAAACTTCATCACTCTTTTCAGGTTCAGTATGGATTGGTATTGGCTGCCACAATAAATCATCATCCCATACACTTTTACCGACTGGTGGATACATTCCTGGAGAAAATATGGCATTTTTGTGAAAATATTCAACCTTTAAGCTTATAAAAGCTAAAAGTGAAATCAGTATATTGCCAACCAAGTTAGATGGATATTTCTAGTAGTGGAAACACTACTAGAAATACCAATTTTTCAATACCATAAATAATGTTAGTTTATAAACGAAATATCTACAAATGTGTCATAATAAGGAGATCTGTCATCTAGTCATTTTACAATTTACTAGTATAATGCTTGGTGAAAACAATTAACAGTTTTTGCCCACTACTTGTAACATATCTTCTATGACTATGTATTAAATTTTTCATTTTAATATTTCTTAGGTGTCTACCTGTTACCAAAATATAAGCATTGAGAGTATAATGTAAAATGCATATTTCCGAGCAAGATTCAATGTAAAAATAGCATGTTTAATGGCAAAACAGATACCAAACCATCAAAAGCTTAAACATTTTGTTACAATTGTTAGTTTATGCTATATGTTTGCTGTGTGCTATAAAAAACAAGATACAATTTAAATGTATCAAAATTTGTACACACTGTATGCTTTTTTGTAAAAAGATACATCATCAAACTTACGTAATTACTTAAAATAATTAAGTACATTGTTGTAACATTATGTTATCTAAGCAAATACAAGGATTTGATAAGAGTTCATTACAAGTGAAATAACATAAGACAATACAAATACCTACAACGGGCTTGTAGGTTTGGATTCTATTTTTGTATATTTGTTTAAGAGCTACAGCTGGAATATTAGAATTTTCTCCGTGTGCAATTGGCATTCAGTGGTAGTATACTAAAATGTTGAGGCGCAAAAGTAATACTTGTATGGTCTATGTAAATAAAGTTTTTTCTGATTCTTATTGGTTTACTATCAAGACTACAGTTATTGCATTTTAAAGTTAGTAATCATAACACTTGTTTGACATTTTAGTGAACCTCGGTTGTCATATACGAAGCAAAGCAAAGCAGACATTCGATCTCTTGACAAAGTATTGTAAACGGGTCAAATATCTGCATTACTTAGTATATGAAATAAGAGTATATACATCTTTTTATATGTAGAAATGCAAACAAGCACTCAGAATTCCTTGAGCTAAGAAATACATATTAAAATTGTGTTTATATACAGCAAAGACACTAGTGATGTCACTGCAATAAAGATTGAGACAGATATGACAGAATAAAGACTAGGATAGAGCCTTGCCTGCTCTACTAATTAAGATGTGAACAATGGTGAACGCTGACTTTCTGAATCAAGGCAAGCAAAAATAGGACTACTTTTATACATTTATGATCTTGATGATAAAATTATTATAGGTTATAATTTATGTAAGAAATTAGAGAAAGGACACATGACTCTCCTGCTGGTAAAAGACAACCATGGCCTATAGACTCCATAGATGTTACAGATGCATCTCTGAACTATGGCCAGGATGGAAGGACTGTTGTGCAAGTCCATCTTCTAGTGTCTAACCTAACTTCCAGACCGGAACATGACAGAGTCATGATAGAAATAGGTAAGTTGGTGAATCCCTACTCAGACAAGCTGCTGCATAGTGCTCTACCACCAGTGGTCTTATTGGTAATGACCTATATTTTAACCTGTGCTTCTCTCGTACTAGCTGCCTGGCAGAGAAGCAGTCTATTTTACTCAGGGGACTAAGGCCAACACGGAAAGGTTGGGGTAGTTAGGGTACTTCTATCCAACACAACCTCAGACACTATTTGTGCATGTCTATAAGCATTAAAAATGTGATATTTTAACATTAAATCGGTGGTACCTGCTAGATTAGCTTGCGCTGACATTAGTGTTCTGTCTACATCTGTGGACCTTACATACACCTCTGCAGGATCAAATTGGTCTGACAATAGATGCTAAAAAAGCAAAATTTGTTAAATTAAAGTGACATTCAGACTGTGCACATTAACATCTCAACTAATTCCTGAAATGCATTTAAGTTTTAATATAGGTTGCATTTTTTGTATATTTAGTTATCCTATTGAATCACATGTTACTTTATTAGAAACCATTATAATAAATAAAAACAAAAAATATTGTTAAGTTTACCCACCAAAATTATATAGATTTATTCATCTGTTTAGTTGTAATTATTAGGTTCATAATTACCTGGGTAGATTTATAACATACTTACAATGTATAAAGCTTACACTTTAATTTTAAAATTGATTAAGAACCCAGCTTCACTTAGGTGAAAAAATATCTGTTAATATACATATAATAACAGATATAAACCTTCCTCTTAAACTACTATCTTTTTAAAAAACTACATCAAAGTCTATTATGTAAGTAAGTATCTCGACAGCCATATCCCAGAAGAGGTAGGCAGATGTACAACCGGGGCACCTTCGACTAGCTGAATACACTAAATTCCACATTGTAACACATGGCAAACCTATCGCCAGCCAGGCACATATACAATCTCGGCAACATAAATTTTATTGGAAAATCAGAAATACACCTTTTCTTATTTTTTGTTCTTGTATCGAACCCAGGACCTCAAGAAGTCAAGTCTAAAGCCGGACCACTAGATCACAGAGGGAACCATTAAATAGTTTTAAAGATCTTAGCATACACAGGAACAGACAGTAGAAAGTGACTTTTTTCTACTATGTAGTGATACATAAACTAAAAAAATTGTAAGCAATTAATAAGTAACAACCAATGTTAATAATCAATCCTAATCCAAAACTTGCTGTCCAAGATTGATATTTTGATCCATTTTTATGTTATCGCTTGCCAATAACATATCTCTGGACAGGATAAATATGGCAATTAGGTATAGGATAGGCTGGCAGATACGCAGCTATCTAGATTGCTTGAAATCTATCTTTAGAGATACATTATTAACATTGGCCGTAAGCTATTGATAGAATGATTGAGAACATAATAAACATTACTAAATTTACTTTATCTTCCCCACTTTTAGGTATCAGCTGTTTATAGCATTGTATGCGTATTATAAAATAAAGATAACAATTGAAGATTGCATTAAAACAGTACATTCGCTGAATAAATCTTGATAAAATCAGTAGATTGTGTAAGTTTAGGGTCATACATTAATAATATCTTTATTGTTCACATAATGGTAACAAAAAATGTTGACATAAAGACAATAAAGTGAAATGGGAGAGCTTATCTCCAGCAAGAGAGATTTCCTTACAGCTGACAGTAGGAAAGACAGAAACAAAGAGAAGCCTAGACTTGGTGTACATACACAATTAGATGGCTTTAAAATACATATAATATAGATATACATTTTATGTAATATTCTCACATTATCAATTAATTGTGCTGAAGTATTCAAATAAATTTGGAATGTTTAATACCAAGTGAAAGAGACATTTCTTACTTGAAATAAAATTAATTGAACAAGTATAAGTTAAGCAGGCAGGCAGAGTATTTTTTGCTTCAAATTTGCAAATAATGTAAACTATGTTATGTAAAAATTGTTTCACTATTACTTTTTTAAAGAGCTTCTGGCAATGGTCATGATTTCAGAGTAATATACATTACAATTACATAATTTTGCTACGGAACAACTTCAATGATGTGTTCACAGACTCAGCATTATATGGTAAATTGATTTTTACCATATAATGCTGAGCTAAATTAGCTGAGTAAAGAAAATTCAGATTGCCTAGAAACCTAGTAAGTTTAACGAAAGTAATTAAATTTGTATAACTTACCGCATATCGTTTTCTAAGCCACTGACCCAATGCGTAGTGTTGTCTTTTACCAGTATTAGTCAGTTGTCCAAACTTTACCGGCCAAAAAGATTCATTATTCCACGGGTCCGTAGGGTACAGATCTACAGGAGTTCTATCTCCGTGTCTGTATATTATAGCAGCGTATTTCACGTACTGAATGGCATTAGTTACACCCAAAAGGCATAAGCTAAACAAAGCTATACGAATCATATTGAAGTTGAAACGAAAACTAAATTAACACATGAGTAAAATTAGTTTTAATAGTAGGTACTAATCGCTTCACATGAAATACAATGAATTTAAAAATAAATATAATATAATCAAAAACACATTCTAATTAAATTTTAAAATAAAAGTGAACCAACATCGGTCAATGACCATCGTCTTTGTTTTTTGCAGAATTTTGAATAATTTTCAAATGCAAGGGCTGCCAGCTCAAGGAACTGTATTTCTACAATTTTATGTCTCTTAGAGGAAAATAATTATAAAGTAAAAAATAGTATATTATGTATAATTGATCAATAAATAGTAATAAATAATAAAAAGATAATTATATTTAATTTAAAGCTAAATCTAGACAAAATATAGTAGAATAAAGTAACACATATGGATAGCATACCTAGGCAATTTTAGTAGTGTTTTGTAAATTAAAAAAAACATTAAAAAATTAATATTTTTAGCTTTAAGACTCAGGAAGATCTCTTGAGATAGAAAAAGACCAAATTTATCTTTTATTTGTGTAGTACCTACTCTTAATTTACAGTGTAATTTAGTAGTCCAATTTTGGTGTTGACTACAAGAGGTCTGGATTAGATTTCCGTAGCGGTTTACTCAAAATGTGTTTTTAAATTTTGTAATTAAAGAGATAAATCTGTCACAACCGCCGCTCAGGCAATGATATTTAATTTAGTTAATTTTGTTTTGGTTTTGTCTTTCATTAAAAATTACCTTCATTCCTTACGACATTTTCTTAGCCTTCGGAGTGGTTGAAATTTGTATCCAAATATTGTCATATTATACTATGGTCAAGAACTTAACATGTTACATAATGTGTCCAAAATGTACATACTACACCCTCAATCAAATAATCGGGTATCCCTTTCACTTTTCAGAAACACAGAGGCTGTGTCAAAGCCATTGTCAAAACATAACCAAATATTTGGCAGATTAATTTGACACTGACAGTTCAAGTTATACCAGCTTTTCGTGATTGGTAATATTATGTGTTGTTGGTTATGTAAATTGTAAAGAATGAGCCAATTATTGGCCACATAAATCTTTTACTTACAGTAATTCCTTGAATAGCTAGCAGTGTATCTTAAACATAGATTAGTAAGAGAATCAAAAACTAAGAATATGGCATGTAGAACTAGGAGAATGAATTTTGTTGTCGAAGATATATATCCTTGAAATCAAAGACGAATTTTTACATGTCAAAAACGCCATAGGTAAACACTCCATTGGTGCCTTTATAGCTGTATTACAAATGTTTCATCGAAATAGATTCAGTAGTTACATGAAGGGGTAACAAAAATAATAACAGTTACGTAGGTAGAAGAGCAATTAATTTATTAAAATTGAAAATGAAAGTATGGGTTTTAGGAAACACACGTGCCTATTTCATGTGTATAAACATTAGTTCATTTAAAAGACATCAGAGTCATCCCCCTAGCGTGAAATGGCATTATTCCTCATGTTTAGTCGTAAGAAAGGTTTCCTAATTTTACTTTCTACTTTGCTTGGTCTTAATTTCCCTCGTTACTTAATAGTTAGTCCATTGGCATACATGCCATGTTCCACGACCTATTTCACTTTGTCGATAGATATCGACCCACAGATGTGGGGGTAAAGGTTCGCCCTGGGGAGGTTGGCATGCTCTGCGTGCTACAAATTTTTTTACAACGCGGATATTTTCTGAGTCAGCTGCAGAGTAGAAATGCTATACTGTGACTGAACCCTGTCGGCTAGGTATTCAGATTTACCAGACTCGCCGAACGGCTGAGGTAAGTTAGATCTAAGTAGCGGAGAGTTTGTTACCACCAAGAATATGAGTAGGTACAAAGCTTTATGATTTTTGGTTAAATAGTTTACTTAGTTTTAGTCAGTAGTGTGAAAGTGTAACATACAAAGTCGCATTCACATATATATTATTAGAAGGTAGGTACGTAAGCATATCCAAACGTAAATGTTTAGATTAATTTAATGAATGATAAGTGATTATTGAAATGAGCTTTTTGTAAATTAGTTAATTGTTGCGTAAGTAAAGGCATTTTAATTATGCAATAACTTCACGTTAAGTCCGATAAAACAAAAAATACGTAATGCCTAAAATATTCGGAACGTGCTAAGTATGAAATAATTCAAGTGCAGTAAAACCGCTAGGAACTGACTTAGATTTCGATAGCATAAGTCATCTACGTACACAAAAAAATAATATTTTCTCCGATTTTCCCGGCATTTCGTCATCAGATTCTGACTTGGTAGCAATCGGACCACCTTGGCAGAATTTTAAAATAGAAATGACGGAGAAATCAATCAACATACTTACATAAAAAATAGGAATCGAACATACAACCATCTCCGTTTTTCTAAGTCGGTTAAATATACTTTCAGGAAATCAGAAGAATAGAAATGGGAACTCTAACTTACTTAAAAAGTTCATCGTCAAGTTTTTTAAGTAAAGGCAATGGAAAATAAGTAATAACATTATTTGATGATTATTTTATTATTGGAAGTTGTATGCAAAAGTCAATCGAACCAATTTTCTGCTATTTGAAATGGTTTTTGTCAGTAACGAAAATGTAGATCAGAGATAGATTCAATTGTCAGAAATATGCTTGGCACTATCGTATTCAAGATCCAGTCCCCAAAAAGGTTGTGATTAGCCTTCTAAAATTCAGCACTTATGATTCAGTATTATGATTTCGCTTATAGTCTATAAAGGTAGATTAATATAAAAATTAATACATTATATTATTATTATATTACTATATAAAAAATACTAAAGATATGATTAAAAATATTGTACCTTCCTGACCAAGATTTTTTGCCGTGTTTGACTTGGGCAGAGCTGTTGTGCCAATACATTTGTATTGGCACAACAGCTTATTGAATAATCCATCATTCACCATGAGGGAGTGAGATCCTATATCTAATAGAGTTTTGGGCATGAACATAGTGCCCATAACGGCCAGATGTCGATTGGAGGGTAGGGTATACAGAGTAAATACTTCAAAGTTCAATCTGGTATTATAATCTTCATTACAATTAGATATACACTGTAATGGCACTTTAATTTTACTCTCACGTTAGTCCATGTTTATTAATAAGACGGATTGTAATCATTTTTTAGTAATTTTTGCGTCACTTAAATTTTAGGCACTCTATACTTCAAATGAAGATATCTTCGCTTTCAGTGCTCTTATTTTCCTGTATATTATGATGTAGGATTGCCAAATCTCGAAAAAAACAATCTGATAGGATTTTAGTAAATCGGGGGTAGGTGTGAAGCTCCGAATAAAAAATTAAAACAGTTTTTAATGTTTTGTGTGTTATTAATATTATATTACATATTTTTAAATTTCGAGCAGCATTTAGAATTTGTCGGTAGCGTAAGAGACCGCGATCGAGGCTGGTAAGAGGTAAGTGGATTGAGAGCGACGGCGGCAGATTTGATTTTGTTCATGACAGTAGGTTTCATTTCAGAAAAACCGAAGACATTATTGCGTCACTGGAGCCCGGGATAACAATTATTACTGGAGTTTTCCGGGTGTTCCAGGAGGGTTGGGAAAGGGTTCATCAATAGGGGTACATCCCTATGTATAAGGTAAGTCGTGTGCTTTCGGAAATATGTACTCTTCATACACCATTTCTTTTTTTGCTAATTAAAGTCAATTTGATAGAGCAGAGTTGTTAATCGCATTACTGGTTATGAACAATGTACATAATCCATTTATTATTTTATAGCTTTCGATTTCTTAGAACGAAATGGTTAATAGACTATGCATTGCTGAAGGTATAAACATGATTGCAATATTAGGTCCAAACCTTTACATATAGAAAATCAAATAAAATAAATAAGTATCCCTGGACAAGTTACACAAATTGAATCTAACCCCAAAGTAAGCAAATTATATGGTTGTAAGTCAACGATTCTAATACACAGAAATACATTAAATAGATACCAGAATAAGTTTAATAAGCACCCAGACCCGGAAATGCAGACAACTAAATGTTCATCACACAAATCGGGAATCGAACCCGAACCTCGCGTCTGGTCAGTGTAGTTAGGCGTGCACGCTAGCTACTCTACCAAAGAGGCGGTCAAATATGAAAGAGATGTAATATTTTTGCGATTTATATGTTATAATATAATAATATGTTATAAAAGATACAAACATATATTATATTCATTAATATTTGTGAGGTTACATTATATGTTCTGCCATTATTTATTTCGAATGAGCCGGTTTGAATCAACCTGTATCCAAGGGCTCACAGTATAATATATTGATAGGTAATAATAAATGTTGTAGACATCTACATCTAACTGGCCAGGAGTGAGTTATTGCGTATAATATTATATTACTTAACAGACTCACTTCACCTTTGCCCTCTATGAAAGCTGACACTGTTTTTTGTGAATGCGTCTTCATACGAACGAAGATCAGTAGCGACTAGTGATACAAGTGTCAATTTTCATTGTTGAATTGAGCTGAAAGACAAAAAATAAAAAAAAATACTAATTTTGTCATCTGTATGTACCTATTCACAATATCCACCAATATTTTTATCAACAAAGATCTGAGTATACATGGGTGGGTTTCTTTCTTTTACATTTATCTTCCAGCAAAACCTCTGAGAACATCGATGTCGCAGGATGTTCTTACAATGTTGGTAATTTCTGTTTCTTTGACAAATCAATATTACTTAATTTTTATCGGAGGTCTGCTTAAAGCAAGATTACAATTAGATTCAGCACTACCTTTCCTTCCATTAAATGCTTTAATAAGCAATGACCGTTCCTTTTATTCGTAGAATTATTTGTAGTTGAAAGACAGAACTTAACTTGCGAAGAAATTTTAATATTACAAAGGGTAAAGTAGAAAGTTAATATGTTATCTAACATAGCCTATTCGAGCAAATCAACCAAATCATCAGTTGATCAATTCTACAAAATAATTCATATTTTTGTGCAAAATGAAAAATTATGCTTATTAAGAATCACACACATTTGAAAGTTAAAATATGATGTAAAAACTTTGTTTTATTTCTTACGTAGTAACGGATATAAATGTATTAAATATTTAAATTACCTCATGTTAAAACCTTACAACAGGGCAAAAATGACGGCATTTCATTTCTACCGTTGTAGCGTTTGTTAGCGTCTGTATGAACCTGCACTTATAATTACAATTTGTGCAAAGTGATCAACACTGTATACGATTTCGATAATAAAAAATCGGATACTGTGTCAGCCTTTCATTATTATCACTCTTTGTTATTACTTATGAATAGCAAAAGCAACATTTATTTCAAAGACGTAAACACTGTGAAAACTCGTACAAAGTTGAAACGTCATGTTTTCTCATCAATCATTAGCTTTTTAAAGATAAGCGAACAAAAAGAAATATAGGCTAAAGTTAAAAAAAAATAGCATTGGTTTAAAAGCTTCCTTTTAATCAGAAGCAGGTCTTTTACGCTTATAAGTAACTAGCATTACCTGCGGCTTTGCTCGCGTGGCAGTTAATATATTTACTAATCAAAGCCCATTAATAAGGACTGCCATACAAACATTCAACCCCTTAGAAGTAGAATTTCCAGTAACGCTTAAATACTTACCTACTAATATAATACGTACGTAGTGTACGGTAGATAGGATTAAAATTAATGTACCTTTAAAATCATTTGTAATAAATTATAAAACTTACGAAATATATAAATAATTAAAATGTCTATTAAAATATTAAAAGTGCTGTGATTTAAATGTTAAGAAATTACGATCGTCTATACAAACCTTTAATTCCTATTTCACCCGCTTAGGGGTAAAATTTCCAAAATTCCGTCCTCAGTGGGTGTTTACTTAACAATTATTACGTAGTATATACTCACCAAATTTCATGGCTGTAAATCTTACAGTTTTTCAATAAATCAGTCAGGGCATGCTATTTTACAAGTATAAATGATATGAAGTTTTAGATTTACATTATTTACAGTACCTACATTTTATTTGACCTGGCAAGTGATACTTCTACCTGATGAAATAGGTAAATGTTGGTCATGGATATTTGGACTTTACCGATACGTCACCGACATATACATCGTTAATTAACTACTTCATAAGCTTCTTGAAAAATCCCACGTAATTGTTTTTGGGGAAAATCGGGTTAGCAAGAGAGATAGTTTTGTGATACGAATAAAAACACCATCATCATCATCAGCCAGAAGACGTCCGCTGCTGGACATAGGCCAAAGAGCGCCACAAGTCACTGTCACCAGCCGCTTGTAACCAGCGACTCCCCGCGACTTTGACCAGGTCATTAGTCCACCGGGTGGGAGGTCGTCCAACACTATGTCCTCCGGTGCGGGGCCGCAACTCGAGAACCTTTCTTCCCCAGCGGTTGTCAGTTCTGCGAGAAATGTGGCCTGCCCATTGCCACTTCAGCTTGCTGACTTTCTGGACTATGACGGTTACTCTCTTTCTCTTACGGATCATCGAATTACAGATAAACATACATTTATACACCATACCGTAGAAATTTTAAATAAAACATTTTTATTAATTTTCTGCTCTAACAAGTATAATGCATGCTACGATACACTTACAAAATTATAATGAGAGAGATAACAAATGGGATCAAGAGCGATGAAATGACGAAATTCATTGATTTTTTTGATGTTTAGTAAAAAGTGTCGGCTATTTTATAAAGGATCTAGATATTACAGATTTAAGAGAACACCTACCTAATGTTATGATTGTTAGGTTAAATTATTAAAATGAAAATATATCTCCATAGTCCATACTACCACTGACCATGGTAGTATGGAGATATTTTTTTAATTGACATTATTATATTGATGACCACTATACTTTTGTTTGGTGGCGGTGTTGTTCTTAATGTTTATGTTCTTAATTTGACTCTATGTTTTTTGTATATTTGTTACGTGATAACTCGGCTAGTAACATACCTACTGATTTTGATGATAGTTTTTATATGGCAGGACATGATTGCGTGGTTGTTCCATACAATTTTTGTCATGATCCGACTAGTGGTTTTTGTATTAATAATAATTATAAAGGGATAAGAATAAGATCTTAATAATAATTATAAAAGGTCGTCAACATCGACAAAATTTAGGCATTATTAAGTATAACTCACAACTAATAAGATTGCCTTTGTGGTCTAGCCGGTCCGGCGTCGGACTTGACTTCTTGAGGTCGCAGGTTCGGTCCCTAATCAAATAGTTCGAGTAGGTTTTTGCACTTTAACTGCGCTTATTATTGCGCTTGCATATTTTTTAGAGATTTCAGAACCTAATCCGTGATTTGTGTCAATGAACTATCTATATATTAATAGGTGATACCAAAACTTTGGATCCCTTTTTACGAATATTCAATGTACTTCATAAGCATTATTATTTTTCAATAATAATGCTTCTAAAGTACATTAAATCAATAAATAAAACATTACCCACACTACCATGCATTTGACACACACAAACACATATATTGATGATAACGATAAAAGATCACAGATCGCGTACTAAAAAGCTTGGAAACAAAGTACCTAGTTGGTCTTGAGAAATGAGGATGGCATTCTTATCAACAAGATATTAAAATTTGTTATGGTCGAATTTCATCCAACGGACCACTATAGCCTGTTTTTTAATCTCAGAGACTAAAATGGCAGATGCAAATGTCAATTTTACAAATAATGATACCTGTGTTTTTATTGTAATGCTGTCTTATGATACCGATTTTTTCAAAATGTAAATTAATGTTCATTTTCGAAAAATGAAAAACAGAAATTTCTTTGATGCTACCACCTTAAATTTTTTTACCATTTTTAACTAACATTGAATAAGGAAACGCCATTTTAAAGATTCTTTCTTTATTTAAAATATCATACTTCCAAGTTGGTTCCGTTGCCACCAAGTCTAGTTCTGCCGATGAAATCGAATGGAAAATTGAGGAAAATATGCGAAATAGCGAGGATAATAAGACACAGAAATAGTTATATAGTTATAATTGAGTTAGAAAATTTGTGTATTTTCCCCCATGACTGACAGCTCGTAAGAGGTGAGCAAAGACGAAACGGGTCATTACCAACAATACCACTGGTGGGAGAGTGCTGTACAGCAACTTGACTGGATAGGGATCCCTCGCCTTACCTATTCCTGCCGCTATAGAGACGGTCGTGTTTTAGTCCGGCAGTCCTACCCTGCCGATAGTCTTGCACAATTGGCCTCATAGTGACGCACCTACAATATGTAGGTAGATATTATGTCTATACGGTTCGGTTTTCTCTTACTATCTGGGGAGGCTAGTAATAATTGTTTACTTTCCGTTGTCATAAAACAGTTTTTTGTTTGAACGCATTTTTGAAACGCATTGTTTGAACGCAAAAAAAACAGACTTAAAGTTTACATAATTAATAGGTACTAAATTAGACAAAACAAAATGAATTAGAATCTTTTTGGAGAAGGGCTTCCTAGAGCTAGACTACAAAGCCCAAGTGTTGCAAACTAAAGGCGATGGGACCATTTCTGCCAATTCTTTTTACTTGTATTGGTTAATGTCAGGACAGGAGGAGGTTCTTATAATGAGAAAATCCGTGAAAGTTACAGAGAAACTGGGAATAACAATACTTTAATGATTTTTTTTATACAAACTGTAAGTAGCTGTTAATTTCAAGCGATAAGAAGTTCGCCGGATCGGCTAGTTATGATAAAGATGACGAATTAGATAATTTTGAGTATTCAAGTACCGGGTCATTATATGAATTAAAAAATAAAAATAATAGATGTGTCATTTTTTATAATTTTTGTTTTAAAAAAATACAAATAATCACATTTATTAACCTACGATTATGGAGCATATTAATATTTTTTTCATTTTTATTCCTTCTAAATGCACATGTTCCGATTTTCCAGAGTAACTTATCAAAATCGGTAATAGATTGTGTTAAGATTTTTCGATAATGGTACGACACTATTTTTGAATTGTAAAAAACTTACAACATTGCTTATGTCAATTTAGTCTCTGAGATTAAAAACAGGCTATAGTAAACTATAAACCGCTCAATCGCTCAAGAAAAAATCACATATATTTATGATTGACATTCTAAGACCAAATTGATCGGGGTTTGTCCGAGGACGGTGTCAAGAGTCTCCGTGACCGGTGTTTTTGTATGAAAAGGTAAATGAATGTGAAAGATACAAGGCAGGTCTGCAAAGATCGTGATATTTAGCACTTGATACTCTCTGACTATATCTTTACTTACTCGGCGTGAAAAAAAGTAAGTAAGTGGTAGTTTCGTAACAAAAACACCAAAAAAAGGACGGAATTTTCTGATTTTTTAACGAATTGGTGAAATTAAAAAATACTTTAGTTTGACTGGACAGTTAAAAAGTCTTAAAAAAAAATTACTTTCATCACCTTGATCGTTAGCTTCCGTACAACCTTACAAAAATACACATTAAATTAATAAAATATTGTTTTAAAATTAGTGAAACGTATTTCTAATTGGCAAAGGTCAAAGCGATTCACTGTGACATTGCAAAAGAATATAAAATAATATAGTGTAGAAATATTTTTATTTTGGAAAGGAACTGTACGCAATCGAAATCTTTTTTTATTTTTTTATATTTGAGAGTTTGCGCAATAGAAGATTCGGTTCTGCTTTAAATTTTTAGCTTTTGAGTGAGCTTTTGAGCTTTTGAGCATCGTGTTTGTGATGTAGCGGTTCAGGTGTTGGACTTGACTGCATGAGGTCCCGGTTTCAATTCGGGTCGGGCAACAAAAAGAAATTGTTTTTTTTTTAAATTTTTTGACAAAAATATGTTTCTCGGGATTGGGTAAGTGCCTGGTTGGCGATAGGCTTGCTATCTATCACTTTTGGGACTTAGTGTCTTCGGCTAGTCGTGTGTGCCTTGGTTGTGCCTCTGCCTACGTCTTCGGGAATACGAAGATACTTAAGATACTTAGTATGTTGTAGTCATTTCTATGTACTAGTGACCAGGTTCTGAACTTAGCTTCATGTGGTCCTGGAATCGATCCGCGGGTCTGATAGCAAAAACAGGTTTTTTTTTAAAAAAAGCTACGTTAACCGGGATTGGATGTGCGTGTGCCACCTATGATGATGTATGATATACCAACTTTTTTTAAATTTGTTTTTTTTATGTACTAAGAGAGCAATTACAGTCATGTAATTTTATACGGCGCACCAGATATCAATAGGATATAAATCTAATAATATATCTTCAGAATCAAAATCAGTTAAACCTTTATTCACATGGACCAAACAAGTGATACTTGTGCGCGTCGCAATTTTTTTGAACTGCCAACTGAATCGCGGCTACACACTGAGAAAGATCCTGCGAAAAACACTCAGTGGGCTTGTCTTGTTTCACTGAGAAAGATCCTGCGAAAGAAACTCAGTGGGTTTATCTTGTTTCAATAATAATAGTAACATTATAAACTAGATAAAAAATACAAATAACAATATAATTTTAACTTAATAATTAGGGAAATATGTTGTCTGTCACCGAAATATTTTGAAAATTTCGGATCTTCCTACTCTCGTACGTCACGCTTAAATAAAAAAAAGTATCTTCACACCCACATCATCTAAGAGATCGGCAGAGGCACCACCAGTTCTTGTCAGTTTTTTTCACCCAACCCGGAGTTCGAATCCGGTAACTCGTCCTCGTACCAAGTCCAACACAGGACCGCTACACAACACATAAAATAAATAATCCCTAGACAAATGACACGAATTGAATTCCCTGTTCTTAAAATTCTAACAAATTATATGCTAGTGTGGTGGCAGAAAGGAAGTGTCCTTACACAGAAATAGTTAAATAATGCCCGTCATCGATGCGTAGCTATCTAGAACTGTGCGATTCCGAAGACATTTTTACCTCGCACAACACCTTTGTGGAATCAGTTACCGAGGGCGGTATTCCCAAACGATTATGACTAAGGAACCTTCAAGAAAAGAGCGTACTCATTCCTTTAAGGTCGGCAAGGTGATACTACTGGTGTTGCGGATGTCCGTGGGCGGAGGTGATCGCTTTCCATCAGGTGACCCACTTGCTTGTTTGCCTCCTCTTGTATAAAAAAAATCGATAATGAAATAAATTTTATAATCACTTACCCAGAAATACTACCACCTAGTTGTTAATCACAGAAATGCCGTCGCGTCGTCTGGAATCCAACTCGAGCCTCACGCTTGGTCGGAGGGTTACGTGTGCGCTAATCCAAGATAACAGATGCCTTGCAGCTAGTAAGACGAGAGGGTAGGTTAAATTATCTTTTTCCGATCCCAAGGGCTGGGTAGCCGGTAGCATCCACACGAAAGTGAAGTTCCTATAAATTTAAGGCCACGGTTGTCTCTTTTCATTAGGAGAGCCATGTGCTTGTTCTTTACCTTCTGACATGAAAAAATAAAAGGAGATTTATTCCTAAGTGGATGCTCATATCAATAAGAGTGTTGTCAATGATATTCCAAAAGTGGGTTTTCCAAGCTCTTCGTTAGGTGTAAGGGTTGGCGCAATTATAATTCTCCCTTAACCAATATGCCTATGCCCTATTAAATAATAAGTAAGTTCAGAAAATCGACTGACCATTGTCAGAATACTACAATTAAAAGGGGTTTTAGACGGCCGTAATAATGCTTTCCAATAAAGCTGACCTTGGAATAAACTTTCCGATTACTACTAAATTTGGGTTAAATCTTCAGTCTAGACGGATATAAACCAGTGTTTATAACCGTCTATAACGTCATTTATGGTCAACCTTTGATAGTTTATGTTGCACTAAATTTCATCGGTTTCCAAAACGTCTGTCATGTTTAACGATTAATCAAATAAACTCATGAATAGGTTTCGAACTGAAGAGAGAAAAGTGAAGAGAGCAAAAGCATTACGGTGGTGGATCCGTGCCAAACTTTTTTTTACCACTAGTAGTCTTACAGTAGCAGTTTTAGTACTACCCATGGACTTTTGTTCCCCCTAAATATTGTCAAGCCCATAAGAAAATAACAGGCGCTAATATTGTATCCGACACCCTGGACTGTTGCCCAACAGTGCCTTACCCAAAAGCCGTATGTGCTTGGTAATGCTCCATTTAACCTATGCTTGTTTTTTAGCAACTGCCAAGCGTTGAGGAAAATGGTCTATTCTACACAGAGGACCAAGACGAGAAACAACAACGAGAACACTAAGCTCAAAGTTTTTATTCAATTAAGAATGATTATTATTGATCGCCTCCTTGGTCTAGTAGTCCAGCGTTGGGCTTGACTTCTGTCGGTCCCGGGTTCGATCCCGAATCGGACAACAATTAGAAAATGTAAACAAACAAATCAGAAAATGTGTATTTTTAATTTTTCAATAAAAACAACGGTGCCCGGTATTGGATATAGGTATGTGCACGGTTAGGCGATAGGCTTACCACCTATCACATTGTGGGACTTAGTGTCTTCGGCTAGTCGTCGGTGCCCGGGTTGTGCCTCTTCCTACCACTTCGGGAATATGGGCGTGAAGATGATTACTCGTATAACTAAATCTTAACTCAGGTGATCCGCCTGCTTGTTTATCCTTCGCGCTTTAAAAAACCAGATGAATTACTTCACACGGAAAAAGGGTACAATTCTCAAAGTCTTCGTAAATTTACGCGCGCACTTAATAACATTATCATTTACGCTACCCCGAATACACAATGGTGTAGGAGCGGGCGTGTTACCGAAGGTACAAATGAGTGTGGTGGAATTGTTGGCCATATCAAGCGTAGCCTCCGACCGCTGTGGACCTACTTGCAGCCGCACCGCGGAGAAAGGATAGAACGTATTGCAGCAAGCGCGGATCAAACATGAAGATTCTACCATTGTGAGTACTTTGTATGTAACTGCAGCGACTGCTATTGCGATATTCATATAAATTCATTTGAACACCAGCTAAGCGATTATTTTATTAAGTTTTGATTATTTTGAATGCACACAAAATACATTGTGTAGTTCCTTTCTAATGACATTACGTCGGAGTACAAGGTGTTTAAATGCCTTTAGACCGACCTATTGTTCAGACAAAGGTCTTGATGCCTATTTCTGTTACGAAATTTCTAATTTATATATTATGTACAAGGTGTGTATTACGTTTATGAAATTATTTCAACACTGGTTTTGTTAAGTGACTAGGATTGGCGGTGGTCTAGGAAGTTATTAAGTGGGATTGTAAAATAGAGTGACTTTATGGAACTTGAATTTGAAATTAATGCAGTATATATGTTGTATAGAATTTATTATTAATTATTTATTTATTTACCTAAAATTATTTTTTGAAATATTGCTAAAATTATTGGCTTATTACAATTTCATTTGAATAGTGTCATCGTTTTAATTGTCGATAGAATTTGAAAATAGATCTCCTGAAAACATCGCCGCACGATTTTCACATTTTTTTAGTAATAATAAGCCATGATAAATAGAATTTATAATGAGTAAATGATAAATGAAAGTAAATGATAAATAACTTAATTGTGTCTGATCTAATAACTATAATTTTTTTTTATTAAAATATAATTTTAATTTTACATTCATGAATCCGTTCCAATTATATCACCCAGTTAATTATATTTTGTGCCGTGCAGTATAAACCAGTACTAGTGTTATTTTGTTTAATGAAATTAGATTTAAAAAACAATTCAATTTAATTAATAAATAATTGACCTTCTCTTTCGAAATAAAAAATACTGCTATTTTACTTAGTTGAATGTGATGTTCCACATTTTATTATTTATTACATTGGATTCTAAAATTGGCTAGTATGGTTTCCTTACTGAAGTAGAAGTACTTAGTGAAGTTGTTTCTGTCGATAGATATGAGTAAATGTTACCATTATCGCCTTTGCGGTATGGGAAGAAAAGTTGTGTTATACTTACCTAGCATTTTGACTCCGAGAAAGCAGTATTTTCATGTTAAGAATTGAAATAAATAAAGATGCGATTAATCAAAGATTTTAAGATTTTTGTAGGTATTTTAAGTTTATTGGTTTCGCAAAAAATGAGAGGGGATTAAATAGAGGATAAGGAAAATTTAGGTTTACCATCAAATTTTTGACGTTTTCCTTTTTTTCCAGTCTCCTTAGTACCTAGGTACCTATGTGCCTGATTTTTGCTAGTCTTGTATATAATACCATGTCTTAGTAATAAACGAGATTAAGGTAAGAGTAAAGTTGAGTTGATTTATAGTCTAATTCATAGTGTAGTAAAAACAATACCAGGTTTAACCTGGAGTACTTTAATCTACGCTTACTAAAGACTGTAAAAGTTTTTAAACTTAACTTAATTCTTCGTCTCTTTTAATACACGCTCTGGCTACTCTTTTAGTTATTTATCTTTAAATTTTTAATAACAATACGTAGTGTCATTTTTTTCTTTACTCTATCTTCCTGACTTTTGTCTATATTTTAGAAATGAAATTTTGGTTCTTAGTTTTATATGTTTGTTAGAAGAAAGTAGTCTTTTTTCAATGCTTTAATGAAAGGGATTTTTATTTGTCAGCGTTTAATTGTTTATCAGCGTTCTTTAGGTTCGCTACATGTATTCTGAATTTCTTCAGAAATCCCGTTTCGAAATTTCGTAACAAAATGACATTTATATAAGCCCACTCAAAATCCGTTCTGAAAAAAACACTGATGTGTGTGGTCAGGTCCATATATTTTTTTACGTTCGATTTTTTTTCGAAACCGAAGAAAATCGAATGTAACAAAGTATGAGAATCGTTTAAGTCATTTATACTTATATGGCTTAAACGGTGCTCATACTTTGCATAAATAGGGTTTTCGGATTTGGATTTTTTAAGGTCTCTTGCTATTTGGCGAGAACGACCAATTCTCTTGCAAGAGCGATTACCAAGGGCGATCCTGCAAATAAATTTAAGAAGTATTTTGATTAAGTCTTTTTTATAGGCCTAAAGTTACATAAAAGGCCATATTTTACGTTTTTGTGCGCTGGCATAGCCCTGGGTAACTGCTAATTTCATTAATATTAATGTTTTCTTAAATAATCTCAGTCTGAATACTTTAAGCTAGCCTATAATCCACGTGTTAAAATTGTTTAACCTAACTTGGAAACCTTTTGAATTGGCGGGAAAAAAGCCTTTGTCCACCTTTAGGTCTAATCTATTTTTATGCTTTAATTCATTAAAATCGGTTCGTCATTTATACCCGAAAGCGGAATATACGTAAAAAGTACACTTATGTTATTTAAGGTACTATCGGATTATTAACATTTAGTTCCAATAAAAATAAACGGATGGGATAAAATAATTTATTACTTGTAAATTATGACATGACATGACATGACGGGCATGACACCCGCTCCGGCTCATTCTTGGTGCCAACACTCGCGCTGGCCATCCAACGTGGTAATGCCGCTAGTGTCATAGGTACTTTTGCACCAAGAATGCTTCGAGGTGGTTTATTTGAAAATTATTTGTTAGTCATATCGTAAAAATATCTATAGGTACAATAACATAAAATGACTTATACTATTAACAGTTATAGATTTTAATTTAATTTTATATCTTATAAATTTTTTAAACTCTAAACGAATTATCAACTAAATGTTAATAATTCGCTAATAATGTGTCCAAAAGAATTCCCATTCCATTTTGAATGAAATCGAAATTCAATAGTATGCCTAGTGATCTTAATCCATATAATGATTTTAACTAAATTTGGTGAGGGTACCTTAGTAAAAACTTAGTTTTGGTGTTTTGTCACGCTATAATACGTTTACATCCTCTTCGAAAACTTGCAAATTATTTTTTTCAGTTTAAATATGGATTTCTGCTGAGTAAAGCTTTTTTAAATGATTTGTCAATTTTTGGAACAGGCTAAGAGTTTTAGATCATGCTGCCACGTCAGTTCACTTTTTCAGTTTCTTATAATAAACTCGTAAGTCATGGTAATGCCATGTATTTTGATCAATAGTAGATACCTAAAATCACATATCCGATTCCAATCCAATTTACGTGAAAACGAGATTCAAGAGTAGCCCTACAGATAAGTTGGTCACACTGTTCAATTATTTTAGTATTACATAACCAAAAGCTTGTGAACTTGCCACCTGTCTAGTTCTATCGGTTTAATGACGAAGAAATTTCACAACAAACCTCTATCACTTGAGATACATATTAATTGATTTTCAAATAGTGAGTAGACCGGTCGGTAAATGCGTGACGAAACTCGAAAGCCACGTGTGTGACCTAGGATTGAGTAATACAATATGTAGGATGCTTTAAACATTTGCGATTATACATTGACGCAAAATCCTTATACAGGTTGTTCATGTTAGTTGTTTTAGTATTTTTAAAAATTATACGTTGGAGAGGGTTCTTCTTATCCTTTAGAAGAATATAAACATCCTATCTATTCACTAGAAGGAAAATGAAAGCAAAAATTGTTACACAACATGTTGGTTTTATTATTTCCATTTTTTTAAACTGAAAAAGTCAAAACGAATGATATAAGCAAAATCTTATTAGCATTAAATATAGCAGTATTTTAATTAAATAATATCAGTTTAAAATAATATGATGTATAATATAGTATATTTAATTGTAAAATTATATTAATCATCTGAGGGAAATTCAAGAAAGGGTGGGAGGATTAAGGATAAAGGGAAAATCGTTATGCAGCATGTTCAAATTAGTGTTTTCGTATATAACTGATACTCCATGTGATGTGATGTGTTGGGGGTGATGGAAGATGGAATCATGTTAATCTAAAGATGAGATGAATGATAAGTTATAAAAATCGGAAAGCATATATAGGTATTAGCTAAAAGTCTCTCTTACTGTTTCCTTCAATACTCTTACGATGAATTGCTTTTAAAACACTCTCAGGAATAATTCCAACGCTTGCCATTAATTACATAATTTAATTCCAGTAAAACTGCAAAATACGGATTTCGATTTCAATAATTAAGTCGTTGTAGGCAAAACTTTTCCTCGATCTCTTTGATTTGTTGGCAAAAAGATTCGAAGTACGCTTTTTTAAATGAAAAATGTTTGTATCATACACAAATATCACATGACTCGAGCATAACATTATTTCCTCATCCTTTTTTTGCAGCCGTTGCAAAAGAAGATTGTTTATGCGATAATTTAAAAAAAAAATAAGATAGATAATCACTTTTAACTCGGTTGTGTATACAATATACATCATACTTTTTGACCGACGTCCAATGGGAGAATGATATATTTAAAAAAAAACTATGTAAATGAAAATTACAATTTTATTTAGATTAGACTTTTGCGGTTCTTCTTTCAGAGGCGATCGGATTTCATATGAATTTGATAAAAATTGAAAAAGCTATTTTTGAGTTACCTACTTATTGCATGTTTTTGTACATAAAAGACGTAATAATAAAATTAGCGTTATTTTTCTTAAGTTAAATTTTTTTTTGTAAAATTGGAAGGCAAAAGCGTATTTTCTGAAGCTAACGAATATACGTTGCCTATACATATATACCAAAGATAGAAATGGTGCGTTTTTATATGAAACTATCATGTTAGGATAGCTGTGTAAGATTCTCAGCTATTTCACATTTCAGACCACAACAATACAGTGGTGACATCTGAAGTTACAGCGGCTGGTATAGTTAAAGCTATTTAATTTATTTTTGTGTAGTTAAGTTAAATATATGTGTCTCTAATTCAGTGGAACATTATAAAACTACAGTTTTAGAAATTTTACAGGACAATCAATTACCTGTTTTGAAGGTGTGATGTTAGGAAGAGACTTTCTACAATCGTCGTCATTTTGAAAGCAAGTTTAATATATGTAAAATATATTATAATCCTAACCTACTTAATATAAAGTTACGTACAACTTAGATTATACTTACACCTAATTAAAAAGAGTATGTACCCGTGAATACGTCGTGTCAGTGTTCAATTAAAAAAATAACGCGTTCACTAGAAAATTTCGCATCTGTGACAAAATACAAACTAAACAATTGCGCGCTTTGCTGCGCTTTATGGCATACTTGTTATTGAAAAAATGAATTTTTTATTAGAAAATTGGAAAAACCACATTTTCTTTTTGTTGCCCGACCCGGGAATCGAACCCGGGACTTCATGAAGGTCCAACATCTGGGCCGCTAGACCACAGAGGCAATATAATTATATAATTTAGTCAGCAGAACCCTAGAGTTTTAAACTATTAAAAGTTCAATTATTAATTCGAATGCTTCCTAAGAGATATTCATAAATTGGTCGAAAAAATATGTAATTAAGTCATACCAATAAGTGTTATGTCCCTTTTGCCCTTGGTAGTGATTGGCTGTTCCATAGCAACGAGGTTTTTCCGCCTTTTTAAGTGACAGTCTTGAGCTATGTTTAAAATTATGTGGTCCTGCACAGCTATATATAACAAAGTCGGTTTGAGTACACATACAATTGAAAACTGCTGGACTGATTTAAAAATATTTGGTTTTTAGATTTGTCTCAGCCCTGAATAGTAGATTAATTCGCCGCTGCGCTCAGAAATGTCAATTAACATTTTATCTATAGTTAAAATCACAACAATTTTGTACGGTATGTTATATTAATGGCTTTTCTTCCATTAGAGATATGGCTACTTAAATCAGTTGTGAGGCAATCACTGTGATTTTTCAATAACCTATAAATATGAAAATAAATAGCTGTTCGTTAGTCTCGCTAAAACTCGAGAACAGCTTATCCGATTAATCTAAATTTGGTTTTGAATTATTTCTTCAAGTCCAGGGAAAGTTTGAAAGATAAGAACAAGGGAAAAACTGCGAAGAAATTAGGAAAAAAAAGATTTTAATTTTTCTCACACAAACTGAACGGCTGGAATGAAGTTCGCTGGGCAGCTAGTCAATAAAAAATATATTTGCAATCTAATCTCTATTAGGTTTATCTCTATCTCTAGATAGATCATTCACATTGGCCGTTAATGACTTATTAAAATACTATTGGTGTCACTAAATTTAAATTCAAATCCAAAATTATCTTTATTTCACGTTAACCTACAAGAGGCACTTGTGACGCGTCTGTATGACACTAAATCTTGGTTGGTTCAAGATCGAAACGTACGGCCACTAATTAGTTAAATCTGTTAATTAACTATTAACATTTTTGTGTGTCCCGAAACTCCATTTCCCGTAGAACTGTTAATTAACTGTTAAAATTCCCTTTTGTATGTAGTATTTTTCTATTTTACCTAGCATACTTTTATTACAATCTGTCTACTAATTAACTTTCTACAGTCCGTCTTCTATCACAATTTGGCCGATTAGTTTTTAACGTGAGGGCTCAGCGAATAAACACACCTGATGGTAAGACACAACCGTGGCCTAGAGACACCATAGATGTTACAGATGCGTCGCACTCCTTAGGCCGGGATGTTGGGCTTATTGAGCAAGTCTACCGGTTATCCAACCCCATGACCTATACGTATATTAATCTGTGCTCGCCTCTTATGAGCTGTCTGGCATAGGTAGATCTATTTTACTCAGTGGACCTGGAACAAGACGGCTTTCCGAAATTTCTTATCCCTACGGGGGTGCAATAGAACCCCAATTAAAGTTTATGGAAAATATCTTATTAGTGGGAGAAAATCAGTAAATATATTAACAGCCACGCGAGCAAAGCCGCGGGTAACAGCTAGTTTTATATATAAGACTAGAAGACCGGGCGAAATTCGTATCGCTTGACAATAACACTTAGTAACTGTTTGTATGGATCGAAGCTTTATTTTTCCAGTTTCCCGTGCAATTTTCTTGGGTTTTATTTTCATAAGAATCTTCTGACAATAACTTTTGAAATAAAAATGGTTCTTTCATTCTGCGTTGATTACACAAAAAAGGGATTTATTTTTATATATAGATTATTATTAGTCGTATATTACATCATAAACGCCGTATTCGTACAAAAGTCAAATGTACATAAAACCTGTTATATTGCGGTTTTGATTAATATTACAGTATTTTAATTTATATTAGACAAGACTCATTAGGCATGCATATATGCACAGCAATATACAGATACCTACTTATTTTAAAAATTCGATCCTATCCTGAAACTTAAATCTTACATATTCGCTTTAAAACATTTTAGCATCAATAGCTACGTAGCAAATCATAGCTTTCGTGCGTGAAAAAAAAAAGGATTTCACAGCCGCCAATTTGTCATGATCTGCTGAACCATCTGCATTCCCGCCAGGCATCTCGTAAAAGGCGAGCATAGGCTTAACGTCACTAATACCGTGACTTTCTACACGGTGGTAGAGTTTCGCAGCAACTCGCCCAGATTGGTACCACCGCCTTACCTATTCCTGCTATATAACGTCAGTGCTTGCCGTTGACGTGTTCCTGTTTGGAAGGTAAGGTAGCTGGTAAACTTACTTTTACAGGAGGCCTAACATCCCGGCCTCAGGTTGGCAACGTATCTTTACCATTTTTGGTGTCTGCTTCGTCATTCTCGCTTGATCATTCTTTTTTAGAAAGAGAGATTCCTAAATGGTCCCACATACACTTTGCAAACATCCTACTAGTAGTTTTAATTTGTAATAAACAAATGTGCTTTATTTAGTACTAGCAGTTTCACGCAGCTTCGCCTACGTAACTTAGCTTCTACTATAC
>NJDD01002279.1:239515-262375 GCA_002245505.1 Calephelis nemesis | reverse complement strand
ATACTCAATATTATTGGAAAAGAGTTCTATTTTCAAAATTTAAACTTATTTTTTTAATATAATGCTTTTAAGTTGCCAGTTCTAAAAACTTTCAGTTTGGCCCTCGTATAACAGATTTTTAAATTATTAGCTATCATAGCGTCAGAGTAGTTTGGTATTTCTTAAAATATTGAAATGATGAATACTATTACAAGTAAGTAGAATTATATCAAACTATATATTTTGCAAGGTTGCACAGTGAGCTATGGAGCGGGCTATGCTCGGGATTTCCCTGCGAGATCGATTCAGAAATGAGGAGATCCGCAGGCGAACGAAAGTCACCGACATAGCCAGCCGGGTTAGCAAGCTGAAGTGGCAGTGGGCGGGGTACATAGCGCGGAGAACTGATGGCCGTTGGGGCAGAAAAGTTCTCGAGTGGAGACCACGTACCGGCAAGCGAAGCATAGGACGGCCACCCACGAGATGGACAGACGACCTTGTGAGGGTCGCGGGGTCTCGCTGGATGCAGGCCGCTTCCATCCGGTCGAAGTGGAAGTCAACGGGGGAGGCCTATGTTCAGCAGTGGACGTCCTATGGCTGAAATGATGATGATGATGATGATATATTTTAATAGTCAACGCAACTTAATTTAGACCCAGTACTAAAATTTTAACAGTCTTCTGTCGCACACATTTTTTTATATGATATTGGAAGGCAAACAAGCAGACGGATTCTTGATGGTAAGAAATTCATGCCGCCTAGAGACACCAAAGGTGGTAATGGTGCGTTGCCAACCTGAGCCGGGATGTTAGGCCTCGAGCAAAAGTAAGTTTACCGGCTACCTACCCTCCGAATCGGAACACGTCATGACGTTATGGCGGCAGGAATAGGTAAGGCGGTGGTACTAATCCGGGTGAGTCTCTGCCAAACTCTACCACCTAGTCAGATGTCACGGTGTTAGTGACGGTGAGCCTATGCTCGCCTTTTACGAGCTGCCTGCAGAAAGGCCGATGGTCTATTCTGCAAAGGAGCCCGGACCAACACTGGGAAAAACACAAAATATAGAGAGAGAGCCTTTATGTAGTTATCTAAATACTCAAACTTATCTTCTAATGAAACTACTATGTGGACGTGAAGATGGTGAGTCGTAAGGATAGGCGATAGTATTACAGCTACATGGACAAGGGTTCATATAGACGCATAATCACGTATATGTAGTATCACTAAATCTGTCAAAAAAAAAACAAAGCATAGAAAAGTTTTTAGTGGGAATCTGAATCAACTTTGTGGACTTTTCAAAATCATTAAATTTGAGTACAAGTTAATTAAAATAAGTCAATTTTAATAACATTTTGAATAATTTAGAGTAGTTAAAGTGTGTAAATGAAATCCTGAAGAAATCTGCTTTATCTAAGACCCTGACATTACTTATTACCGCCGTGTAGACCTCCCTTGTTTTATCATATATACAACCTCTAGTGTGAAATTGTCCATGCTATTATGCACCACTTGATTAATATTTAATAATTGCGTTTGTATGCACTTGACCAATTTTTTTTAATCTAAGTTATTGCAATGCAGATTTCAAGGTACCTTCATTATTTACACTTCGTGGCTTTTACTTTTGGTATATATTTTATATTACGGGTTAAGGTCTTATGATTTATAAAATAACTGTTTTTTTTATTGTTAAAGCAATATTATGGTATTTAGGTCGAACAAATCTAATAAATTAATCACGAATATCGGTTTAACAGTTTTCAAGTTATAAATTGTGTAAACAACCGGCTTTGTTTCATTTAATTACGTGCACTCAGATTATTCACTTATAAATTTTATTTTAACTAATTTGTTTATACTAGTGGGCGCTCGTTGATCGAAATTCGAACCTAATAAAGAAGGATGGCCAAATCGTACCTGACCACAAACCATGGCGTCCCAATAAGACATATATATAAAAAATTCCCTTATTTTTTAAGGTCTTAAAAAACACACGAAATATTTTTTTAAGTAGCCACAAAAAAGTTTTCTACTTATTTTTGTTTTTGGAGCTTCTTATTGTTGACTTTTCATATGAAATCACTTAGTAATCAAAGACTATAATTATGATTTCTTTACGTTTTTTCTAGTTTTCAACTATAATTGAGTTCAATTACTATATACGTGTTACATAGTAATGTAACATGTATATTGTAATATACGTGTGATGTTATGCCGTCTTTGTTATGTAAACTATACATGCAAGTTAAGATGTGTAAAGATTTACTTTAAATTATCGGCTAAAATCGGTTTTCCAAGCAGACTAGATTTCACGAACCGGCTGGACAGACGGTTTTTGACATCGAACCAACATCGAACTCTGGAGTCTGATGGACAGATAATAGTAACATGCGTTTTGACAGATTTGACAAATGACGAATTGTATTATTTTTAAATAATTATCTAAGGGAAATCGAAATTAATGAAAACGGGATCGCTAATAACTCTTCTCACTTATCGCTGACTACAGTTTTATGCTACGCCACAGTCGTGTAAAGGTAATTGCGGATTCTAACCTCAAAGTAAGTTGACATGATTATAAAAAAATGTGGCTATTTAGTTGTAATTTTCAAACAGAATGGTGTTTACTACCTAAAAACAAACCAATCTAAGTGTATCCTTTTTTGGGACATGACAAAAAAAAGTCAGGTCCAGCTCCTATACAAATTTGGCCATTGTTCTTTTAATTTTAAATGATTCAATGTAAATTATTAAAATATAATGATCAAACATTATTAAGGTTCTATTGTTAATATATTTTTTTTGATTAGAAAGCCATTTTTATTTATCAAGACCAACTAATCTGTTTTCAAACTTTAGGAACATAGTTTGTGTGCCACCTGTGATCTTTTATCATTATCAATATTTTAGTTTGTCTGTGTCAAATGCATGGTAGTGTGTTTAATGTTTTATTTTTTTGTTTAATGTTCTTTATGAGCATTAATATTGCAAAATAACACGTCATAAAACATAAGTGTGCCAAATTTTATACTCTTCCGTCCTTGCAATTTTCGTAAAAAGGGATCTTCAGGTCAAAAGTTTTTACTTTACGTGTTAACATTATGACTATATTAATATGTTATTTTTCCCACATATAAAAATTAACCTCTATTTCCCTTAATCATCGCATCACGCCTGATCAGATAGACCAATTTTCGTAATTCTTTTGTTTTATAGTTAGTTATTGCCAGGAGAAGGATCAAAGAAAAAAAGTGTGTATATGTGTGCATATCAGTGTACACACGTAAGAAGTGAAACTTATTATGCCATAATTTTTCGTGGAGTGTAACAAAAAAGTTTCACTTAAAAAACTGTTTTGCGCTCTGCATTGCAAAACACCTCGCAACATCTTCAAGCTACCTTACAGCTCATATACAGTACGGTGAAACAAAAATCACGAAGAAGACAGCACTAAATCGGCGATAACAGCCAGTCGTTTTTTTGTGGAGCATAACTAGAGGTCAATGAACGAAATTTTTTCTCTTACAAATATAAAGAAGTTTCAGTCGTTCGTGTAGTTATGACAGGACAATATTTGACGGCTCAGCTAGTATCAAACATTAATATCTATAAATCTATAACAACGAAATTATAACACCGACGATTAAGGGAAAGACTTAGTCTCACAATGTGATATTGGCAAACATATGGCCGATCCAATGTTTACCCCGGACAATACAACGGTATTAGAAAATGGAAAAACACATTTTTAAGATTCCTGGGTCGAATCGAACCTGGCACTTAATGTAGTTACTCAACGCCGACGATGGAACACTAAACCATAGCGGCGCTAATTTATCACTACATAGTATAAAACAAAGTCGCTTGCTCTGTCCCTATGTCCTTCTGTATGCTTAAATCTTTAAAAGTGCGCAACGGATTTTGATGCGGTTTTTCTAACAGATAAAGTGAATGAAGAGGATGGTTTATATGTATATTTTATACCCGTGCGAAGTCGGTGCGGGCTGCTAGTGTCTACATATAATATAATTAAATTAAATCTCTACAATGAATTGTTTATTACATACCTAGAATGTTTAATCTAAAATGAGGGTTATACAACATTTTGTATCTTTATCTGTTTGTGTAAAAACTACTAAACAGATTATTTATTTCTATCACCAACCACGAAAAGTACGAACACGCGTACGAAGTCGCGGACAGTAACTAGTATATATTTAAAGATTTATTAGATTAATCAATATCTAATGTGATTTTTATTACTGTGACTTGTGACTCGAGTGTTGCCAATCTTATTTACCATCGTAACTATTATGTAAACTGTGATTTATTCGAAAGTACGCCTTTTGAACTTTTTAGACACGTCGCAATCTTGGTTATATCTCTGAAGGAATCAGACAGTAACTTATAATGTTGAATTTTTGTTTGTCATTTACATTATTTTTAACCTGTGATGAAAAGAAAGGTGTTATAATCTTATTGTATTTGTAGCATTATAACTTCTAAACATTTAGTTAGGTTTTCTCTGCGGTTATTGAATATGTTTGATTTTATGATTAAACTAGGGGTCCGCCCCGGCTTCGCACGGGGATAAAATGTATATATATAAACCCGAAGAGGAATCTTTGAACACTTTATCTATTACAAAAAAACGAAAGATTTAAGCGTACAAAGGGGCATAGGGACAGAGAATGCGACTTTGTTTTATACCGGTAGTGATTTCTTGAAATATAGATAGCAAACATTTCGCGTAAGACAGGATTTGAACTTGTACCCTTTTGTCTCAAGCTGATGAATGTTCTAACCATTTGAGCTACTGAGGTTTCAAATCTTGTGGCCAAATTCCTTTCTCTACCGTTAAGAATGGCAGTCATAAGTCTTATAGATACACTGTTATGAGTACCTACTACGTAAGGTCATCGTTACAGCTGAAACACATAACTTTAGTTTCTCTCAAGGTATTTCTTTAGCACTTGCCCTATGCTTGGTTTACATTTCTACAAATCTTAATACCTAAATTAAATTTGTGATTTAATGACATTAGACTTTAACTTGTGTCACTTTCAATGCGATCAAACGACTCTAACGAATTTTTGAATATTTGGTAGGTATTTAGAGCAAATATTAAGGGTTTTAAAAGTATTTAATAGTCTGATATAGTTTGTTACTAGGTTTGAGACCGGTGACTCTTTTAAAAGTAAGACACAATCATCGCCCTATATACACCATAGACGTTATTGGTGCGTAAACACCTTTACCTAACTTTTCAGTATTTGTATTACTAGCGCGTCGCAACTTCGCATAAATAAATTATTTTGTTATACTTTAAAGTTTAAATACCTTACTCTTGAATTGTTCTTGCTGTAAGTAGTTTAATGAATTTAATCATACATAGATTCAGACAGCAAAAAGCGATTTTATAAAACTTTGTTGTGATTCCAGTGTAACATTTTATTAATTTTTTGTGTCCTAAGAACACAACAACACACGATTCATCTGATGGTATGAGATATTCGTGGTTCGTAGATACCATAGATCTAAGGTACGTCGCAGTTCTGTGACCAGGGTTTTAGGCCAGGTTAAATTTACCAGCCACTCTTAGAAACGTCAATCAACATTTATCCTGTCATTAAGTCACAATTTGTCTTGAAAATGTCAACTTTGATTAAAAGATAATTCACGTTACTGTATGTGGCAGTTAGTATAGAAATTTTTAAATAAATCAATAAGATATTCAGCCACGTTATTTCAAGAAGTAGTTAAAAGTAACTAGTGGTTAATAAATGCATTTATATCTGGTCGGCCTCAATTAATAAAGATTATGTATTATAATTCTGGTGCAGCTGCCTCTTGTTCAGATATTTCATGCTTGACGCGAATCAACCAAAGTGAGTTTTTTTTTACAATTTGAATCCCTGGGTCGGGCAACAAAAAATTAAAATATTTGCATTTTCAATTTTCAATTAAAAATAACATTGCCTGGGATTAGATACTCGTATGTACCCGGTAGACGATAGGCTTGCTATTTATCATATTGTGGAACTTAGTGTCTTCTGCTAGTCGTGAGTATCTTGGTTGTGCCTCTGTTTACCTCTTGTTATAATATCATATCATATATTATATGAGCGTGAATATACTTTAAGTGTAGTTGTGTTTAGTTTTAATACCTGAAGAGAAACGGTATTATTTATAAGTTTGACATTTGTGTATGTGCGTGTATGTGTCTGTTTCATTACAACTGTTCTCTTTTTACTTTTATGTATGCTTGTTACCTGATTACTCGGTCAATTAAGTTTGGATAGATACATAATAGTCTAAGTATGAATGTGAACTATATGCCAATGTCCTTACCAATCTGCTGCAATCATTGATTACTTTTATTATTTTCATTTTATTTCAATAAGTTTGCATGAAATTTATGCACAGGGCAACACTAGTTTGAAATAAACATTTCTCGCCATTCTTTTGTCACTATTGTATGAACAGAAAGTTCTTTTTTTGAAATACCGTGTACTTTTAAATTTACATACCGCGTTCTAAATTTTTAACATTTCGTCGCGCCAAACATCTAAATCCGTAAAATATCCGAACGACAAAAGGCTAAATTCACTTTGGCACTTACTTAACAATTGTTTAGCAATACCAGTCACGTAACACGATTGACATTTGCAAAGTAGATACGGGAATACTCTTATGTGATGCATATTATGCATTTGCGTAAATTGTACTAAAAACTGAAGTTGCAGACCTCGTTCACTTTATTTTTCTTTTAATCGTGAGAAGATTGCCAACTATGTGTTCAGAGGCAAACGCCCTTAATGTAGGGCTGTCAAAATTAAATTTGAAAATGTTTTTTTACGTTTTTACATTTAAAGCCCTTTTCGTCCCAAATATGCCGAAACCTCTTTACCTTTGAGTATTAAAGCAACTTTACGAATAACTAAAACTGACTTATGAGAGCAGATAATTAAGTTTATAACTTATTATATTAACTCAAAAGTTTTTGAACTATTTGTAGACATAAAAAGTTACTGTTTTATTTTTTATTTTTATTACTTTTTATGTCTACAAATAGTTCAAAAACTTTTGAGGTAAATTTAGAAAGAAATTAGGCTCGATAGAAAAAAAATCAAATTCTTTAAAAAAAACACAGTTTCTTGCTCTGGAAAGAATTGATTACATTAGTTTCTACTAAAGATGTGTTCACAAAAAATTGGTGATCACATTTTCCCTTTTGAACTAAGTGTAAGTTCTTTTCTAGAAATGAAAATTTGTTTGTCAAAAATAACTAAAAATATATTATGTATATTTGCAGACGTGCAGGCTATCTGCTTATGTATTAATTAATCTAGTCTAGTTTTAGATATTCATGAGGATAATACATACCGTATACTCCTTATGACGTACAGCGCCTGTTCTTATGCTCTGAAGATTCAGTTTGACAAGGAACTACCAGAGCTTATTTTACAGAAAGAGACAGTTATCGCTCCAAATTTTTTTGTTCTTCTTGCATTCCATCCTGACTGCCATTACACAATATTGGCAGTCGGTGTTATTTCACTATTACAATTTAATCGAATCACTTTTTTTTATAAAAAAACAAAAGCTATAGTTATTGTGCGACAAAAAATAGAAATTCATAATTTTGCGACATAATAAATTAGTTACAATTGTGATGTTGACTTTTAATAATATTAGTAATCCACTTAGAAATGTTGAATAATGTTTTTTGCGAGGAAATTAAATAGGGAAATTAACAATAAAATATATGATTGTATATTTATACGAGTATGCAATTACGTTGTAGACATAAGTGATTTCCTGGTTTATAATATTATTAAAGACTGGCTGTGCCTGCGACTTCATCCGACAAAAATCTGACAAGAAAGTTATATTGCTTATTTATTTTTTGTTTTTCTGAAATAAAAGTAATATATGTTAATCTTTGTTACATCAGTTACCTGCCAGTGAAAATCAAAATCAGTCCAGTCATTTCAGAGATTAGCCGAAATAAACAGATATTCGGACAGACAAAACTTGTAAAATAAAACTATTTTGGTGGATGTACCATATTAACATTTATATTTCATGCATGTAGCAAAGCGGCTATTTTATTTTACAAACTGACACTCTAATCTTATTTATTTGTAACAGATATGTAGTAGATCTTGCCCGTGTTTATTAAAAAATGTAGTCTATTGTAAAAAACAATTAAGGTGTATTAGAATTTGCCGAGAAATTAAGGTCTTATCACGTCGATCTTCGACAGAGCTCACATTTGATTAATAATAAATTATTTTATTTTAGCAGTTGTCTCGTTCTTGGCATACTAAGCTAGTACAACATCACAATATGTAAGTTTTTAGATGAAAATAAAAACTATTGATTTGCGCAATATGTTTGTGTAAATGATATGTAACAAAAACATTTAAGTATATCAACATATTCTATCATATTTTGGTGTACAAACATTTCAATATTTATAAAAAAAAATTATTTAATTACTTAAACTTACTTTAACTTTTAAGCCAATTTTGTGTATTTATAACTAATTTAATTATTTATTACTAATCATTTTAAAACTATCATTAAATTTAACCCTATCTAATATAAACTACCACCGTTTCAAAACCTAGCCGTTCAAGAGAAGAAACGGCAAAACAAAGTCTTCGGCAACCAGGACTTTAACTTATCCGTCTAGTACTACCACCGTTTCCAAACCTAGATTTAGATTGGTTAGGTTTTTAGATAGAAAGGTGTATTAAGGTATTTCGGAATCTGTTTATTAAAACATATTTTAAAAATGTGTTTTATGTGTAAGTATTGTCAACCCTCATAGTCAAATTAGTGACTTTAAAAAATAATTCGTCCAAGTATTTTTACGCGTATTTATAGAAATGCTTCCGTAAATGTTGCTAGGCTCAGAAGCGGCCGCATTCTCCAACGAGGTCACCCCCAATTCGCCACTTAGATCTAGTTTTCGACCAACTAACCTTGGTAATTTGTCATTACTTATTCGTAACAACAAGCGCCTTTCTTAACAAAGAAAGTTTAACTTTTTCTAACGTGACACGATTTAATAAAGTGAATTGTACTTGTAAAGACTGATATCATATCGATTTCTAAAAACATACCTATCTTACAACAAAAAATTATAACAAATCGCTTACGATGGGAGTTACCACTATTTTCCACCAAAAATTGATATTTTAATTTTGAATGTTGATTTATTTTTGGGATAATTTTCATCTAGCTGTTTTTTATATATATATTTTTTTTTTGTTCTACGAGTACAAACTCCAAAAATAATATTTACGAATCTTTAGTAAATAATTAACGATTACAGTGCGTTGAACGATTACACCGATTTTGATGCGGATAAATGCAATCTTTTGCAAGCTGACACAGTCGGGTTGGTTCTTAATTTAACTTTTATTTTAATTGCTAATTTCTTAGTTTTTAACTAATTTTGGAATAAAACGAAGGTTATATGCTCTTATATTTAATGCATGTTATCGATTTCTCCGTTATTTCAGAACAGATTTTTTAAAATCTTTTTTAAAAAGAAAGTACTTCCAACTACGTATTTCATTTTATTTGATGATAAAAAAATTGAGGAATGTTCAATTTTGGTAGTTAGTTACATAATTCTTGAAATCGGCTTACTAACGTTTCGCCCACAAAATTTTCGTCCTCAGTGGACAAAACGACACCTTTTCATTTTATTATTTTTTTCACTGACGATTCGTCCACCGATCAAAAAAGTTGTTTTACACAGTCTGATACAAAACTTTAACAAAAGAAGGCGAAATATTTAAATGATTTTTGACTTTTAAAATAAAATCGATTTATTTTAGGCGG
This sequence comes from Calephelis nemesis, assembly GCA_002245505.1. Lineage (NCBI taxonomy): Eukaryota > Metazoa > Arthropoda > Insecta > Lepidoptera > Riodinidae > Calephelis > Calephelis nemesis. The sequence continues at coordinate 252,535 of NJDD01002279.1, read as the reverse complement.
ATGTCACACTGCTCCGGGCACCGCAAGCACCTAATAATAAAATAAAAAAGAATTTGTTTTCCAGTATTACTTCAATTATAAGATGATTAAGTTAGGTCTATGCGTATCATTGTTTCTCTCACCAAAGTCAACAAGAAGCTTACATAAAAAAGTCTCTTCCCAGAATAGGTAGGCAGAGGAACAACCCACGACTAACCGAAGACATTAAGTCCCTTAATGTAATAGGTGGCAAGCCTATCGCCAACCGGGCACATATCAAATCATTACGTTTTTTTATTAGGAAATTTAAAAAAAAATTCTCTTTGTTTTTCGGGAATCGAACCCGGGACCTCATGCAGTCAAGTCCAACACCTGAACCGCTAGACCACAGAGGCGATAATAACTTACATGACTCTGCTTTTATTATTCTATTAACAGCAGAGAAAGTGTAAGTAAGGCTGATCGGAAGCTATAGCGGAAGTGGCTGACCACTCGACCCTGTGAGGAGACCTGTTACTCAACTATCTAGTGGTGACCTTTGGCGACCGTCATAGTTACGCGTTCCGCCTTACATTGATCCATACATACCGATCTGCCTTCACAGATGCCATTCACCAGACTGCCGTTCTTATTTCAAAAGATACGAGACAGTCGATCATGGAGTTTCGTAGAATTAAACAATATATAAAACTGCTAGGGTTACCATGCACCAAAATTGTTTTTAATTTCGCTAAATTTGGCGAAATTCAGAAAAACCAGCAATACTAATATTATAACTAAATACTTTCGTAAAAGAATGATGTTATAGTATATCTTTTGAGAGATGTTATAGTATATCTTACGAGTCTTGAGTTTGTCGAGTTCGAGAGGGTAGCGTACTTACTCAATCTCACTAGCCAATTGTTAAGTTGGTTCGATTCCTGACAATGGTGGACGTTTGTTTACACATAGATGTCTGTATTTTTAAGTCTAGGTGTCAGTCAAAGTTATTCCGATATTTATTAAAATGGTGGTCCGCGGTCCGGAGTAGGATTTAACTTCTTGAGGTGCCAGGTTCGATCCTCGGGTCGGGCAACAAAAAGAAATAAAAAATGGATATGGATTTGACATGTGCCCGGTTGGCGATAGGCTTGCTACTTAACACATTGTGGGACTAAGGGTCTTCGGCTAGTCGTGGGTGCCCTGGTTACCTCTTCGAGCATGTGGCGTGAAGATACTTTATTGGCGTATTTGTTATATTATTACACTTACTAACTCCGAAATACAAGTTTAACATTTGCTTACGTTAAGGTTACATCAATTGCTTTTTGCTTTGCTTAATTGCAAATTTGCTTAATTGCTCCGTTGGTATTTTTAGTTAGGTATTATTTAATATGACATGTATATTTAATATGATTTGTTATACCACTAGTAAGTCTAACCATTACTTTTTTAATCTTTTTCCGTTTTATTAATAAACATGAACGTAGGTAGGAGTAAAGTTAAGTCGATATTATAGTCTGTATCATATTGTAATAAAGGTTGAACATTGGAGTACATTACGCCGTGTTTATTAACAAGAAGTTTTGTGTCCTTTTGCTAGGCGATTACTCGGTAATGATTCTGGGGTCATTTAAATTTAATCAAGTTTCTACTAGAGGTATAGAAATTGGAGACGTTTTTTAAAATTTCCTGCACTTAATATTTACGAGTAATAGGAAAAGATAATTACCTTCAACATTTCTTGTAACAACAAGATACTAGCCTTATTCTGCAAAATAAACCATCATTAATCTTACGAAAAGAAAATGCAGTTCAAACAAAAATCGTAAATTCTAAAATGCTTATACTTAATTTGAATCGAAGTTCTCACACTTTGCGAAAGTTCACAAAACTGTGACACCTCTACCTCCTCTTTATCTACAAGTACAACTGTCTTCAAATGGATATCACTAATGAACATAAATGCGAAAGGTCAAATAGCTTAAATTTTATTTATTTAATTGAGCATCAGTAACAATTATGACGATTTACAATTGTTATTAATGTATGTCAATATGTGTTAAATGCATAAAATGTCAGGGTTACGTAAATCGCTTCAAAAGATATTAATGTTTTAATGTTTAAAGGTAGTAACTGATTTGTACGGTTCATTATTGTTCATTTTTAAATAAAAGGCAAGCAAACTAGGAGATGGTTTTTTTGATGATAAGAAATACGCAAAGAAAAAGATTAACGTTGTCTAACCGAGGAAAAGATGCTAATCTTACCTGGTAAAGAAGTTACTCGGCTTACTTATGTTTCAAGTCGGGAAACAACTTGTTGGAAAGGAATGCCTTTTTATACAGTAGTTTTAATATAAATATTTGTGTTGGGCCAATAACATGAAATGAATATATATCATAAACATATTTATTTTTTATAAATTAAAGAAAGAAAATAAATCGACCTAGGCAGGATTTGAACTTGTGCCCTTTCATCTCAAGCTTTCATTGCTCTAACTTTTAAGCCTCTGACGATCCAAAACAATTTTAATTAATTTTTGTACCGTTATACTTTTTAATGTCGTTGTCCTATGGCTAGAAACAGTATTACAATACATTTTTTTAAATAACAGTAAACTTAAAGTAAGTGCAAGCTTAATTAAAAAATATACTATATTCTTGTTACGAATATATACTATACTTAAAAGGATCATTTTTCGTTAAGGTCCTATTTCTAAATTAAAAAAAAACACAGAAAATAATTAAAATAAGTAACTTTTTAATTAGTTGTTATTCTAGTGTGCACATTGCACGTTCACTGCTTTTTTAATAAAGCTTGTGTAATTTTCGATAGCATGCTAGCTTTAAGGATTATTCAAAGCAACTTTACATTTCAAGCGTATGTTCGAACCCTCGGAACATAAAAGTGTGACGCAACCTTTAACTTACAAGTTCTGCAGTTAAGTCCTTGTACGTTTAACCTTTTAACAGACAAAACGATACCCAACAAAAAACTTTGAGTCCGGGTAAAAATAACATTATCAGGCGGATTTGGTATTTCACATAAATAGAAGAATAATAAAATTAGACTCATTTGCGTAAGGTCAAGATCGTACAAAAGAACATTAAAAATTTTAATATTAATAACCAAAATGTTAATTGACAAACATCTATTCACGTGAGATAGATCTACATATATTATAAAATCGCGTGAGAGATGTGTTTGTGCATTAAAGATAATTAATAAAATTGGGATAGTTTACTGCGACGCGTCTGACATCAGAATCTGAAGTTGAAAATCTGTTGTATCTGCCAGAAAGTAGCAATTTCTCTACAATTTTTGACTTCTGATCATTTAAGTACAAGAAACAGACTTCGATTTCGTCCAAGGACACAAAAAATGTATTATCTTCGATTTCCCTGAGACTTCTTCATCAGACAGATACTTGGTGACAATGGGCCCACCACAGAAATATGATCTTTCAAAAAAAAAATGATACACAAAAAACGAAAAAAAAGTATGTCAAGCAGGTCTGGAATTCGAGACTCTCTGTCTATCTACAAGTAGAAACTGCCAGTGCTTACAATTTTTATGAGATTTCAAATGTTAGCAAAAACTTGCAAAAATATGTTTTTGTGATCATTTTTTATTTGTAAAAAATGTGCCCATTTGTGTGATCAGGTTGTATGTGCGATGGAGGTGGAGATATGGCTTAAGAATATCTTAACACTTTGGACCATGTAAGATATTTTCCTGTGGTAATGGAAAGTGGCCATGGGAATGGGAATGGTGGGCTTTTGCCTCTGTGACACCGACTTAATGATAACATATCATTACATTGTTACCAAAGTTACGTATGTGTAACAAACTTTATCAATCTGTTACTTATAAAAGCTTTAAGTTCAGTTGTATCGCACTAGTATAAGTCAAACAGAAGCTTGTTAAAACAATGTTAAAAAAAGTTAAGGTTACGTCTTCACAGATGTATGACATATGTATATGAACTACGAGGTTGAATCAAAAAAATATTTACATTAAAAAACTTGACGATGAGACGGTTGCCACGAATGTTAACCAATGAACACAAGAAGACGTTTGAAAATTTCTAAGCATAATCTCGAAATCTTGATTAAACGTGGGTACACCATCTCGATCCTGAAACTAACAGACAAAAAATGTGTGGGAAACGATTATTCTCTCCTTCCATAAAAAAAAATCTAATTGCTTCTACTGCTGGCAATGTTATAGTTTTATTGTTCTGAGATAGTGAAAAAATTCTTTTTATTGATTACATTCCAAAATTGTTTGGCAATCACTGGACAATACACAAATTTGATCCCGAAATTTCATAAAGTAAAGCGGTTACAAAATGCCTCGTATTCCTGAATGTTGTTTCTTCAAGTTGACGTTTCACTTCATTGATCGGAAGTTACGTTCAACGCAATCGGGTATGTTGGCTTTATTCTCCTTGACCACAAGCCAAATTCTCCGGACTAACTTGATTTCCACTCATTCCCAATGATAAAGCAGGAAATTCGTTCAACTAAATTCCACGATGATGACGCGGCTATGTCTACAGTAGAGAAGTTTTTAAAGAATCCATATTAAAACATTTTTTTCGAAAATAATTTGGAAGGTAGAAACACGAAACGAAACACGAAATGTATAGTATTGGAGGAAGATTATGAAGAAAACCAAAATATGCTTGATATTTTTTTTAATTTTTTATATTGATCCTAAGAATTTTTTGATTCACCCTTCTTCATGTATATGCAACGTGTAGATACGTCGTAGAAGATTTTAAATGTTTTAAAATGAGATTGCGTTCATTTGAAAACAAAGTATAGTTAGTTAAAAAATCTATAACGCTTGTTTCAGGATCGTATTATTGGCGTATGCGGTGTGTTACGCAGCGGCGCGGCCACAAGAGGAGGGGGAAGCTCGACCGATACAACGAGGGTTGCTGAAGCGCGGTCTTGCTGGAAAAGGCAAAACCACCACCACAACCACTCCAGCGCCACAAGTAAGTTCCTTATTTTATCAATCTATATATTCTATATCTACATGATGCCAAAACTTTGGACTGGCACTAAAATTTGTCACACTTATAGTTTATGTGTAAGAACGCTAATATTTTTTAATAATAATGCTTATAAAGTACATCATATCAATAAATAAAACATTACCCACACTACCGTGCATTTGACACACACAAATAAATTTATTGATGATAACGATAAAAGATCACTGATGGTACACCATACAGTTTGGAAACAAAGTAGTTGGTCTTGAGGTATGAAGATGGCGTTCTTATCAACAAGAAATTTATTATGGTCGAATTTCGACCAACGGCGACCATTAGTATTAAAAAAGTGCCAGAGACTTCGCGTGGGCTACGTTCGCATGTTTAATATCCATTTCTTATAAATATACGACGCGTAATCCGTAAGTAACCGCGTTCCGATCCAGTGGTAGTTTTCTAGATTAATATAGACACGTGTTCTAGTACATTACTAGTACAATATGTGTTTGCAGTAGTCCAGTGGTTCAGTTGTTGAACTTGACTGCATGAGGTCCCGGGTTCGAATCCCGGGTCGGTCAACCAAAAAAAAAACTGGGTTTTCCCAATTTTCTGTTAAAAATAAAATTGCTCGGGATTGGATATGTGCCCGGTCAGCGATAGGCATGCCACCTATCACATTGTGGGACTTAGTGTCTTCAGCAAGTCGAGGGTGCCTTGATGTGCCTCTGCCTACCTCTTCCTTCCTACTCTACCTCTGGGATCTCTCTGGGATACTTTATTTTTCTTCTCTCGAGTGAACGTAGTTAAATATGTTACCAACGGATCTCTTAAACTTAACAATACAATTCGTACAAAAACCTTTCGTCCGTAAACTAAACGAATCGTCTCTTAAATATGGAAATTGGGAACCTGTTATGTATAGTGTATGTCTTAAGTATGTTTTTTTTATATGATATTGGAAGGCAAACAAGCAGACGGATTTCCTGATGGTAAGAAATTCACGCCGCCTAGAGACACCAAAGGTGGTAATGGTGCGTTGCCAACTTGAGGCCGGGACGTTAGACCTCGAGCAAAAGTATGCTTACCGGCTTACCCTTACCCTCCGAACCGGAACACGTCATGGCGTTATGGCGGCAGGAATAGGTAGGGCGGTGGTACCAATCCGGGTGAGTCGCGCTGCGAAACTCTACCACCTAGTCAGATATCACGGTGTTAGTGATTGTAAGTCTATGATCGCCTTTTACGAGCTGCCTGGCAGGGAGGCAGATGGTCTATTCCGCAGAGGAAATAAAACAACAGAATATGCCTCGGATAAAACCCGGGCTTGAAACAAACCAACTTTATAGTTCGGAAAACGTGCATCAGAAAGTAGTAAATGATAAATTCTGAGACAAGAATCGGAACTGATACTTGACAGTTGATTGATTGGTTTCCTAAGAACACTTGATCTCAGATATGTGGTCTAGCGGTTTGATGGTGGATTCTACTTCATGACGTCTCGGGTATGATCCCCTGTTCGGGAAACTAAAAGAAAATGTGTTTTTTAATATTCTAATAAAATTTGGTGGGATTGGATTAATGCCTAGTTGGCGATTGGCTTGTCACAATGTGCATTTTTAAGTGTTTTAATGAACCGGCCACCTCATGATTAATTATAATTTACTGGCCCGGCCACAAGTTTTTTTTAACTTACCGGCCCGCCTCATGATTAATTATAATTTACTGGCCCGCTACTAGATTTTTTTTTAACTTACCGGCCCGCGTTCAAAAGAATTTGCCCACCCCTGGTCTAGATGATGATTACGTCTTCGGTAATTTTTACTTTTTTGCACGAATGGCAACCCTCACATTGTTTTTGCCTCAGCAACAGCGCTCCAGTTAGTGGTAAATAATAGAACTAATTTTTTAGGCAACTCAATAGAATTGGATATCTAATCGAATGTAATCTATAGCTATTCATGGTAAGGGTCAGAATTCCCTCTTCTATAGTTTTATTACACGTATAGATAATGAGATGTCGGTTTGAGAGCGATAAAAACACTTTATATAATGTTTGTGAAATCGGTCCGCCATTAATTCGGACTTTATGTCACGTTGCAAAACCTCGATGTTATAACATTGGTCTAATCATACATTATGGTATTAGGTGGTAGTGACTGTTGTAGTTTTTTGTGAGAGGTCAGCTAACAAGAACAAGCCTCTAACGGAAAGAGATAAATGTGGCCTGTAGACACCATAGACGTTACAAGTGCGTGTCTAACCGGGATTTTAGGTCTATTGAGTAACGGCCAATATTAATAATCAATCCTAATCCAAAACTTGGTGTCCAAGATTGATATTTTGATCCATTTTTATACTATCGCTTGCCAACAACATATCTGTGGACAGGATAAATATGGCAATTAGGTATAGGATAGGCGGCAGATACGCAGCTATCTAGATTGCTTGAAATCCATCTTTAGAGATACATTATTAACATTGGCCGTAAGTGTGTCGGCAGGGTAGGCAAAAAATTTCATCAAGATCGCTTCAGTCGCTAAGGAGGAGTTCATACACACATAAAATAATATTGGACCAATAGGTGCCGCTGCTTAGTATGTCACCAATTTAAAGCGGTATGAGGTTTACCAGATCAGCTAGTGTCCTATACAGTTCTGTCAATATCACGAATCTTGTAATATATATTAAAACTTCGACCATCTTTTCTCTCGATGGCGCCAAAACTCCTTTTTTTCATAATTATTAAATTTCGTGTTGATATTGAGTGAAATTAGTCAATTTTGGTGGAATTTTGTACAATTTTGTTCAGTGAAAGTGCACAAATAGAATAATCATGAAGAAATTAGCGTATCATGTACCATTTGGCTGTAACGAGGAAATCCTCTTTGCAGCCAAATCTCCTTTCATGAGCTTGTGTATGAGGCCGCCGCTTTATCCAAGAGCCTGACATGACTCACTGACGACTTATGACTGATGACTAAATAATTGATCAACATTGATATTAAATTTGATGTAAATTATCATAGGCCATGGTAAGTTTTTACTAACAGGAGAGGCGTGTGCTTCTTTGCTGTATAATGCCATAAAAATTATACATGCTACCGAACTCTCTAAGAGCGAATCCGACTCGAACTTGGCTATTTTGTTACACCTGTAGTAGACCAATTAATTCAATTCGTGCAAAATGACAAGAGATTGGTTGTTTTCAAGGACTCAGCAATACATTTGCAATTATTATTAAACAATTAGGGTCTTACAATGTGCGTGAAGGTGAAGATGTGAAATCTAGCGCCGAATATTTTGTTTTATTTTGTGTAAATATTACGAAATTGAAAAAAAAACGACTCCAAGTTATACTACATCGTCGAGGTTAATAACAAAAATAATACCTCTTAAACTAAACCACGGTGGCTTAGCGGTACGACGCGGGCGTTGCACTTGACTTCATGAGGTCCTACGTTCAATCCTCAGGACGGCCAACAAAAAGAACATGTGTTTTTCAAAATTAATTTTTCCCAAACAAACTGAAGGGGTTGAATGAAGGTCGTCGGGACAGCTAGTTTTCTAATAAAGACAATGTTGCCCGGGATTGGCTATGAGCTCGGTTGGCGATAGTCTTACCAACTATCACATTGGGAGACTTATAGACTTATGTCTTCGGCTAATCGTGAGTGGCCTGTTCGTAGGTCTGGCGCTTCTTCGGAGATGACGGCGTGGAGATACTTTTTTATACATCATTAATCTATGTTTCTTTCTCCTGAACTTTGCACGAGCGAGTGCGATTTGCACTTAGCCCTTATAATCTAAACGTATATACCTAAGTATGGATATATACGTATAAATGTTATTTTAGTGTGTGTTCAAAGATCTAGTGTCAGTTCTGTGGTTTTTCTTAATTGCTCAATATATTTGTTATATTACCCTCAGAATCATGTTTCCTTGGATACAGTGTGGTATTACTTATTACTAGCCGACCCGGCGAACTCCACATATTATATTTATATAATACATACGATATTGCTAGCAAGTATAGTTGCAATGGGAAAAGTCAAAGTCTTGATTTTTCTATTTTCTTTAGTATTTTCCGAAAGGAAATATACTGTGGACCCCGGTCTGCATAAAGTTTGAACTAAAGCAAGAAAGTATCGAAAAGAAGAAGTGTCGCAAAAAAGCTCTTGTAACGATTTTCTTGATCTTGGAAAGATTGAACCTTTTCGGAACTTCGTTCCGAATATTAGCAGAATTGGTCAAGCTGACTGGAAATTGGGATACATTTTTTATGTACACCGCTTGTTAAGTGCCGTGTGATTTTTTAATTACCTATTATTTCTAAATATCTCTGCAGTTATTTTGCTTGTCGGGGCGAAGGCGAATCCAACTAATCAAAAACCACGATTTAGTAGTTCTCAAGTAGTGTGGTAATAAATCAATTTTATATATAGGTAGGTATGGATTGAATCTTTCCCGCGGCTATACCGGAATTCTGAAGTAGTTTACCTTTTCCATATATTCTAGATTGGGCTAAAAAGAAGCCTATGTCAGTATTGAGCCTTCTGACTATCTCATCACAAAAAGTTATATACAGAAAGAGGGAGTAACAAAAGCACTCGCTTTTATGTATATATGATGAAATGATGGTGTAAAGACCAGGGGTTCCCAAACTTTGATATTTTCTCCATGTTGATCGATCACTCAGTTAATATTATAAATGCGAAAGATTGTATGTTTGTTTATTACTCCTTCATGCAAAAACTGCTGAGGAGATTCTCATGAAATTTGGCACACACATAGAGGGTAACTTTATACCAAAAAATGTTCCTGTGGGACCAATAACCGCATGGGCAACGCCGAGGACAATAGCTAGTTGTTCAAATACGAGTATCTTTGATATCTCTGTTTCTCACCTTCAGAAAATCCATCTTTATTCCTTGAATTTAAAAATGATGTTATTAAAGTTATCTAATTATTATCCGACAAACTTATCTAATTAGACCAATTAAATTGATTAATTTGTGTTAATTTTTAATTAAAAGCATGCATCGCCAATGAAAAGTGTTCGTTCGATTTGAGTATTTACGTCATCAAGGCCGTTATGCATTCCAACACTCACTTCCATCAACAACCAGTTCAATACGACGGTCGCCTTCAAATATTATACAGGAAAGAACTTGCATACCTTCACGTCACGTCCCAAGTGCTCCAAGGGTAGGCAGAGAGTCTCGAGTGCTAAGTTTAACGATTCCTGTTAACCTATCCTAAGGTATACCTAATCAACAATCATTCGATTACTTAGCACCACCCCTTGTAACGAAAAAGGATTTGACGTTGACTTACCGTTGAACGTTAATAGATTAATGGCTGGTCCATATATTCGAGAAATATTGGTAGTTTGTTGTACGACTAATAAAAAATACAACTACGGTTGTTCGCTATTGACTGATAGCTTGATTTTTTTTGTGTAACTATGTGCAATGCTTGTTTACTTTTAGGCAAACTACCAATGGCTGTTCTGACGGATTACGGTTAGTTGATTATAGGAACCAAGCTTAAGAAATGTCTTTAACTGACTTGATAAGTGGTACTGAGCAAGGCAGAGCAAAATTACAAATAAGGAGGTTCGAAAGAGTGTGATACTAGTAATTAAGCGCTGTAAAACTGTAAAAACTCTCTTTAACTATTTGAATGATTTTTTATCTCTATTTCTTTTTTCAAAAGATAGCAAATATTTCCGAAATGGTCCCACATAAATTTTACCAACATCCCACATGCCGTTTTTTTAAATTAATAATGGTAACAATTTTCACTTAATTTGACCTCATTTTGATGCACTATTAAGTATAACCCTAAGCTACTAGTCTGATGGCGATAAAACTAATATGGGGCCTCCTCAGAACCATGACCTGTATTTTAAAAAAGAACCGTTAAAATCAGATATCCGACAGCGGCTAAAAAAGAACAGTTAAAACCCGATATCCGGCAGTGGATATCGGATCGGATAAAAAATAGCCGTTAAAATCCGATATCCGACAGCGGTGATCGGATTTTAACGGTTATTTTTTTAAATCTTTTTTAATCGTCTATTCGCCGAGTTATCGTGTAACAAATGTAATGTATGTATATAATCTGTTAGATACAAAAAAAAGTACAAAAAATATATACAGTCGAATTAAGAATCCTCCTTTTTTGAAGTCGGTAAAAAGGACTCGGACAAATACAAACCTAATATTAAAATTACTCCCCTCAATTAATATAGCGACATATAATTTTCTAGAGCGAAACTTCCTCTCTGTGACCATATTTTAGATTCATGGCCACCGGCGTAACAATCATTCGAACACCATCTTTGAGTCTATTATGAGCTGAGCTTTCAGTATAATATCTTTTTTAATAAGTTTGGGAGCCAACTTGATTTATATATATTTAGTGCTGGAAATATTAAACCTAATTGAGGATGCCGCTATTCCATTAATTTAGATACCTTGGATAACACCCGAGCAATTTGTTTGTAGAATGTTGACCTAGGCCTCCCCAAAACCCTACGACCGTTTACATTCTCATTGCATATCTGTTTTTTTTATCACACATTGAAAAAACAGGCTACTGACAAGGCTGTAAGAGGCAACCGTTGCATATAGACACCATAAATATTACTGGCGCGTCGCTATTTTAAGGCAATAGAAGTTTAGAGAGACCAAGGCTGACACTCCACGATCAGATGAATCGGATGTTATCCGAGGGTGGTGTCAAGAGCCTCTGAAACCGGCGTATTTTTATGAAAAGGGTAATGAATGTGAAGGAAACTAGACAGGTTTGTCAGGATCGTGAGGTCTGCTACTCGATACTCTCTGCCTACCCCGAAAGGAAGTTGGCGTGAAAGACATGTATGTATGTATGTATTTATAGAAGTTCAGGCTAGTCTTAGTGTCTGGCACCTGCTATGGACTTCTGCATAACACTCTATCACTAGTGTATTACCTATCTGTTTTATATATCACCAATAGTCGCTAACTTGCCATGGTTGGCATTAATTTATCAGCTGCTGCTCTGACAAAGTGGTGATTAACGGAAAACCGAGGGCATCTAAGCAAAAGCCCTCAGTTTGATCTGCTGCTGGTTGTGACTGTATATGCTAAAATCTCAAACTAATTTTCAGGATGAAATTGAATATGAAGATGATGCAGAATACCCAGCAGAAGGAGAAGCTCAGGAACCATCAACTGAAGCACCGCCTTCATCGACAGAAGGAAAAAAATTAGTGGGTGGAGGCATCCGGCCTTTCAGAAGTAATAAGGACTTGCTAGAAGCATTAAAGAGGCGCCGAGCGCAAGCTGCTGAAGGTACCTATGATGTTTTCCCCGTGTTGGTCCGGGCTCCTTTCCACAATAGATCATCTGCCTTCCTGCCAGGCAGCTCGTAAAAGCATAGACTTACCGTCACTAACACCGTGACATCCTACTAGGTGGTAGAGTTTCGCAACGACTCGTCGGGATTAGTACCACCATTACGTCCTATGCTTGCCATTGACGTGTTCCGGTTTGGAGGTTGAGGCCTAACATCCCGGCCTCAGATTGGCAACGCACCATTACCATCTTTGTTGTCTCGAGGCGTCGTGAATTTCTTACCATCCGCAAATCCGTCTGCTTGTTTGCCTTCCAATACCAAAAAAAAATTGGCTAAAAAGCAGAAGAGCGTTGGTCTTAGTGAATATTTTGAGTCCATGACGAATTTTAAATTCAACAATGTACAAAGGAGGGTATATTTATTTGTAATCACCGGCGCTTGGCGGAATTCCATTTTTAACCCCCGACAGAAAAGAGGGGTGTTATGTTTTTGACGTTTCTAAACGTGTATTTGTCTGTGGCATCATAACTCTTGAACAAACAAGTTTCCTGACAAACCTCTGTCTCTATCGCCTCTGTGGTCTTGCGGTCCGGCGTCGGTCTTGACTTCTTTAAGGTCCTGTTCAACTAAAAACCTAGAAAATATGTATTGGAGACTTGGGCATGAAAATACTTATCCTGACAATCCAGATGGTTCTTAGCTACATACACTAA
>NJDD01002279.1:200362-238858 GCA_002245505.1 Calephelis nemesis | reverse complement strand
GCGTCGGTCTTGACTTCTTAAGGTCCTGGGCAACTAAAAACCTAGAAAATATGTATTGGAGACTTGGGCATGAAAATACTTATCCTGACAATCCAGATGGTTCTTAGCTACATACACTAAGGTTTTGTCGAGGTTTATTAAACATTTTTAATTTTAGTACTATAGACACAATTTATCTGTACATACATACATACATATCTTCACGCCAAGTCCCTTACGGGGTAGGCAGAGAGTATCGAGTCCCAGACCTCACAATTCTGACAAACCTGCCCGGCTTCAATTCACGTTCATTACCCTTTTCGTACAAACACGCCGGTTTCGGAGACTCTTGACACCACCGTCAGATAATATCCGATTGATCTGATCGTGGAATGTCAACCTTGTTCTTCCCGGGTACCTACATCCATCCACATTCGCATAGTATGTCTGCATTGTCAATCTTTCATCTGTAATTTTTTCCACATGACTGAACCAGCGGAGCATGCCCATTCGCATTTTAACAACAACACTTTTACCAAGTAATTTATCTATATCCAGTAATATTGACAAATTGTGCCTACAAAGCAGTTCTTTAATAATGTCATCAAATACATAAATTTCATGAGCCACATTTATTAGTGTTTTCAATCCATCATAATTATCACACATAACTGTTCTGACTTTATCGCCTCCAAAGCGACACTAAAGCGTTCAAGCATATTGGAACCAGTTACAAAATTGCCCAATTAAATGTTCAATGCGTTTTGAAATTTGACATGGTTGGCTCAAATCAAATGCGATCATTACAAAATAAAGCATAATGTGACAGAAACGGTCATGGCATATTATTATTAGCTAAATTATTCTCGTGGCGTTGTGTATATGGTATAAAACAAGGATATATTCGCTTGAAAATATCTTCACACAACCAGGGCACTCACGACTAGCCAAAGACGCTAGGTCCCACAATGTGATGGATGGGAAGCCTATCACCAACAGTGCACATACCCAATTTTTTTTTCTCCATAAGAAGCTCTACTGAGCATCTTCTTCGACATTACGATCTAGTCTATAGACTAATGAGTAATTCTAATTTCTCTTAATCTTCTAAGATACAGTCTCTTATCTAGGTATCTTGAAGTTAAAAACATACCCAATTAGTGAAATTATTTTTATTAGAAAATTGAAAATATACATTTCGTAATGTTTTTGTTGCCCGACTTGAAAATCGAGCCCGGGACTTCAAGAAGTCTTGTCCGACGCCGGACCGCTAGACCTAGAGTGTCTTTTGTTCAGCGTATTGGTCTGGGTATGTTTTTTATTTACTTTTATGATATTGGAAGGCAAACAAGCAGATAGATTTTGTGATGGTAAGAACTTCACACCGCCTAGTGACACCAAAGGTGGTAATGATGCGTTGGCAACCTCAGACCGGGATGTTGGGCCTCGAAAGTAAATTTACCAGCTACCTTATCCTATGAACCGGAACACGCCAACGGCAAGCACTGCCACTATGGCGACAGGAATAGGTAAGGCGGTTGAATCAATCCGGTCGAGTAGCTGCAAAACTCTTCCACTAAATCAGATGTCAAATCAGTCTGCTTGTTTGCCTTCCAATATCATAAAAAGGTGCTGCACAGCACTCTACCGCCAGTGCTCTGATTGGTAATGACCAGTTACGCTTCAGCTCGCCCTCTTCGAGGTATCAGGTATTACAGCAGATGGTCTATTCTACACAGAGGACAGGGCCCAACATGAGGGTATGGTCACAGTTATCTTTCTATCGAGGAAGCCATGTGCTATTTTCGTGCGCATAAAAAACGCATAATGACCAATTTTCTGAAACTTTTCTTTTTAGTTCTCACTACTTAGTTCCATCCGTTTTGCTTCTATGGGAAAACTTTTCCTTTTTTCTTATGTTTTAAAACTTCCCTGGACTTTCACAAATAAAATCAAAACCAAAGTTATAAAAATTGGCTCAGAAATTCTCGAGTTTAAGCTGGACTAACGAACAGCAATTGATTTTTATATATAAGAAGGTTATAATTAACAAATCGAGTGAATGTTTGAGTATTAAGTAAGAATATTTAGATTTTAAGAAATTTACAAAGACATAATACATTAACTTATATTTTTACTTATAAACAAACAACACAAATTAATAAGTACATCTAAATTTATATTGTTAAGGGCCACTTGCACATTCCCGGGTTACATTTGACACTGAGTTAAACTGTCAAATATAAGGTGATTTAACCCGAGTTAGACGTTAACTCAATGTAAAAGACTTAAACCAGGAACGTGCAAGTGGCCCTAAATGTATTAACTCCTATATTTTGTACCATAAAGACTGATTCTGATTTTATATAACTTAAGTTTGTTATTTATTATTATTTTTTTTTATTATCATAAATAAATAATCATTAAATTGTTCACAGCTAAACACCAAAATGTCGCTGCTGCCGCCACTCAGACACAAGACATCCAAACTGACGCTCCGGTCAAAGCCAATTTCAGTAAGTAGCGTTTTTCATGCTAAGGTGATCTTACAGAGTTAGCTTCGAAACGATAAGACCACCTTTGTGTACGTTTCGCCTCTGTGGTCTAGCGGTCCAGGTGTTGGACTTGACTTCTTGCGGTCTCGGGTCGATTCCCGGGTCGGAGAACAAAAAGAAAATTGAAATTTGAAAATGTTATGAGTATTTTACATATACGAATTGACTTGCTTTGAACACAGATTGATAAAAAGTATGCAAGTTATGCTTACATTATGGGTGCTAGTTAAAGCCACAAATAAACAACATACACGCATACATACACACATAAATACCGACGTGCTTATATGTCATTATACAAATATCTGTCATCTCCTTTAATCGATGCAGCGGCATTTGATTGATCGACGACAAGGTGGTCAAAAGCATAGTACTTATAATATGACTATGAACCGCTTTGTCGGTGGATGGGTTAGCCTACACGTTTAACACCAAGTAACAGCGAGGCTCAGGTTGGATTCCCGAGAGGGCAGAAATTGCTGCAATAGCGTGTTGTATGAAATTGGGGGTCTAGGTTTTTGAATTCATTTCGGTATCTATAGATATGTATTTCCATGTGCAATTGGCTACCATTCATAACTCAAGCAAATATTTTCTTTACTTTAAGTCTATATCAGTTTGTGTCATTTAATCAGAAATATTTATACAAGTACAGGTCGCCTCTGTGGTCTAGCGGTCCGGGTGTTGGACTTGACTGCATGAGGTCTCGGGTTCGAATCCCGGGTCGGCGAACAAAAAGAAAATTGGATTTTTCCAATTTTCTAATAAAAAATATGTCGGTCGGAATTGGAAATGTGCCCGGCTTGCCATCTATCACATTGTGGGACTTAGTGTCTTCGGCTAGTCGTGGGTTCCCTGGTTGTGCCTCTACCTACGCCTTCGGGGATATGGGCGTGAAGATACTTTTTTTTATTTATACAAGTATGTATGGGTTTAGGTAAGAAGCGTTTCAACACAGCGACTCGTGAGGTGAAAGCAGAGGAGGCGCCAGCACCACCTGTCGCCAAGCCCAGCAAAAGTCGATTTGGAAGACGTATGTATATCCACACTAATAGAAATGCGACAGTGTATTAAGTGATTGCCCTTGTACCTACATCACAACATAACGATATAACCACCGCGGAAAAAAAAATGTTATAAGTTGGACGTGTGTTTCTCTTTGTCTGCTACACACTAATAAAAATTTGTTTGGATACACGAAGTTTACTTGAACAAACTTGAATTAAGGATGGAGCGCGGCAGACGGAGCCTTATTGTGGCTGCAGCCATTGAGCGGACTTTTAAAAAGGCATTTAGTGGCTGCGAGTAGTTGAGCGGTTCTTCGTAACTTTCAGTAGGGTGGACCGATTTCGATTCGGATTTCGATCCGAATCGAATTCGGATCTTAGCTACATTACGTGTTGGTAATGTCGGTGGTTATTGAGTTTTCTTATTTTAAGTGTTATTTATGTGCATAGACAGGAATACAACAAGAAGCTCGAAAGTGACATGGACTAATTTTATCACGATACCTAAAAAAATTTCTGCGGGTTACATAAAAATGTTTAGTTCTATAAAAGTTGTCAGTTCTTAATCAGCCAACACTATAGATTTAAACATAAAATAGGACCAATCGCGATTTAGATATACCACGTACCTCTTTGCGATCGATTGTGGATTGGCAAATCAGACCATACGTTAATCGACCATATGCAAATTGGTCAGATTTTACCCAACAGTAGCAAGGAATATGAATGCGTTTACTACATAACTATCTTTGAATGTTGGCATGTCAGAACTTAAGGACAAATAAGATTAGGTAATTGTTAATAGAATGTAATTGTTAATGGTTTTTTTATGGTTAACTTGACTCGTAATAGCAATTAGATCTATCAAATATATGAATACTAGCTGCCTTTTCCGGCTTCGCTTGGGTGCTATTTTTTTATCACAAATTAAGATGTAAGCTATCGTATCTTTCAAGTTGCGTCAAATTGCACACGATGTGCAAATTTGATTAAAATCGGTTAAGTAGTTTAGGAGTCAAAACAATGTGACAAACAACGTGACACGTAATTTGTATATACTACGATTAACTAAAAAAATATTTCATAATTTAATCGTACATGGCTTAGAAGTTGAATTTTGACTAGTTTTGTTATAAAAACAAAATTGGTCCTGTCGTCTGCCTGTGCTGTAAACGTCGCCTTGGTCTCAGATTTGTTATCCTTGTCTTCCCAGGTAAAAAAGCGTAAGCTCTAATCGAAATGTCTGGGATTGTTTTCAGCATCCAAGTCCGTTCAAGAGACTGAAGAAGAGCCCAGCGAAGTCACCGCTCCCACCAGAACTGGCAGAACATTCTCCAGGGGGTAACCAGCACCCCAACTTATCCCCACCTCATCCCCTCCTATCCTTCTCCCGTGAACTTATGTCACTGCCATCTGAAATTCTGGTCTGAATAATCAGTTCCATTGAATTAGATTTTTTATACATTTGTAAAATATATGTTTAAGTAATTTTTAATAAATAATTTAAAAACATGTGTATTTTATTTCAAACCGACATTTGCTGTTGTTCAAAGATTTAAAGTCCTTTTGTAACCGACTTCAGAAAAGGAGGAGGTCCTCAATTTGACTGTATGTTTGGTACTCTATTACTTGGTTATTAGGCAACCGGTTTTGATAGTTATTTTTTAGAAAGATAGCTCATGATTCCGAGGTGATCCCATTTTAGTTTTATCATGATCCGACTAGTGGTTTTTGAGTAACACTTAATAATGCATAAAATTTTCACTTCACGTCAAGATAAGTGAAAAGTGTTAGCAAAACCTACTAGTAGGATGTTGATAAAATTAATGTGGGACCATTTCGGAACCATTTGCCATCATCCCAGAAAAGAATGATCAAATCTCGTCTTGCTACCCAATAAAATAGTTGAGATTCTGTATAAATACATAATATACTCGTATCTATGTAATAATAAATATGATAATGTTGGATGTTGACTCAACAATAATTGTCCCGGTAGTCGTTTCCGAAAAACGGTCTTATAGCGAAGAGTTTCACCCAACATCTAAAGAAACTCTCGCTTCATTCCTGGGTTGGGTTAGGTTCAGAAGGTAGTAGTGCTGGGGACGGCACGAGATTTTTAAATAATTTCTGTACCTAAAAA
Source organism: Calephelis nemesis (assembly GCA_002245505.1). Taxonomy (NCBI): domain Eukaryota; kingdom Metazoa; phylum Arthropoda; class Insecta; order Lepidoptera; family Riodinidae; genus Calephelis; species Calephelis nemesis. The sequence goes on along the minus strand of NJDD01002279.1, from coordinate 233,174 downwards.
ATAATATTATTTTTTGACAAATCTTCCCAAAATTAAAACGGATTGGACGGCGAGGTCGGATGCTCAGCTTAGTGTTAAGTATGACCCTAGTCCTAGGGTATATTCTAGAATAAGTAAGTTATAAGTTTATGTGTGATTTATGGGAAATATTAAGTAAAATAGGTTAGGTGAGGCAAGGAAGCTTCTGGAATTTAAGTTTGTCAGAGTATAAATATTGGGGTCAAAATCTAGGCCAGCATTTGCGGTCGAATCTCCAGAATAAAAACTGTGGAGACAGCAAGAAAAGTAAAAAGAAAGCTCCAAAAGAACCTCCTCGGCATCACTTCCGCTATTGTAATCGAGTAACAGTGTGTTTTCTTATCGAAATCTCTCGTCATGGTATATTTTTGGCGGTCCTCTGTAGCCTATCTGCTTCAGCTACTCGGCAACTAACACGGGATTAGTAACAATTAAGCGCGGTAAAACTGCAAACACTTACCCAACTATTCCATGAATCTATGTAACTAACGTCAAGATTTGTTGATTCTTTTTTCGAAAAATATTAAAATCGGTTTGCTATTGGCCGCGTAATCGGGTAACAAACATACAAATAAAAACATGCAGTCGAATTGAAATATCTTTCTTTTTTGCAGTATGTTAAATGCTACTATTGCATTCAGGGCCAACTTTTCAATAACCAGATTGTTGGCAATCATGAATGTATCCAGTGTATTATCTGTCTTATTATACTAAATTATATCATGTTGTCTTAGTTGTACATCGGATTGTATTTATTAATCAAGTATTTATTTTAGCTATTATTTAAACCATTTGTTTTTGTCATAAAGTAATTGCCGGTACTGCTATTGTTAATTTAACTATCTGAATATCCGCTTAAATGTCATGTTGACCGCTAAAAGAAGTATTGATTTCGACTAAAAAACTTTATAAATAGTTTCGTTGTGGCAAGATGGCCACAGTCGTCGTACAATTTTGAATCAGTAAATATATTTGAAGATATAAGCAAGACTTGTTTTATTGGAAGACCTCAACAAGATGAAACATCTAACAGCAGGAAGCAGGCTGCTTTTTATAAAAACGAGACGTACTTATGTTTACAGATATTATATAAAGTTGCCAATTGTCAAAAAGGCTACAGGTTTGTTTTTAGTTCGTTAGTTAATTAGTAGTTAATTTGTCCATTTCTGGGACCGGCTACGGCGACTTTTAGGCCAACTGCCATGTCTTCGGTGTTAATAAGGCTTTATTTCAGTTATTAGTCACTATTTACAAAGTCACGTCATGATCTTGAGTAAAGCGGTGGTCACTTTGCACAAGCTCGTCTATAGAGATTTGGCGGCAGCGAGGAAATAGACAATACACTAATTTCTTCATGATTACTTCATTTGTGCACTTTCACTGAACAAAATTAATCTAATTCCCACCTAAATTAACCAACTTCACTCAATATTAACACGAAATTCAATAATTATGAAAAAATTACGACTATCTTCATTCACGATGTCGCCAAAACTCCTTAGTTAATACTTAATAGTTAATTTGTCCCTTTCTGGGACCGGCTACGGCCAATTTTTCGGCCAATCTGCCATGTCTTCGGTATTAATGTCTTTATTTCAGTCATTAGTCACTAGAAAGTCACTTCATGGTCTTGAGTAAAGCGGTGGTCACTTTGCACAAACTCGTCTATTGAGATTTGGCGGCAGCGAGGAAATACACGATACACTAATTTCTTCATGATTACTTAATTTGTGCACTGTCACTGAACAAAATTAATCTAATTCTCACCTAAATTAACTAATTTTACTCATAATTTACACTAAATTCAATAATTGTGAAAAATTTACGACCATCTTTATTCACGATGTCGCCAAAACTCCCTACAGGTTTTTTTTCTTTTCTTTAGGTTTTGGCATACGCGTTAGCATTTTGCCATTAGTCAAGTAGAAATTTGTATTAATTTGCATTAAATTTAATAAAATCTGGATTATAACTAGTCATAAGTCGTCAATATGTTATGTTAGGGTCTGTCATAGGTAATGCGGTGGCCTCATTACTCAAGCTCATATAGTAAGATTGAACGGCAACGAAGAAATACACAATACGCTAATATCTTCATGATCATTTCATTTGTGCACTTTCACTGAACAAAATTGTACAAAATGCCACCAAGATTGACTAATTTCACTCAATATAAACACGAAATTCAATGATTATGAAAAAACTTTGACCTTCTTCTTATCTTCAGTACAGTGTCGGGTCAACTTGGCTCTGGGGTCTTTCGCCGTGTTAGTGACAAGTTTTGCGACCGAGGTATATAACTGTCCATAAAAACTCTTGATTTCCTTCAATACCTCAACTTTAATGGACGTGACACTACCATCTGTCTTCAGCTTCGTCAACTGGCTTTGCCCAATAGACATGTCTGTTGCAAACACTTTAGAGCCTTGGTTCCGCTCTATTGTTTGTTCAATACGATTCGTATTCAATTTACGAATGTCGTGTCGCAAGGACTTGAAAATCCGTCTATTGAGCTGTCGTTATGCTTTAGCATCATCAGGAGTCTGCAGTGTCATTGCGCGTCGTTTAGACATGAGGTTGAGGGTGTCTAATTATACTTATTACTAATAATAATACTAATAATTATTATTTCTATTAAATTCATTAGTGTAATAAACTAAACAACATTTTAAAATGTTACTAAAATTTACTTGTGAAATCACTTAATATAAACACGATATTTGATAATTAATCATAGAATACAATAATTATTATACGATGACGAAATATCTTTCTCCATGAATTTTCAATTATTGATATGTCATAACATGTTCACGCGCCTTTTATCAAAATTGGTCTAGGCGTAGATTGTACGGGAATAAAATAAAAAAAAAGCAGAAAAAATGCTTAAATATTTAATACAATACTTGTATTACAAACTGAAAGTAACTTATATCTATCGTTACAAAGCAAAAAATGTGTATAAGTTTTCCATTCTATGTGTACTAGTGTAATACCAGCTACTAGTACTAATAGTATAATTTACTTACATACTACTTATACAAAAAACAATACAATGTATCCATACATATTACTTTAAAAGTAATAAGTTTAGACAGGTTGACCAATGTCTTGTGACCTTTGCGAATGCTTGGGTCAATGCAAAAGTAAACAGAGGTTTAAAATTAAGAGACAATCATAACACAATTAAATAAATTATAAAAAAATAACATTAGTTGTATGAATGTATTATGAAATGCAAAAAATAGAAAATTCCTCAAAAGGACAAAAACTTACAAGAGTAAATATAAGTTAAAGAGATTGAATACACTACTTGGAAAGCACGCGGGTGACTTCAGCAATTGGTGTGGAATAGGTTCCTGGTTTCACCAGGTTGACTAGCTGTTCTGCTATCTCCTGTCCCACTCGCACTTGAGCCTCCTTGGTTGATGCACCTGAAATAAAAGACCGTGTGAGTATTGTTATACCCCAGTCGTCAAAAGATTAAAAATATGAAGCGCAAACAAGTCTAGGTTTTGTAATTGACGGAAAACTGAAACAAAGAAAAATGTATCTTCTTTGACAGATAGATATAGATTTGATAGATATAGATAATATGTAGATGGATAAGTTTTTTAGAGAGAACAGAAAAAGCATTTTTTTTTGTTTGGAGATGGAACCAGAGATCATGTAGTTAAAATAAATACTGAAAGCGCTAGACCTCAGAGGCGATAACTTCTATACAGAGAAATCTTAAGCATTTTTGAAGTGAAACTTCTTTAACAGGGTTGGAAAAAAGTTTTGTGTAACATTTTTGAAGTGAAACTTCTTTATCGGGGTTGGAATTTTTTTTTGTGTAACATTTTTTTGTTACGCGTCACATTTTTCCGTTACGCGCCTTCTTTGTTCTTATCCCTACCACGCGTGATTCGAAGTATACTTTCTCACGCGGAGTAGGGATTGGCAATAAACTTTATTTAACCAATTTCTGTAAAGTTGCATATAGTAAATTATTTTTTGAAAAATTACGTCATAAAGAAGTTTCACTTCTTCACTTCTTACGAGTGTGCGCTAGTACACGCACACATTTTTATTTCTTTAGTTTGTAACCGAATCTAAAAAGGAAGTTCTTAATTCTACTGATTTTTTGTGTTTGTTATGCGATAACTAGACCAATAGCTAACCGATTTTGATGGTTTTTTTGAAAGATGGGTCCTGAATCCTTCGTGATCCTATATAACGCAAAAACTACTAGTAGGATGTTGATAAAATTTATGTAAGAAACATTTCGGAACCATTTCGTCCAATTTTATTTAATAGTATAAACATGAAATTTAAAAATTATGAAATAACTACCACCGTCTTTTTTGTGGCAGACGTTAAAACTTCCTGCATACTTTCAGCACTTAACTTTCCTAAAACAGCAGCCTCCAATCACTGTGTGTACTTAATCATAGTAAGCGAGTCCAGGATGCATAATGTATAGTCATTCCAGCGTCACGGTGACCTAACGAGCTTTGTCGTTTACATAGTAAAGAATAGTTTTAGCCCTGATAATGCTGTATCAGCGAAACCGGTAGGCTATTTACAAAATAATAAACTATAAGTGATACGTAAAACAGTACAAGTGTTTCTTTATTTGAAAATATGAATATTTGGAGATTTACCAAGCGCCGACAATGGAAAATGTCAAATATAAAGAATAGAAAAGGTTGCGTAAAGTTTGTCATGTTCTAATGGTTAGAAATTTAAACACGCACTTATTGTCCTGTAATGTACCCGCCATACTTTATAGTACGACTATATTTTCAAAGTAAAAAATTAGACAGTCTACCCACTTATTTGATTTTATTGCGACATATTGGTGGTGTGTTACCATGGTGCATTATCATTGACCTCAGGCATACAAACAGACTGATTTCCTGATGGTAAGAAATTCCCGCCGCCTAGAGACACCAAATGTGGTAATGGTGCATTGCCAACCAGAGGCCGGGATAGGCCTCGAGCAAAAGTAAGTTAACCGTCTACCTTACCGTCCGAACCGGAACACGTCATGACGTTATGGCGGCTGGAATAGGTAACGCGGTGGTACCAATCCGGGTGAGTCGCTGCGAAACTCTACCACCTAGTCAGATGTCACGTTGTTAGTGACGGCAAGCCTAAGCTCGACTTTTAAGAGCTGCCTGGCACAGGAAGTTAGATTGTCTATTCTACAAAGGAGCCCGGACCAACGCGGGGTGGGGGCGTATATTTCTAATACTATGTGCATGATACAATTGGTGTCTCAAGGTAACGCGAATTTCTTAGTATCAGGAAATCTGTATGCTTGTTTATCTTCCAATACCACAAAAATAAAATAAAATAGATTTTTTTGAAGTTGTTTAGTTGTTTTTAGTAAACTAAAATATCATAAAACTACCTAAATCGCAACCATATAGCTTAGATAGGGCTACTGCATACACCATATTTTTTGTTGCTATCGGAAACCCTGGAAAAAATGCATGTGTGTAAGACATTACACATTAGTAATCCCATTAGTATCCTAGACATTTTTTATGTAATCTGAATTATCCTTACCTAAATGTGGCGTGGAAATGACTGCAGGGTGCTGTATTATTTCTAATGTCAGAGGATTGGTAGGAGGCTCTTCTTCAAATACATCCACTGCTGCACCTCCAATCTAAAAATAAATAGAAATAATTCTAATACATATAGAATTTAAGCCAACTTTTTTCGAAGGTACGACGAATAATACCTTCTGGAACATTTTCCCTATAAAAAAGACATCTTTAGACAAATCACACACGTCGATTTGATCTCGAAGTAAGCGAATCATATGCTTGTGGTTTTTTTTTATGACATTGGAAGGCAAACAAGTAGACGGATTTCCTGATGGTAAGAAATTCCCGCCGCCTAGTGACACCAAAGATGGTAATAGTGCGTTTCCAACCAGAGACCGGGATGTTAGGCCTCGAGCAAAAGTAAGTTTACCGGCTACCTTACACTCCGAACCGGAACACGTCGTGACGTTATGGCGGCAGGAATAGGTTAGGCGTTGTTACCAATCCGGGCGAGTCGCTGCGAAATTCTACCACCTAGTCAGATACCGCGGTGTTAGTGACAGCAAGCCTATGCTCGCCTTTTACGAGCTGCCTGGCACAGGAAGGCAGATGGTCTATTCTACAAAGGAGCCCGGACCAACACGATGTTATGACTGTTAAGCTGGAAACACACTATCGGACGCGGCTGACAGCTGACTTACAGGATATATCTAGATAATGTAGAAAAAAATGTGTCTCGTATGAAGCGGGATTTTATAGATGTAAAAATATTTGGAAAGATAAGTTATTTTGAAAAAAACAGAGAAAGTCATTTCAGTAAAGCACGTATCGCTGCGAAATTCTACCACGTACTTATGTCACCATCAATCTGGAATCAAACCAGAGCCTCGCGGTTGTTTGGTAAAATTACGCGTGTATGCTAGCCCTTCGGTGAACAAAGGGTTCTATGATCATTTAGAATTTCGGAATGACTCCAGATTTGTACTACAGCCAACAAAAATTCAGTGCACAACACTATAATGTTTCGTTCTCGAAAATATCGATTAGATATCAAAATTTATCTTTGTACAACTTTTTATCAATAAAAATCCGTCCGCTTGTATGCCATCCAAAGTATGCTTACTATGTACTTACTTGACCACTCTTTAAAGCTGCTAAGAAATCCTTCTCGTTGGTGAGACCTCCGCGTCCAACGTTTATAATTTTAACTCCCTTTTTACACTTACTCAAAGTGTCAACGTTGATGAAACCTGGAATCATTCATTTTAATAATTTTAGCGCAATAAATACATGTACTTGGATGAAGGTGGCTTTTATATAAAATGACGTTTTCTGAAATTAAACCTGTTCAGGTCACAGGTTATCGCCTCTGTTGTCAAACTTGACTGCATGAGGTCTCGGGTTCGATTCCCAGGTCAGGCAACAAAACGAAAATTGGATTTTTCCAATGTTCTAATAAAAAAAACGTTGCTCAGTATTGGTCGATCTGCAGATATAATAACTATATTTGTATTACAAAAAAAGAGCTATTAGAGCTATTTTTAATCTTAATGTAAGGAATTCCCTACGAGAAAAATCCAAAGAAATAAATATTTTAACCTGCAGTTCGCAATACATTTATGAGAATTTAATGTGTGTCAAAAAAAATCTATGTATGTTTACAAAAAAATGTGATGTTCACAATGTAAATACGAGGGATAAAAATAATCTAGCCGTATACGAAAATTAGTAAATCCTTTTTCGGTCAATGCATACGTTTTTACAATAAGCTGCCCATTGACATTAAAGATCTCCCTATAAATAAGTTTAAAAAATGTATCAAAGCAAAATTATGTCAAAAAGGCTCTACGGTCTCAGAGTATTTGGAAGATGAACATGCTTGGGGAGATTTCAATCTCCCACTGCAATTTGTAATGTAATTTGTTGTACGTTTTATTTAAGTTAAAATCAGATTGGAATTTTTATTTTTAAGCTAGATTATATTGTAAATATTATTATTGAAAAAAGACAAGCCCGCTGAGTTTCTTTCGCCGGATCTTCTCAGTGTGAGGCCGCCATTCTGATCCGGTGTATATATAATACTACCACTTGTACGGTTCATGTGAATAAAGATTATTCTGATTCTGGTTCTGGATATGTGCCCGGTTGGCGATAGGCTTCCCACCTATCACATTGTGGGATTTAGTGTCTTCGGCTAGTCGTAGGTGCCCTGGTTGTGCCTCTGCCTAACTCTTCGGGGATATCGGCGTGAAGATTCTTTTTTTCTCAGGTCAATTCATCGCCCTCGAAACCCCCTGCATACTAAATTTCATAAAAATATGAAAAATATTTTTATTAGAAAATTTAAAATACTTGTCTGCTATTTTTTTGGCTGACCCAGAGATCCCGGGTGTGGACTTCAAGAATCAAGTCCGTCGCTGGATCGACAAATCACAGACGCGATAGAAGATTCATATGAAGAGCAAAGCTGGGGAAATTGTAGGGAAAATAGGAAAAAACAAGATTTTATTTTTCCCAAACAGACTGCTAGTATCTATCAATGTCAAGTAGTGCAAAGTTCGGTAGCTCGGATAGTATGTTATACAAATGGACATCCCGTTATTCAAACTTACCACGTGTAGACGGGATCAAGGGTGTATGTAGAGTGATGTAATCCGCGAGTGGCCAGATCTCGTCAAGTTCCAATTTAGTTGCATGAAATTCGGCACATTGCTCAGCGCTTACAAAAGGATCGAAACCGACAATCTGTAACAAAATTACGGTAAAGTTGATAATTCTGCTGAAATTCACTATTATTATTATTATTATAAATTACTTATGAACAAGTAGTATGAACAAGTGAAATAACACAAAATAGCAAAAAAATAGGAATGATGTACAATACGCAAGCTTATCTCCTAAAGAGATTTGCTACAGCTAACTCTAGAGAAAACTTGAAAATAAATTGAAGTGACAGCATCTTAAATTACTACATTTACAATTGATTAAGTGTGTATTCCTTATCTTAGGTGTGTTTTTTCAGTAAAACTAAAAGAAAAAATGGAACATTAACACAGACTAGTTAGAGATGTGATTTAAGACGAGGCAGATAGATGTCGATGTCGTTTTAAATCAACGTTTTTGAGAAACATTATAAAATTGTATAACATGTCATGGATAAATTAATCTGACAGCACTACGTGTTATGTCTCTTTGTATTACTAACGTTACAAGAAGACAATCTTCTTCATCAGGATTAAGACGCAAACATCAGAAACAACAAGCATAGTAAAACGATTAAAATTGTAAATTGCATAGCAATACGTTCACGTTGCAAAGTGTATAAAAATTTATTTTATCAGTTAAATATTGTCTTTGACGCACTTATAAACTACTTAATTTATCGGTTAATTATTGTCATTTGCAAGGCATAGGCATTAACTGTTATCTCAGCTAAATATTGTCTTTCGCAAGGCATCAAAAATATTTTAGATAGAATAAGAGTTATTTATCTTTCCTTGTAAAACGCTGATGCTGCTATGGAGTGAAATCATTAGTTAGCAAGGCATTAAATAAGGATTGGTATTGAATAGTAAAAGTGTTATTTTGAAAACGTAGGTATGCAATGGAATTCCAGCAATTGCCGACGATAGAAAATATGAATTATGTACATAATAATGACAATAATAAAGTATTAACTCTACAATTGTGATTTGATTAAATTATATGTGTCTATTAGATTATCGCTTTAATTTGCTGTTGAAAAAATAATAATGGACGAACCTTCATTCCAAAGCTATGCATTCTTACAGCCACTTCCCGGCCGACTCTTCCTAAACCTAGTATAGCTAAAGTCTTCCCGTTTAGTTCTGTACCCGTGTATAGGCTGCGCTCCCAGCGCCCTGCCCTGAGGGCGGCCGCTGCTGGAACCACGTGCCGAGCTAGGGCTAACATTAGGCCACAGGTCAACTCGCAAGCGCTTAAAGCGTTAGCGCCAGGAGCGCTGAAAAAAATAGAGGTTTGTTAATTATGTAGTTTGGGGTCTATTATAATATTTGAATTATTGAAATATGTCTTTGCTGAGGAATACCGAGATAGCTCGTAGCCGCATTAAACTCATGTAGATACTAATAGATATTAAGTTGATTCTTTTACAAACTATTACACCTGTTGATAAAAATAACAAACAATGTACATTATATCTTAGTCCGAAAATCTAGAACAATATAATAATTCCATAATAAAAAAGTTTTATGATCCTTTAACGAAATCTATTTGTAATGTAGCTAAAAACCATCTTGAAGAAATCTAGTTAGACCTAGACTCTTATCCTCAATAGTCTTCTTTTCAAAGTAGAATATATGTAAACAATCGATGTTTTATTTTAGGTGTCGAAGAACATCACTACAAGAAAAAATAATTAACACAAATAGAACAAAGGTTATTAGGTTATTACAGTATTACAGTTACAGTTGTTTGTATTTTCACTATTATAACATTCCCTAGTAGTTTATTTAGCCTCATATTGTCACTTTAATTGGTATAAGTATCACGCGCATATAAGAAGTAGCTAGAGGTACAACCAGGTCATCAACGATTAGCCAAATGTTACATTTTAGTTCCACAATGTGGTGAGGGGCAAAACTACCGTCTTACCCAATTCCAGGTTACGTTGTTTTACAGGTGGATAAATACAAGTGTCAACTACAAAAAAACGTGTGCATACAATGACATTCCACCAAGTGTCGACGACAGCAAGTATAGATTCTAAAAAAAAATGTTTTGAGGTGTCCAAACCTGGAACCGAACCTTAGGTTTTACACAAAATGGAGTTTTATAGTACTCTACACTTGATTTTTACTAAACGGAAAGGATTTTACTAGGTACTAACGAACTAGAATTTTTGTTAATGAGCTTACATTATTATAATCGAGCCTACAACTACGCCTGCGACTTCGTTCTCACTACATTGAACAATTTTCCTATAAACGAAGATATCATCCGTTCCAATTTGATTGATTTCGATCAAAAACTTCTTAGATTTATTAGGTGGTAGATTACTGTGTCGTAGTTATACAGGGTTAGACATAAAGCCAGTGCTCGCCAAGTGATCGCCATAGTCGTAAAAAGTAAGTAAAAAAGTAAACTAAATTTAAAATAAGGATTAAATATTGAATATTACTAAATTACAATGCGTGACCTTATCTCTCGAAATCGATATCTACCTCTCTGATAAGGAAATAATAACAAACAACTGTAAGTAGGTATAAAGTGAAATAATAGCAATCGATCAAATTTTCCCGTATTTTCATGTCGAATAACTGCCAATATTGATATTTTGATCCATTTTTATGTTATCGCTTGCCAATAACATATCTGTGGACAGGATAAATATGGCAATTAGGTATAGGATAGGCCGGCGGATACGCAGCTATCTAGATTGCTTGAAATCCATCTATAGAAAAACATTATTAACATTGGCCGTATACCAATAGCAATCAGGGAGGGTTGCTTGCTAGCTCGTAAGGGGCGAGCATAGGTTAAATCTTATTCTTATATCTTATATAATATATAAAAATCTTGTGTCACGATGTATGTTGCCAATAAACTCCAAAACTACTGAACCGATTTCGTTAAAATTTCTCATGTATCTGTAGTTTGGTCTATCTTAAAAGATAGGATAGTTTTTATCCGGATATTGGCGGGACGAAGTTCGCCTGGGGCAGCTAGTCTTATATATATAAAAATCTTGTGTCACGATGTATGTTGCCGATAAACTCCAAAACTACTAAACCTATTTCAATCAAATTTCCCATGTACCCGTATTTTTGTCTAACTTAAAAGATAGGATAGCTATCATCTCAATTATTCACTTATGTCGTGAACGTAATCGAAAAAAATGTATTAATTAATTGTTTCTTTTCTGGTTAGTTTTATAAAGTTCTCATAGATGGCGGTGTACGTTAATTCATCGATAAAATTCTTCAATGTTGTTTGACATCTAGGTTGCAAATACAACCAGTAGATGGCGCTGTGTTCTATTACTTTTCGAACAATCGATCAATAGCTTTATTAGTGAATAATAAGTAATTAATAAGTAATTTAGATAATGAGTAAAAAAGTAATTTAACCTATAATTACTGAGCCACATCAACGCCTGGCTTGGCCAGCTAGTAGACTGTATATTTTTTTAAGCTTTTATGACATGCACAAACACACACACACAACACACACACACACTAATACACCTTCAAATATTACGTATTATACGTAACTAAAACCTAATTCCATATTATCTTAGTTTAAATCAAATCTTACAAAGTTATTGCATATTTTTTTATCTATACATTCACTTGACGCTAAGTCGCTTACGGGGCAAGCAAAGAGTATCGAGTGACACATCTGACAATCCTGGCAGATCTGCCTAGCTACCTCTACATACATTGCCCTTTTCATACAATTCAGATTTCAGAGACTATTAACACCGCCCACAGATAACACCCCGGAGATTTGATCGTGGAATGAATTTTTTTAACTGTTTTATCGAATAAACCGTATCTTTACGTAAAAGTGCAAAATTATTTTATACGCTAGTTTTTTTTATTATACGGGCGTTTGTAGCAGAGTCACAGTCCTTCGATTGTTGCAGTTACCACTGAAGTGTTGCTGTAGGCGAGTAAATCACTAAGGTATTATCTGATGGTGGTGTCAATAGTCGTTGACACCGGCGTATTTAAAGAAAAGAGTAATATACGACGAGGAAACTAGGTAAGTCTGTACTTATAATTATCGTGACACTTGGCACTTGGTTCTCTCTACTTACACCAGAAAAAATAAATTGAATATGTAAATAAAAACATAATATTGAATGCTTCACTTTTAGTTTCCTAACCACTTACTTGGCAACTGAAATAGATAAGATAGGTTATTATTAATATTCTTACTTACGTTGTTAACCTAATTAGGGTTGATTAGCGTTTGACTTTTTTCAGATATAAAACTTAATTAGATTAAATCCAAAAAAAACATTTGATTTGTAATTGTATTTGTATCTGATATACTGTATCTGCTCGACCTTTGTTGAGTATAGTCGAATTCTCCTGATGATGATTCGGTTACGAAGCGAAACGTACGTTGCATTTTTAGTATTGTATATATTATTGGTGCTAATAAAACAGTTTAGTGGTGTGTGTTGTGTGGGGCTGGATATATTTGGGGGTATGGCTTCAGGTAAGTCCATAATCAGAGACAATTTCAGAATAGGCACCAAAAGTCTTCAAAGCACAACTTTTCAGAATACGAAAGAAAGACGTTGCATACTTGAAATTACATTTTGTAATAAAAAAGGTAACGAAAATTGTTTTGCAAAAAATTTGGAAAGTAAAAAAGTTATTAAATGTTACATCATTATGATTTTTTTATGGGTAACTAGCAGCCTGTCCCAGCTTCGTACGAGTAGTCAAACTTTTATGTTATTATACATATAAACCTTCCTTTTGAATTACTATCTATCTAAGCATCAAAATATGTTGCATAGTTTAAACTTAAACTTTAAACTTTAAAGATCTTAGGATATGCGTAGGTACATAGGGACAGATAGCGAAAAGCGACTTTGTTTTATACTATGTAAGGGTACTCTCGTTTCGAATTTCAAAAATATGAATTTTACAGATTGACAACCCTGAATTAAGTCAATGTACTCTTATCAGAAATGTCTGTTGAATACTAATGAAGAAATATTAATATTGTAGAATCGATCACGTGCAAAGAAATGTCGAATGCGTGAAAGAGTATTTTATGTAAGAAAAACCATTTTTCCTTTTGACGCTCATAGGTATAGGTACAATAGACCATCTGTTCTCTGGCGTTCTAGGCAGCAGTAAAGGTCAAATATATAATTATCAACGAAACCAATGGTAATAAAATGCCGCACTATATTATGTTCGGGTAGTAGCTACCGCCTTACCTATTCCTATTGCCATAATATTAGAAGATCCAAACCTACATCGACTTACACCGAGCTCAAAATAGAATTAAACATATTTTATAATCAAGTAAGTATATTTTGTTGATTGCCTAAACAAATACTGGACCGAATATTTTCCATTATTTAAAAAAAATGTTTTTCATGTTTCCAATTTTTTTGCATGCAACTCTATAATTATATCAACACAAATTCTAGTAAAATTTGTAAAAATTGTAATATAACTGCACATATGGTGATATTTTTTTCTTATATTATCCGATTGAGTGAAAGTAACTAGCATCGACAATTATTTGTTTATACCAAGCAATCCAGAAAGAATAGGCAACCCAACTTCGGCAACTTCGTCTTATACCTACTTTAAGTCGGAATAAAACCGTAATATTGCACCAACCAATGAATAAAAACATTTTAAAAAATAAACAAAAAATGTCTAGAATTTTTTTAGTAAATCCATTTTAAATTTAGTATCTTCACGCCCATATCCCCGAATAGGTAGGCAGAGGCACAACCAGGGCACCCACAACTAGCCGAAGACACTAAGTCCCACAATGTGATAGGTGGCAAGCCTATCGCCAACCGGGCGCACATTTCCAATCCCGAGCAACGTTTTTTTTAATTAAAAAATTGGAAAAATCCAATTTTCTTTTTGTCGCCCGACCCGGAATTCGAACCCGGGACCTCAAGCAGTCAAGTCTAACAACTGAGCCGCTAGACCACAAAGGCGATTAAAACTTAGAAAATAAATTTAAAACATTTTAAATATATTTTCTGATATACTTAATTTGCTAAAAAACCTGTGTCATCCTATTATCAGGTCGGTGTAGGTCGACCTAACTTCGGGTCTTAGACTATAATGACAATGTCCGGAGGGTAGTGCCTCCGGTAGATTATTTTTTCAAAATGTTAATGCCCAAAACTACTTGAGAGCTATGCGATCCCTAAATACTAATAGTTTAGATTTATTTGATTGTTTAATTGTTGTGATCGCCACTATGGTCTAGGTCCGGCGTCGGACGTAGTTTTGCGTCATCGTTGTCGACTTGACGTAGGATAAAAAAATTGGAAATCTGTATTTTCAATTTTCTAATAATAAATAATGTTGCTCGGGATTAAAAATGTGCCCGGTTGAGGATAGGCTTGCCAGCTATCACAATGTAGAAATTAGTGCCTTCGACTAGTTGTGGTTGCCTTGGCTGAGCTTCTGCCTACCTGTTCGAGGACAGGGGTATGAAGATACTTACTTATATTTAATTATCAAAAACCAAAGATATTTTTTTAAATAGTTTTTGTACAAAATCCAATATTCAATGCATTATCCGTTCTTCTAAAGACATACTCTTACCGTTATATTAATAAACACGGAGTAGAGTATTCCAAGGTTTAACTTGGTATTATAGTGTTTATTACAATATGATACAGACTTTAATATCAACTTAATTTTACACCTATGTTAGTCCATGTTCATTATTAAGACGGTTAAAGATTACAGACCCAATCCCCAAAAAGGTTATTGAGATTAACCAAAAATAGCCTCGGATGAGCATAGGATTAACAAGTATAAAAATTGCTACATAAATGATGAAACAATAACCAACAGAGTCAATATCTATATGAAGGTCGGCTTTTTAACCCGGTACTTAGAACCGAGGGCTGATTATAAATAAATAAATAACAAATAAATATCCCTAGACAAGTCAGACAAATTGAATCTAACCCCAAAGTAAGCAAAATATATGCTTGTGTTATGGGTGTTAGCCAACGATACTATTACATAGAAATATTTAAATAGATACCAGAATACATTTAATAAACACCCAGACCCGGAAATGCAGACATCTAAATGATCATCACACAAATGTCTGCCCCGTCGGGAACCAAACCCGAGCCTCGCGATTTGTCGATGTAGTTATGCGAGAACGCTAGCCACTCTACTAACGAGGCGGTCAATGTTACGAACTATGTAACTCAGTTGCCCACTCAAAATGGAAAAGTGTACATCAAATAGCTGTCAAATGACGTGTTTTATATTTGCTGTCTCCAGCGACCAACAGAAATACAACAGAGATAGCAAACACAAATGACGTCATAGTACACTTTTGCAGTTTCAGTTGGCAACTGAGATACATAATCCCTAATGCTTTGTCTCAAACTTCGATAGCAATCGTCAACAGAAACATTTCTATCGTCAAAACGTTCAGTTTGAATTAACTCAAGGGTTATTGTTTATTGCAGTATTTGTCTTTAGACACAAACACAATTAGTATCAATTCTACTACAGAGAATTTAACATGATTTTCTTTAAATTGCGTTCGGTTGCTTAAATCTATAGGTATAGCTTTGAGTCTGAAAATTTAGTTCTTAGAGTTACCAGTAGAGTAGTAGGGGCTGTTAAGAATTTTTGAACATATAACTTGTGGAGCCGCTAGCGAATATAACGCGCTCTAACACAACACACACATAAGGGTTCTGAGCTTTTATCATTTATCATGATATACTCATTCGATTCTCCGTGAATTTCTTGTATGAAAACGTTAAACAGCACCCCCTTTGGTAACTGAGAGAACTAATTTTTCAAAATATTAGCAACATTAGCATTATTTTGATACGAACCTTACCAAACATAAGGTATAGCGACTCATGATTAGGGGTTTTTTTACTATGACGTATAATAGGATACGACTTATAAAAGGATAAGAATGTAAAAAAGGGGAATTCCCTGCTGACAATACAAATCGCCTTTATACGTAACTAGCGGCCCGGTACGTGCTTCGCTACGAATGTAACCGCATGAATGACATAACACTACAAAAAGAAAAAATACTGAAATAAGTTTCAATTTGACAGAAAAAATACCCATTAACAAAACAATCCGCCATTTATTGAATTCATTTGTTACAAAAATGTGATAAATGAAAAACCGTTCGACCGATTTTATGCAAACTTCACATAAACCATCTACTAAATAGTCCGAACAACGTCTAAACATTTGGTCTGGATTGGTCAGCCCGTCCTTGAGTTATAAAATTACAGGGCATTAAGCAATAGGCACATAAAATCATATACTATTATCATTTTAATAAACATTGATTTTTCTTCACCTTCAGGATATTGCAAAATGTTATTGTATACTTGCAAAAATTCTTATTATCTGTTATCTATACATGCATTTCCCAACTCATACAGTTTTCAATGTAAAATGATATATACCAAATACAATTAAGGTCCCGGTCTGATACGAATGAAGATGATGATGATGGTTCACACTTCCTCATAGACAAAGCCGGTTTCAGAGCTTTGCGTTATATTCCTGTTTAAAATATGGGTGAAAGACTAAACATACTAGCTTCAGGATAACAGAATACTTGTGTCTATCATCACCGTAAGCAGGCAGAAGACGTCTACTGATGGACATAGGCCTCCCCTAAAGAGCACCACAAGTCACAGTCCCCAGCCGCCTGCATCCAGCGACTCTCTGCGACTTTGAATAAATCACCAGTCCACTGGGTCGTCCAAAATATGTCCTCCAGCGCGGAGCCGCGTCTCGAGAACCTATTGTGTCTACCATTTCAGCCATTCCTTCACTAAGAACATCCATTTTGCTTGGTTTCTGCTTTCTTAACACTCCAATCCAAAAAAACTTGTAACCAACTTACTTGATAACTCCGATTCCCATAGCACCAGCAGCGTCGATATCTATGTTGTCCACTCCGGCTCCAGCACGACCAACCACTTTCAACTTCTTACCAGCTTCCAAAACTTCCTTTGTCACTTGTGAGGCTGAACGAACTACCAAACCTTCATAGTTCTGTAAATTATTAAATATTATAAAATTGTGTGAAACGTGGTAGCAGAGTGCAATACAGAAATTTTCCCAGGGAGGGATCCAGCGCCTTACATATTTCTGCTGCCATAATGTTAATCTGGCATTATGTTTAAGACCGTCCATAAAACAATAGCGCAGCTATAACATCTATGATGTTAAAGGCTAAAGTCACAAAATGGGCAATAGTATTATAGTACGTGGATTAGTAGTAAACATACCTAATTATGCTTGCCTCTACCATAGAATAAGTAATAATACTGATGTACAGAAAACGCACTGATGTATTAAACGCAAGTAAACTTGAACCTTAAGATGTGCAGCAAAGGCTCATATTGCGAAGAGCGAGTAAAGGCAAACTTATGATGGATGCTATAAAGTTACTTTTATTATGTACTACTAGTACAGTATATATTTTAGTATGTTTTATTATTTATGGTAGAGCCCTCGGCCTTTTCGCTATCTTGTACTTAATTTGACTTGTACTTGACTTGTAAAATCGTCACCAAAGCTGGGGACTAGACGAATTTGTGTTTTTTTAGCTATCCTCAGTTTTGTAGAAGTAATTGAATGGCCGTATTACCTTGCAATTATTACTACGACATTCAACAATATTCACGTCATTGCATAGTTATTTAATACTTCTTTCTGCATGTACAAAAGAGGTACCAAATCTATGTATATAGTTCACTTAACAACATTTGCTGACTAGAAGTACACCTGCGGTTCTGACGTCAGGATGGCCGATATATATATATATATATCAAGATTTATAAAATATTTTGAATTAGCTAAGGGAATCGAATTCGAGATCTCTTATTGTCGACGTTTACACAAGAATATTAGGTAAAGGCGATAAATGAATAAAAATAAATGGAATGGTTTTTCTGAAATATATCTATTACAAACGCTAACGTAATAGTTAGATAATATATAATGATCACAGAAAAAATATTTATGAAAAGGTAAGTTACTTTACAGTTGATAAGATAAATGAGATCTAAGCGTGATAATTTTATATGATTCATATATAACAATGTTCTTATACCGGGAAAATTTCCTGCTATTTTTGGAATATCTAAATTCTTATATCTATTAACTATTATGATTTTACTTATTTACTTTTTACATTTTACTATTATGATTTTACTTATTTACTTTTTACATATTTTATTTTATTTATATTTTTTTACAATTCTTTCCTTTAATGCAAAGTGCAGACATAAGAAGCGAGCTTCCACATGGGCACCCAAAGATCGAATCCCATATAGGCAACTTCGGCATAATATTCTAAAAACAGTTCGCGGCTTCGCGGCCACTACGTTTTATAAGCAAGAAGCAGTGGAAGGGGTACGCGGGGCGATGTCAGCCGTTTCGCTTAAAAGAATTTTTTGGTTGTGTGGAATTTCAAATTGTGATAATTTCTCAAGTGCTCATTTAAAGTGACCTTTCGAAAATAAGGTAGTATTTAGACATATTTTATAGGAGATACAATTCGTAAACCGAAATTTAAACCTTAAGAGATAAATATATGCTATAGCGAATTTTTTGTAGGTTTTTTTATAAGTATACACATTTCTGTAGTTTATTTATATTTAATGTATTATATTATTATTTTGATGTATCTCAAACGGTGTAGCTAGCACATGTAATGTTCAACAATAGATGCTGGTGTTGCACTAATTGAACACGAATTCAAAGCGTGGGAGAAATTTCAGGGCACTATATTAGTGTTTTGTTATCTATCCATATCTTTTGACTGTGTTAGACATGATAGAATAATTGAAAAACTTTATCACTATGATGTAAGAGGTACTGTTTTTTGTTTAATAAAATCGTATTTGCAAAATAGAATTTTGCATTCTATTTTGCAAATACGATTTTATTAAACAATGGATGTTCATGGACAGGTTTCATCTGGTTCTGTGGTAACTATAGGTGTACCTCAAGGATCGATTCTTGGTCCATTCCTATTTTTGGTGTATGTGAATGATCTTCCTCATCTTGTGAGTAATAGACACGGAATTATGTTATACGCTGATGATACGTCATTGTTGTTTAATGTTAATAGACAAAATAAATGTGATGCCTATGTAAATGAATGCGTATCCAATCTAGTAGAGTGGTTTACTTTTAAACAAAACAAAACAAATGCGTCAAATTCACAATTCCTGGTGTCAGGTAAATGAATACAAATATATTAGTTAAAGGCACTAAGGTAAAAGTTGAAGAAACTAATACTTGCCATTACGCTTGACATAACTACAATGGGGACCACACATTTCCAAATTAATTAATAAGCTCGCTTCTGAAGTGTATGCCTTAAAGAAGATTCGTCAGGTATCAGACTTAGAGACTGCTAAATTAGTATATTTTAGCTACTTCCATAGTTTAATTACGAATCTCACTTTGAGGAATTGCTGCAGATGTAAACTCGATTTTTATATAACAAAAACGCGCCGATCGCGCCATTTACAAACTTGGATCTGGGATATCTTTGAAGAATAAATTTAAGGTAATGAACATATTGACATTGCCATCATAGTACACTATTGCAAACTTAACATTTGTAAAAAATAATTTAAATTATTTCGACAAAAACAGTCAATACGCTTTTATTATAAAGTCCCTTAAGACATACAATCACTGCCTTTAAAACAATTTAAACATATTATAAACAGAACATTATTTAAAAAATGTTACTATAGCATCTCACAATATCTAGAGGAAAACATCAGCTAAGAAAGATATTTATTTTATTACAATTATTTTTATTACAATTACTATTACACTTTTAATTTATTGTTGACATTTATAATATTCGTTTTAATTATTGTTTAAAATTACTGTATTATTTTAATTTATTTAAATAGCAAACTTGCATTTAAGTGACACAGTGACATTAATTCATCATGTTTTTGACATAAAATAATTAATTTGTAATATTAACAGGTTATTTATTTTCTCAACCTGTAATTTTAGTTGACATTAGTTTATGACCCCTTACAATTTATTAACAATAAAACAAATTAATAATTTATTTTCCCTCATAAATACGAGTAAATACATAATTATATCATGATTTGTAACCAATGCTAATATGATTCAAGACATACAATGAATTATCATACATTGGTAATTTATATATTTTTCCCTAATTTTTGGGGAAACAAAATATTACGTAATATGTTTTACTTGATAAATTGGGTTCATAAATATAAAGTCGGTAGCTTTATTCTTATGTACCCACTTTAGGTAACAATAAATATATTATAATATGTAGTTATTAATAAACTGTTAAAATGATAATTATTGTTAAGTTTTGCCTTAAGTTTATTCTGTGATATAAGTTTTTGTGTGTGTGGACAACATTATTTATATATTTAACATTGACTTATTTTAAGTGTAAGATGGCTTACCTACAAATAAATATAATTTGAGTTTGAGTTGGAATGTAAGTGACAGAAAAAGGTTTTTCGACGTCTTCGTCACAAAATATATAATTTTATCTACTATTATTTACAAATACTTCGTTAGAATGTGTTGTACCTAATAATAGATCTGCGGAAACTATGTTAACAACAGTGAAAACCGCATCAAAATTCTTCGCATGAAGATCTAATGTAGTGATATCTTTGATACTTCCAACATGATAGGATATACTCAAGTATGTAGGAAGGAGTTCCATCTTCAAAAATCAGTAATTTTTTTTACGATAATGGAAGGCAAACAAGCAGATCGATTTCCTGATGGTAAGAAATTCACCACCATTCACCATGGTGCGTTGCCAACCTGAGGTCAGGATATTAGGACTCGAGCAAAAGTAAGTTTACCGGCTAACTTACCCTCCAAACCGGAACACGTCCACGGCAACCATTGGACGTTATGGTGGCAGGAATAGATAAGGCGGTGGTGGTTTGCTCGAGGCCCTCAGGCTTTTACTATCACCTTCGATGTATGTGACGTCACTTTCCTACCATCAGAAAATCCGTTTGCTTGTTTGACTTCCAATATAATAAAAATTAAAAATAAATAAAACAAGCTTGCAATATAAACATAATACTTACTATCCGTACCTATTACGCAAAATCGGGTAAGATAGGAAATCGGGTATACCTAGTCTTGCCATAAATATTGTAATAAAGAAAAAAAATATTTTTTTAACTGCAAATAACATATATTACTTTTACAGTGTGTTAGTTTAATACATAAATATACAACAATTAAAAATATAAAAAGCTTATTCGAAGTGGTCTCCATTGGCTGCAATACAGTCCTTTAAACGTTGAGGCCAGTTATCAATAGAAGCACGCACTCTTTCCATGGGAAAATTCTTCACTGCCAATCGTATAGATTGTTTTAGGGACTCCAAATTATCATGGCGTTTAGAGCAAGCTGTACTCTCTAAAACTGACCATAAATCATAATCCAGCGGATTAAGATCGGGACTAGACGACGGCCAGTCTTCAGCTCTGATGAAGTCCGAAACGTTCGCTTCCAACCAAGACTGCGTGGACCGAGCTTTATGACCCGGCGCCGAGTCTTGCTGGAAGGACCATACTTGGTTATTGAACATGGTGATGTTAAGGGGCTTAACTACCTTCTCAAGAATGGTATCTTGATACACTTGTGCCGATGTTTTGATACCTTTTTCACAAAAATATGGCTCAGTCACTCCTTCATAGCTAACACCCCACCAAACCATCACTGAAGTTGGATAATGTCCACGTTGCACTCTGTCGACTAATTGGGAAGCTTCCTTAGAGCTTTGAGCATAAATACGGTCATTTTGTTTGATAAAATGTTGCTCAATTGTAAAAATTTTCTCATCCGTAAACAAAATTTTTCTGTGACCTCCCTTTGCGTACCGCTTCAGTAATTGTTTCGATTTTACGACCCTATTCTTCTTTAAATTATCAGTTAAGAAATGACCAGAGCGTCTCTTATAGGCTGCAAGTCCTAAGTCATCTTTTAAAATACGCGACATGGTTCTAGGTGCTATCTTCATTTCCCGAGATAAAATCTTTTGCTTTCGGACAGGATTTCTTCGAATTCTTTCCCTTACTGCTTTGACCACCTTTTTCGTACGAACACTACGTGGACGGCCAGATCTTTTTCTGTCACAAACAGAGGAAGTCTCATTGTACCTATTAATAGCCCGGTACACAAACATTTTACTAAAACCAAGTGTATGGAGAGTTTTAAAAATTGCATTTGGCTCCATACCTACTTTGTGTAATGCAATCACAGCGATTCGGTTCTCTTTATCACCCCACTCCATTTTAATATCGCAAAATATTGTACAATGTATTGGCGCCAAAATGAGAAAACACAATGAACAATCGTATAAAAATGACAGATTCGAAATTCAAATGTAATATTTTTTTATTTTTAAGTGTAACAGTATTTATGGCCAGACTAAGTATATTACTTACCGCTACTTCCTTCAGTAAATCTTCTTTAGATATCTTCGCCTTGTTTGTCACATTTATGCCATTTTTGTTCAATATTTCTGTACAGTTGGCGCCAACTCCATCAACTACCAACACAGACTTTATATCCAGACCCATGATTTCTAAAAAATGTAACTATTAAAATATTATATGCATAGATTATAAAAAATCAATAAATGTACTTAACACTCAAACTGGAAAAAACTTGGATTTCAATATTATGTCCTCTAACGGCTAATATTAATAATCTACCCCGTGTTGGTCCCTCCTTTGCAGAATAGACCATCTGTCTTCTTGCCAGGCAGCTCGTAAAAGGCGAGCATAGGCTTACCGTCCCTAGCACCGTGACATCCTACAAGGTGGTAGAGTTTCGCAGCGACTCACCCGGATTGGTACCACCGCCTTACCAATTCCTGTAACCATAACGTCCAATGCTTGCTGTTGACGTGTTCCGGTTCGGAGGGTAAGGTAGCCGGTAATCTTACTTTTGGTCGAGGCCTGACATCCCGGCCTTAGGTTGGCAACGCACCGTTACCACCTTTTGTGTCTCTAGGCGGCGTGAATTTCTTACCATCATGAAATCCGTCTGCTTGTTTGCCTTCCAATAGCATAAAAAATACAGACTATAATATCAACGAATCGTTACTCCTAGTCTATTTCAAGCTTATTAATAAGACGGTTAATTTCTAAAAAAAGTATCTTCACGCCCATATCCCCGAAACGGTAAGCAGAGGCACAACCTGCCCTGGTTGTGCCTCTGCTTACCGTTTCGGGGTTCGGGGTCTTCGTAAGCAGAGGCACAACCAGGGCACCCACGGGGCCACGACTAGCCGAAGACACTAAGTCACTAAGTAAAATTGGAAAAATTACATTTTCTTTTTGTTGCCCGACCCGGGATTCGAACCCAGGACCTCATGAAGTCAAGTTAACTTCTATGAAGGTGAAAATTTTAGAATAATAAAACTAGTCAATTTTTAAGTCCTGTTTAAGTCCTAGGCGATTAGTAACAAGCGTTGCTTTATGATTCGTTGCTAAAAATAACCATACTCAATAACTACAAGTCAACCAAACAAATATGTTGAGGATAACGACAAAAGATCACAGATGGCGCACTAAAAAGTTTGGATACAAAGTACCTAGTAGGTATTGAGAAATGAAGATGGCGAAGATCAACAAGATATTAAAATTAATTCTGGTCGAATTTCGACCAATGGGCGACCATTAGGTAGATACTAAAAAAAATTGAGCTAAATGATAAAATACTTTAATTGAATTTAGTTTTGGAAGGTATTTCGAATTTTTTATACTGGAGCTCAGTAGGGTTACCCTTGAAACTCGATTCATGTAATATTGGAAATTGTAATCGAGAATGTTATTTTAGTTACTCTTGAATACAATACTTGCGAAATATTAACATTTAGTTAAAAGTAAACATTAACATATTTTGTCGGATTCGTTGGATTTGTTTCCAACTAAATGTTAATAATCCACTAGTAACGTGTTCAAAAGTACCTTAAAATATTTCCAACCAGCGGCCCGCCCCGGCTTCGTACGTTATGAAATATACATGTAAATCTTCCTTCAATACAAAAAACTCATCAAAATCCGTTGAGTAGTTTTAAATATTTAAGCATAGTAGGTACAAAGGGAGTAAAAGTTTTACTTATCTTAAAGTAAAAGAATTAAAAAAAATATTTTTAAATAAAGAGCCCGATTAATACAATTATTCTGATAGTACAAAACATTTAATTTTATATTATCATATTTTATAGAATCAAACTTTAAGTATCTAATAATATCACACATTATTGCGCTTGTGTTTGTTTCCTTAGATTCACGATAAAAGTTATAAAAAAAAGAACAAAAACCTGTACCTATTAACTTTTCTTAATCTAAGTCCTACCCTCCATTTTTTGTTTTTATAAATGAAGTTTGGTTAGATTTCTAGTTACGAATAATTTGTGAAAAATCAATCACTTTCATTAATAATCTAGTATGAGAGAACACTAAATTAAAGTAATAAAAACGCTGAAGTACCTACGTACTAATGGAAAGTTATACGTATAAAGGGTGTCGCATATTTACGTAAAAAGTTACTTAGGTATCCAATTTTTGCGTAAACTGGTTTTACGTCTCCAGATAAAGGCACGAAATACCCCAAATAATGCCCAGTAAAACTAAGAACTTTATTCCTTAAAACTTCTTATTGTGCATTCTAATAATATCTAATGTTAATAAAAGAAAAATGTTAATCACTGTTTTAACCTAAATTAAACGCAACCAAAGTATTAAATCAGCTATTGCAGTCACAATTAATAAATTTAATGAGTTCAAATTGAAATAACCTTTTCAATTGTTAACTAATAGGTTTAATACTTACAGATATAAAAATGTTGTCGTCCAGCGGCGTGATAACAAGAGAAGCGAATGTGACTCAGGATTGTAATTTATATTAACAAAAGTGACGTGTATACTTATCGATTTTATCGATATTTACTTCGAATTGAAAATAAAATCGATATTAGTGTTACACATTAAGACAGCTGCATTTAAGTTATCTTCTTTTAAGTTCGGCACTCGATTTCGCGATTTTGTTGGTTATTTTTGTAAATATATTCTAAAGCGGGTAAAAAATTTGATTACTCATTTGAAAAAATATGCGATTGTCATTTGCCAACTTTATTTATCCATTAGGTCCTTACATTTTAATACAATTTTAAATATCATTACAACATTCTAAAACATCCATGCTAACTAATACTACATACGTGAAAGCATGACTGCTTGTCTTTTCTCTGTTTGTGGCTAATCTTTGTAATGTATATATTTAAAAACTTTAGTTCAAAATGAACATTTTTTTCTTTAATCATCACCCAAAGAACTACATTCGGGATGAAATTTTGTAAATATTAAAATTATGTTGAAGCTGATCAAAACTGATGTCCAAAGTAACTATTTTAGACCGACGCAGCTACTTTTAAAGAAAGTTAAATGATAGCGATTGTAGACATATCAGAAAGGAAACGAAATTTACGTACTGTATGATGTAATCTTGTTCCATGTTTTCTGAAAACAAAGTGAAAAAAAAAAACATTTTTTTAAATATACAGTGTAGTAAGAAAATCCAGGTGGTAATCATGCGTTTCCAACATAAGACTGGGAAGAGAAAAACATGCATAAAAAAATGATCACTTTCATAGAACGGTATATTTTTACCAACAAAATTAATTTTGGTCGCCTAATCAGGGCTTAAATTATCATCTGAGGACAGATATTAAAAGAAGAAATATGCCTTGTATGCAAAGCATTAAGTGCACGTTAGTAATAGAAATATGAACTAGCTGACCCGGTCAATTTCATTCACTTGTCACTCGATATACTCTGCCTCCACTGAAGTGCCCCCTCTACTTCTATAATCCTCTACTTGATTATAGTTATGTTTGTATATGTAAGATGTCATGTACGTTCAAATTATTTCCTAGCAAAACAATAATCAACACAAAATAACCATAACCAGTGAACCTTTTCATTGAATCTAGGTTGCTATGCGGGGAATTCGAAAAATTATTTGAAAATTTATTTTATAAGTATTTTAAAGTTTCGGTTAAAGAATTTCCAAAACTGGAAGCGTATTTGAAAGTCAACAATCTCAAATATTATAAGCTCTCGATATCAGTCATATCAGCAATGGAGAGGCTGGTAATAAATAAAATTTTACAAATAATTAAATTATTTACAAATACTAAATCTACAGGGATTTAGTCACCGTTGTCACGTTTCGACGGTATCTTTTTACGGTGCATTTACAGTAATTACCGTTCACATGGTAACACTGCCGCACGTGTTCCTGTTGGCGGGGCCCTCGCGTGCCACGCAACGGTAACCGTCACGGGGGGACGGGCTCAATTACGTGGGTGCGGGGACCACCTCCCTTAACGGTCTTCTACGCGCGGCTACCCGCAACGGGTCACTTTTGTATGAAGTCCCGCGGGTGCCCGTTTAATGCAATTGTTGCCCTTAAAGACTAACTGACATATTTTTGTAATAAAAAATACATAAATGTCCTATTTATTCATAGCACACTGTGTTTCCTGTTTTACCACGCTACATTACGTATACATTTTTTGGCTGGAAATGGCAAATTAAATAATTTTATTTTGATTTAAGTATAGATTTTCGCAAAGTAACGCCTTCTTTCAATTACATGCGAAATGTTCTTTTAAAACTCACACTCACACTCACACTCACACTCGGCTACGATATCGAAAATCGATAGTGCTAATATCGCAACACTAGTCGTCAAACAAGTCTTTATCACTTATTTTAGTTGTAGCGCTCGGACTGCGTATCAATGGAGGCGTGCGCAATTCGCTCGGTGTACCGTCTCAACTTTAAATTACATCATATTGATAAAATTTGCACTCATTTTAAACGAAATATTTGTTTATTGTTGATAACCGGTAAAGTTTTCCATAGTCTATATCTATTTTAAGAAAGCAAATTAAAACAATTTTTGTGAATGAGTTGAGAGTTGTTTTAAATGTTTTTTTTAATGAAATGCTATGAGTTTAAATGAGTAGCGTTAGGGTTACCAATAAAATATCTGTTTGCAATTTTATGGCATAAAACAGCGGAAAGCATGTCACCTCTCCTAATGGTAAGACACTAGGTATATCGACCTTTGGTGGAAGAATGCGTAAGCGTCCCCACCATCTCGCCACCACTGCACAGTGAAGGCGGACGTAGAGGTTTTTAGTGGGTATTGCGGCACCAATAGCGAGTCCCACACTCGGGCCCCCCTTTACAGGGCCCGGTCGTGCGTAAATGCATTTTCCTCTACGAAAACAAAAAAAAAAGATACATCGGCCTGTATAGTATATATAGGTACTATGATGTTATACGTGCGTGGGTGTTTTGTGCTTATTTTGATTAGATTTAATGGCTACTCTACCCTCATAACAGGAAAATGTTATAACGATACATTAGGTATCTTTAGTTTCCCTGCCCGCGAAATGTAGGCCCATTATCACTATATTCCTCAATCAACAGAGATTTTGAGCGACAGTAAGGGCAAGGCTATGTAGTAAAGGGCGACGTTTTGTTGACGAAATATGAGTTAGGTACTCAACTCAACCTTAAAATGATTTGGTTTTACACTGAGTGCGTGGGGGGAGTGGGGGTGCCACAAAAAAAAATTCTATCTCCAATACTTTGCGATGTATGCAAATTTTTATAAAATTTCGAAAAATCCCAGTTTTTCTCACATTTGTGGGCATCACGTCCGCTATTTAAGGTCTAGTTCGTTTTTTTTCTGACGTGCTGCCCAATGATGGTGTTCCTAAGTTACCTTTACAAAAACCCAATTGCATAATCTAGTAGATTACCAGACGTCCCTTAAAATCAATTTTAATTTTGAAATTTAATCAACTGCTAAGTTTGAGCACCTGTGGTGTAAAAAAATGTACTGGAGTTGTGTTAGCCAACCAGTTAATTAACAGATTACATTATGAGGATTCTAAAACAGTAACTTGCTATCTACTTTATATAGTAAAATTATTGAGCTATATCCATTAATGTGTAAAAATAGACATTTCATGACAAAATTGCGAAATTATTTGCACATAGGTTTTGAGTTTTTTTAGGTAAACCTAGGTCGACCCTAAAAATTATACTTTACTACTTGCTTGGATTATTCAGATGAATTTTATGTTGAACATTAAACTATAACATGACATATTTTGGTATGGTTTACTGTTTTCTATTTGTCAAAGGTGATACTTAAAATAATGAAACAAGAGTTGACAAACAAATATTATTATTATAATAAATGCTCAAATTGCCCTCCTCCTGCCCTTATGCAAGCTTTACACCATTTAATGAATGACCTTTGTAGCTTTATATAATTTTTCAATTATAATTAATTCTTATAATTTTTCAAGGATATTATTTGGGCTGCTTCGGTGACGCGAAGTCGAAGTTCTTCTATTGAAGTTATGGGTTTTTTGTACACCTGCTCCTTCAAACGGCTCCAATAAAAATAGCCCTCCGGCAAGGAATGTGGATTAACTGTAGCTTTACGCCTAAATCCCCGAAGATGTAGGCAGAGGCACAACCAGGACACCCAGGACTAGCCGATACTAAGTCCCATAATGTGATAGGTATCAAGCCTATCGCCAACCAGGCAGATACCCAATCCCGGGCAACGTTATTTTTTAATAGAAAATTGAAAATATACATTTTCTATTTTTTTTTGTTGCTCGACCTGGGAATTGAACCCGGACCTCAAGAAGCCATGTTCGACGCCGGACCGTTGGACCACAGAGGCGATTTAACTTTGACTTTTTGAATATGAATATTCTTTTTATACGAGCCTTTTCCTGATAATGACAGCTAACACAGTAAATAATTAATTTAATATGTGTACGATTTATGAAAGATATTTAATAAAGTATGGTCCCGGGGGTGAGGAATAGAATGTTCTGGAATCCCGTTCCCGATTTTGTATATATAAGGGCACCGGAAATCGGGACTTCATTCGCGGTCGGTCCTCCAGGGAACGCTCAAAAACAAGAAGAAACTCCTAGTACAGTGAAGAAACATTCTGCGCCTCACTCTCGCCCAGTGAACGTGTAACTGTGCGTTTTATTCCCTAAAAAATCTCTCCAGACGGTGTACCATCAATTCGTCAGCCCTAGGTAATCGGCCTCACAAACATTCTGAAAAATTGGTCCAAATCGAATGAAAAATCTTGAGATTTTGTAGCGACTGTTAGAAACAATCATGTTGGAAAAAAATACTCAATGTTCGCTTTTTACACTGCACGCCATACACACGCAACACACTCCCGCTTCACACGGGGCGATAAGCTTATTCACCCCTCACACTTCCACGCACGCATACAGCAACAGCACCTCTCCTCTTCTACCCCATACCCCTCAATATACCTATTTTATTTAAAAACTCAAAAGTCCTAAGATTTTCAAATTTTTTCCAAATCCGGTCGGATTCTTCAGAAACAAATAAAAATCCTGAAATCTCAGGACAAATCCTGAGACATGGTAACCCTAATCAAACTACATAGTGTCGTTGACGTAGATGTTGTAGTTGTATTGTGAATCAATAGTGACTGAGGAAAACGGTTAAGATAAGGCGTGTATTACGTGTTGTTTGTCAACTTGACCTCATAATAACCCACTGTTGCATGCCTGTTGTAATTTACTGATGTTTTGCTATCAACTATTGTTTTCATTTGTTTTTATTTTAGTTTTAACTGACGTAACAAAACTTTTGTAGTATTGTAAAATATTTCGGCCTTCATTGAAAACATAACATTTTATAACAAATTCAATAATAATAATAACAAAATGGTTGTCTGTAAAGTCGGTTTTACGGGCGAAGATTTTACGTGACAACGTCTTTATCTCGGAAGAAATGTGGGAGAGAGACGCAAGGCATTTGCCCGTCCCGCAGGCCTCTCTCACGTTCGGTGACTCATCGTAACAGACGTGAGCAGGCCTTAAACTCTTTCAATAGTGACTCCGAGCCACAAACTAATTTAAGACGTTGTCACGTCGATATTCTAATTTGCATGAAACAGGGTAAATGTACAAAACTTCTTAAGGTATATATAGTTCTAACCCTATTTCGCTGTAGTTAGCGTGCAAAAAAAAAATCCCCACGGCGTTACATTTGGCAGTTTTTTAACGAATTTTAATTTGCTTATTGTTTATAGTATAATTATATATTGCTGTTACTATGTCAAACATACATTCATTCAAAATTAATATTGTTTGCTATAAAATTCATCATAAGTCAACTCGTATTTATTAATATATGTCAATATACAATTATTTAAAAGCAAAATGTCATATCTTGTGTTATGTTATGTCAGATTCCAATAAAATTATAAATAGATTAAAAAACTTGACAGATATCAATTCTTTATTATGAGACATGCCACTGTCTTCATTTAAACACTCTTATTAATAAATTTTGATTCTTACAGTATAATTCAATTAAATTGTATGGTATCAAATTACATTATTAAAAGTAGAAGGAATAACAATCTTAGCACAAACATTATATTAGTAATCATAATAATTAGGATGACGAAAATATTTAAATAGAATTCTATTATGAATAGACAATGATTTTTATAACGTGCACATTTAGTTTAATACAAAATAGACAGCACTACGGAATATCGAAGTTTGCAATTTCTATGTACACTGTATTCATAATGTTCATCAGTGCGATGTACGTTAGTTCGATAGTACGGTATAACGAATATTGTAGTGAAAATGTTCATGAAATCGACGTACGGAACTTTGAAAGACCGCTATGTTGAAGTAGGTACTGAGCCTTTACCATGAGTTGGTATGATTACGTCCGGTAAGTTACGTGTCGAAATCTATGACATTTTTGGTTCAAAATGTGTTTTCCTTAGTTGCCAGTAGAGGCGCTGTTCAAAGTTTTCATACAAATAATTTACAGAGACGGTAGCGAGTATAGTAAAATTGACAAGCCGTGAACTCATGGTAAGGGCTCTGAACTTCGAATGTTTGATTTCGATGTAGATACATCGGACAGCGATAATCTATATTAATAGTTTCGTCAAGGGGACGGTAGACTCGATTGAAACCTTACCTGAATGATAAAACTTAAAATAATAATGATTTTGAGTCAACAACATATATCCGCAAAATTCGGATTGTCGAGTGTATTTTGTTAAATTCTATATTTTTTTAATTTTATAGAGATGTACTATTACAATTGTCGTTATTTTATTTTACATTCCCAGAAAAGAATATTTGACGAGATACTATTGCCATTGAAAATATCAATCACAGTCTGACGTAATAACAATTCTTTCGAGGGCTCACTATAAAGTAAATAAAGTGGTTTGAATGTAATCTGATATTTTTTTTGTAGTGATAATGAATTCATACTTACACACCACAAGTTTAGAAAATTTGTTGAAAAAGTAAATAAGTGTTCTTTCTTTCGTTTCATGACATTTTCTTATTTATAAGCCAATTTGGTATCTAGCAAGCCAGTAAGTTGATAGTTGCAATTTCATTCGATAGGTAAAAACTAATTTTTATCTATTTACCTAAACTTAACAATCAATTGTCACTACTATATCGTGTATCAGTATCGATACTTTGCTTTTTCTAAATAGCTTTTTAAAGTCAGAATGGCAGCCATATATTTTAGTAGTCAACGGCAAGCTTTTTTCGTAGGTATTTTATGTCCATACACTTAGAGGTCAATGGCATCAGATTCATAATTAGTTTGCGTATATTCGTGTGTCAAAACAAAGAGTATGTAAATACTACGTAACAAGAGGCGGATCTTCCATTGATAGGTATATAGCAAACCCAAATTTCGTATGAACTTTGACTTAAGTGAGACAAGACACTGGACAGCAAGTAACAGAGTCTGTTAAATAGCATTATAAAAAGTATAACTCGTTTAATTTTAAAGTAAGTCTAAAGCATCGACCACAGATCCCAATAGATGCCGCATTGAAGGCAACCAGTTTCTGTCAACACAGAAGTGTAATTGTTCTTATGTAGCTTATTACTTAAAAAGATATAAACAGTATCCAAGACTACAATACTCTAACAGTATCGACCATGTTTGTGACCTGTAAACATTGTCGCGTTATTGTATAAAAAAAATAAAAATGGATTTAAAATGACTGTTTGTTCAATTAAATGGTACAGTAAAGACAACCGCACTTTAATTTACCGAAAAGATGGTAAAACTTTCCGTTGGTTGATTAAAAATAATAACATTCATAATTACATTTTAAATTATAATATGATGTTTATTGGAGTTCATCATATACTGGTCGGTCATTATTAGATGCGTGTTTATATCCCTTTCTTACACATGTGATTTTTACATAGAAATAGGAATATATAAAGAAGTGCAACAATGTTATATAGCAAATTTAGTTGTATAAATACCGTTGGAATCGACATATAAATTAACAACATCTCTTTGTCTC
>NJDD01002279.1:151766-200332 GCA_002245505.1 Calephelis nemesis | reverse complement strand
TCTTTTTTATGTGAGAAGTCAGCGAACAAGCACACGGCTCTCTTAATGGTAACAGATAATAATGGCCTTTATATACCATTGACGTTACAGGTGCGTTGCTGTCCTATAGTCGGTATGTCAGGCCTATTGTGCAAATCTACTGGCATCCCTACCGTCCGAATCGGAATGTGACACTGTCATTTTAGCGGCAGGAATGGGTAAGGTGGTGCATAACTACCCAGGGAAGTTGCTGCACACATTGACCAGTTATCTTGTTGACAATTACCTGTTTTACCTTTTGGTCGCCTCTTACGTGGTGCCTGGCTGAGGGCAGGTGATCTATTTTAGTTAACAGACCTGGACGCGGTACTGAACTAAACTAATTAGTTTACAGTATTTTGACGATATTCTGTAGTTCAGGGGAGAATTATTCGAATGAATAAAAACAATTCAATTTGATAAGTATGTCATTTATATCAGGTATCCACAATATAATAAAATAAAAAATCTAAATTGTTTTAAAGAAACCAGACGAGAGAACTGGTTTCCGAATTCTAAATAAAGGGTATTAAATCTCAATATTTTACAGAAGATTGTTTTATCGCCTCTGTGGTCTAGCGGTCCAGGTGTTAGACTTGACTGCATGAGGTCTCGGGTTTGAATCCCGGGTCGGCCAACAAAAAGAAAATTGCATTTTTCCAATTTTCTAATAAAAAAAATGTTGGTTGGATTGGAAATGTGCCCGGTTGGCGATGAGACTTAGTGTCTTCGGCTAGTCGTGGGTGCCCTGGTTGTGCCTCTGCCTACCTCTTCGAGGATATGGGCGTGAAGATACTTTTTATTGTTTTATTACACCACTACTGCTTCATGACAATGCTAAAATACATACTGCACAACAGACGACTTCTCAATTAGAAGAGCATCAATTGGAATGTAAAAAAGATTCACCTGAACCTAACTCCAACAGATTACCATTTTTTAAAATTTGAATAACCTTTTTTCTAAAATACATACTGCACAACAGACGACTTCTCAATTAAAAGAGCATCAATTGGAATGTAAAAAACATTCACCTGAACCTAAATCCAACAGATAACCATTTTTTTAAATTTGAATAACGTTTAGCAAAAGAAAAAAATCAATTTGGAGGGGGCAGTCCAAACCACGTTTAAAGATTTTATTCCCGTTCGAATGGTGTTTTAGCAGAGGGATCAATGAATTGCCTATGAAATGGCAAATACACATAGGAAACAATGGTTCATGCTTTGATTAAATAAATAAATTACATTAAATATATTCGACTTATGTTCCTCCCCTACAAAACGCCGATTTCAGATGTAAGGACCTAATATATTCAAGTACGGATATTACTCTCAACCGCAAAAATGTGTGACCTTGAGACTTGAGTTGCATAGCTGCGATGTGACGTGCAATAACAAAATGCGATATAATCCGTTATAATGTCGCACTTTATAAAATAAAAATAAGCATATTGATAAAATATATTATAGTTTGTATTAAATATGTCTTATCCCTAATCTTACATATCTTTTTATGAATATGACGTGTTGTCATTGCAAGGGCCAATAAGAAAGCAGTGCCTAACCTCCCCGCACCTCATCTATGTATTTGCCAGAATTGTTTCAAAACAAAATTATAAAGAATAGGCGTCTATTGGGATGTGTGGTCGATGGTCTAAAGGAATTCAAATTAAGGCAAGTATTGTCATGGTAAATAAAAAACATAGCAATCTTAATACTTTTATTTTTACTATGTAAATGTCGCGTCAAACTGTGTCGAAATTTCGGCTGCACCTAAAGTGGCTTCCTATTGAACTTCGTCGTGATGCTCATGTTCTCTCTCTCTGTTATACTGTGTGCTGTTTGACCTTAAATCCCAAGTTACAAAAACATAATTTCTTTTTTTCAAACATGATGTTCTGCTTAAAATATTCTATGTTTGCGTATTCTTCAAAACTTTGCTATATGGTTCATTTACGGACTTCGTAAATATGATCACATTTCTTCATTTCGAGCTAAGCTTAAGTGGTTACCTATTCGTTTTCGCAGGAATGTACCTACTTAATTTGAACCTCCTTTTCAATATATTATTTAACCCTTATACACCTGATTATCTTAAAGACAGATTCAACTTTTTAAATGAAGATTACTGTTCTCAACGGCCTGCTAAAAGACTCTTATTAAACATTCGAGAGCATGATATAACATTTTATAAGACTTCTTTTACGTAGCAATGTTTTAAGTAGCAATAAGACAGGTAGAAAGTAAAAATATTTTTTAAAAAAAGGTAAAGGATTTTTACCTTAAGTCATTGCAGTCGTAGCGAGCAACGGGGAATGTTTTCACAGTCAGGATCTAGATTATGGCAAATATTTACCTTAATGTATATCGTTTGATATTTAATTTTATACTTAGCTTTATTTTGTAACTAGATCAAAAACTTAATTGTTACTTATTTTATGAATTAATGTATTGTATATTCTTCTTTTTTTGTTAATGTTGTACTTTTTCCTTATTTGTATGTATTTTTTTTAGTGCTGGTTGTTTGGAAGAAATCGCTTATTAGCGATAAAACTGCCATTTGTATAAATAATCTACTTGCTGTTGTAATACTTTTAATATGTTTTTGTTGTACAATAAAGAGTTATTGTTATTATTATTGTTAATATAAGACTTGCTCTTTGACTACTTTTACACTTTTAAAACTGTAGTAAAAGTACATTACTTGAAAAGCCAAAATTGTGTTTATGACAATTGATGTGGTATTTACGTCCATTGAAATTAAGTAACATTGTTATGTCTTAATTTAGAATGTGTATATTGTTAATTTTAGTTTTACATTTATACTATTTTCGTTTTCTCCTTACTGTTATTATTAATATTTTAATCTTATATTATAGTTTTTGTATGTTTAATCTCTTTACCTACTGAACCTATGTTTATATAGTATCCTCAGACAAAAAAGTTGTCTGTTTGGCAATAAGACCGAATTTTTTGTACCATAAACTGTAATAATATGCTATTATTAATACTTAATTGTACTTATTTTGTAGTAAATTTATGTAAATTAATGCACAATAAAGAGTTCATTCATTTAGTCATTCATTCATTCATTTAAATACACATATCCAATCAATATTGAGAAAACTGCTTTTGTCACGAATATTTAACCATGCCATTCTGGTTAAGCAACGCTGTGTCAGTCTATCAAAGATGTATAAGTAGGGTATTGGATCTGCTTCGTTATAGGTAGGTAAGAGATAACCGAGGCCTATAGACACCATAGATATAACAGGTGCGTCGCTGTTCTGTGGCTGAGATGTTAGTTATTCTGCAAGTCTACTCTAACCTCCAGGCCAGAACATGACAGTCATTATGGTGGTACGAATAGGTAAGTCGGTGGATCCTTACCGGCGAGTTGGTGTATAGCATTCTATCACTAACGATCTTGTTTGTGACTTCCTTTTTTATTAGAGCTCACCTCTTATGAACTGCCTGGCAGAGGCAGGTGGTATTCTACTTTCTTGTAGAGTTATTCTCCTCAGTCGACCCAGGCCAACACAGGGAAAAAACTGCTTTACTGTTTTTATTACGTACTTTATCGCCTCTGTGGTCTAGCGGTTCAGTTGTTGGACTTGGCTGCAAGAGGTCCCGAGTTCGAATCCCGGGTTGAGCAACAAAAGGAAATTCGGTTTTTCCAATTTTCTTATTAAAAAAAACGTTGCTCGTGATTGGATATGTGCCCGGTTGGCGATAGGCTTTGCACCTATCACACTGTGGGACTTAGTATCTTCGGCTAGTCGTTGGTGCCGCTCTTCGGGGATTTGGGCGTGAAGATAATTTATTACGTACTTTCTTGGTTATTGGTATGTTTTCATTATATACCTACATAAGAGAAACTGTCGTATATTACATGTCTATATTTTATATCGAATTCACTTTGTAATACAATTTGGCAAAGACCTGAGTTGCTACATTCGCCTTTATTCCTTGCGTCAAAATGTAGTGCTTTTTATTATCGTGTTCCTATTTGAGCTTCAGTTCAGTAATTCAGGTGTTACTTCAGGTCTTCAGTATCCTCAGGTTTTAGAGCAAGTTAAAGTTTGGGATAACTTCTTGGGAAGTGGAATTAATGCTTGCATTCTTCCAGATTATGACAGAAGTAAATTCACCTATATTTTGTTATTAATATATTCCTTAATCGCCTCTATGGTCTAGTGGTTAAGTGTTTGCGTTGACTAAATGAGGATCCGGGTTCCATTCAAATTGTGGGTCTCAGTACTTTCGGCCAAACGTAATTGCCCTGGTTGCACCTGTGCCTACCTCTTCAAAGATATGAGCGTGAATAAACTTACTTATTTTGAAAAGATAAATGGCATCATGTTCATACGGGCTAACTTATTTTTTTAATGATTATTGAAAAAAAAAAGTTTAGTATTATTAAAAAAAATTGGTTAAAGAGGAAAATGAAAGAAACAAAACTATCTTATCATTTAGTTTATTATCACACTTACGAAAGATACAAAAAGATATCACGATGGCACTAACTATCAGTGCTTCAACCGAGGATGCTACGTCGATGATAGTTTATATGGACTGTCTAGGAATCGAACCAGACAAAGCCCGTCTTAAATATCGTAGTTCAGTAAGATTTCTAATAGTTCATTTCTTATAATAAATTAAATGAGTATATTACGAAAGAAATCGTGGACCACTTTATACAATAATATGTAGACAAGATGAACATGGATCCCCAATTGTTGGATTAAGTCGAATGTTCATAACTCTTGAAAACAAAATTTCTAAAAAATCCTCAGCATTTGCAATATTATTTAAAATATAAAAGTTAAGTTGTTTTTGAATTTGTGATAGTGGAAACTATAAATATTTAACAAATATTTTTATGATAGATTCATAAAGTTATAAATTATTAAATTTAGCTTCCACATATGAAACAAAAACCAGAGAATTTCACAAACGTACATATTATTGTACATGTGTTTTATGTAAATGAATAAAATACGATTTCAATACCAACAACTTAGGGTTGTAAATTGATTTCAAATACACTGATAAAAGTGTGGCAACCTTTGATACTATTACGTCCAGATTTTTTAACACCAAATTTTTTATTTATTTGAGAAAAATTAAAATAGAAATAAATGTATCTTTCAATCATCCATTTTCATTTCATTTCATAATTCAGGAGTAAGTAATAGTTATCATTATTGATTCCTAAGTAATAATATATAAAACATGATCCAAATAAATATATGAAGCAAATAAGTTTTAATATTTCAAAAGGATATTAAAAATTTAAAAATTCTAAATGTATCAAAGGTCATATGAAATTCGCTTGTACTTACTTCTTACTATTTATTTCTAATATGTACAAAAAGATTATTGAATGGTCATACAAACTTCATAAGACCTTAATATATGATAATCTTACTAGTAAAATAATTGGAGAAAACTAAAATAGGACAGAATTACTTCTAATTTCTTAGCAGTTTGGACATCAGATTGACTAATTCTGCGACACTCACTTCATGACGGCGGACAGCTTTGTCATGTAGTGAAGTCTGGTGTATGGAGAAGTTCAATTATGTGATATTAAAATTTAAATATTCCATTTCGATGAGGTCTAAATCTTGATATAAACAGATGTAATTTCTAAGATTGTTTTCTTATCTGCTACTTCTCTATCTGGCACTTATAAATAGATTTTGGAGAATAATTGATATTAATCAAGCAAAAATTTATTAATTAAAAAATTAACGAAAAAAAGAGCGAAAAACAAAACGAATAAACGAAGAGAGAGAGTATCTTAAGGTCTTTTTAAGCTAAGTTGAATAATTGACCTTTTTGTATTAATAAAATTAATTAGTCTTAATAAAATATATCCAAAATCTGCTACAAATTATTATAGCTGATTTCTAGATTTTTATTGTTCATTAAGCTGTCAAATAGGTTCATGGTCATAACAGTTGCAGCTAGTCTCTGGAATCACTTCAACTCTTACGAAATATATAAATGTGATAATTCTGCTATAATGTACATTACTGCAATAATGTTTATTATTATTCCACACTAGCAGCCCGCCACGACTTTGCATGGGTATAAAACATACAAACCTTCCTTTGCAATTACTTTATCTACTAAAAAATCGCATCAAAATCCGTTGCGTAGATTAAAAGATTTAACCATGCAATAGGACATGGAGACAGAGAAAGTGACTTTTGTTTTATGCTATAGTGATAGTGAATATAGTGCTATGCATAAGACGAGCAACATTACGATGGTCATATATATAAAAGGAAAACTTTTTAACGTAATCTGCGACAACATGAAAAGAAAGGTTCCATCAATTTATGTAATTCAAGGATGAATTTTTTAAAGAAACTCAAAATTTTTTAAATGAATCATAAAAGATGATGATATTAAAACCACAAAATAATTGAACTTCTCCATCTTAAGCGGTAATTACTAATTAACTAAGTTAAAGTATGAGATATGGATTAAAACCGGCGTCATTCCGGTATGTTTTGAAATCAGTTAGACCTTGCACCTCGTACAGGTCTGACTGGTCTCGCTCCAACTCCTGCGGCACGTCTCCTAGCTATCAATGCATCTAGACCTCTAAGAGGAGCAGCTGGTGTTGTCTCTGCAATTGTTGATGCTTCTGTCTCTGCTTCAGTCTCACTTTTTTCTGCACTAGCACTCTCGTCTTCTGCATCGGTTACCTTTTTAGGTGCTTCTGTGGTTGGCTGAAGCAGGAATTTCAAGCAAGTATTTATTATATATTTTGAACGATTATTAATTACAGTAAAATAATTGAACTAAAAAGTAATTAATTCTTATATTGAAGTATGTTACTTCGAGTGAAATATAAATTGTAGTACGTATTTTTCGTCAGTCAGTGATGAATCGTTTCAATGTTTGATATAAAATTTATTGATGTCTTCATTTAATCATCA
Organism: Calephelis nemesis; assembly: GCA_002245505.1. Classification (NCBI taxonomy): domain Eukaryota; kingdom Metazoa; phylum Arthropoda; class Insecta; order Lepidoptera; family Riodinidae; genus Calephelis; species Calephelis nemesis. The sequence goes on along the minus strand of NJDD01002279.1, from coordinate 193,356 downwards.
GTCACTTACTTACGTGCTAAGTTTACCGTCAGTCATAGCAGTGACTGCGAAAAAAACTGAAACCAATTCTAGTTTTTGGAGATATAAATCTTGAGTCATTTAAACCATCAATTTACGCTACCACGAACTAAAGAGCCATTTGTCAGATACTAATCAAATCTATATATTAATACATGATGCCAAAACTTTGGACCCCTTTTTACGGAAATTGCGAGGAAGTAGTAGCATAAAATTTGGCACACTTATAGTTTATGTGTAGAAGTGTAGAACGCTAATATTTTTCAATAATAATGCTTATAAAGTTATTAAATCAATAAATAAAACTTTACCCACACTACCATGCATTTGACACACACAAACAAATATATTGATGATAACGATAAAAGATAAAAGATGGTGTTCTATAAGTTTGGAAACAAATTAGTTGGTCTTAAATAATGAAGATGGCGTTCTTATCAACAAGATATTAAAATTTATTATGGTCGAATTTTGACCAATGGGCGACCACTAGTATAAATGAAACTAACTGCGAGGACAGTAATGACTTCCTTTCAAACAAAAAAGTATCATGAAAATTGGTTCATTTTATAAGAAGTTCTGAAGTGAAACATACGACGAATTTAAAAACTTCACTTTTTGTCTGTTTAAAAAGGAACGAAAAGTGTCATTCAATGGGCAAATCTACGGTAAAATGGCAGAAATTGATAACTGATTGTCAAAGTCTTAGCCGAGCTGATTTCAAAGAAACTTTACCTCTGTCGACAGTACTCTCTTTTTCAGCAGTGGATTATTTCGTCGCGGTGGCTGAGTGGCAGCAGTGCGTGGTTTCGGAGATGGTGAGACCTGGAGTCGATTCCGGATCTTAACACCACCTCGGCTCTGTTCTGGAGCTGCAGTCGACGTTGATCCTGTTTGCTGCAAGTAATAAAAAAAGTTGAATGAAGGGATGTTATGGAGATTCGTAACTGTAACCGAAACTATCGAATATCTTAAACAAAAATATATTGGTAACCGTTGCCATATTCGTTACAAAAATTTCGAATCGTTATGGATAAGAACCAGAGCCTAAATAAAACATGTTACGTCAGGTTTTTGTTTCTCCACTCAGGCACTACTTGAAACATAGTTTGTTTGTTATTTCTATTTACAAATCAACCTCATAACTCATAACTAACGAATCTTTAATCTAGTATCCGTAACCGAAAATAATGAATGATCTGAAACAATCACGCTATATCCGAAAAAAAATATTCTTATATCGTTATTCATTTCCAGATCTGAAATTTCATATCCATATACAATCCTGGTTTTATAACAATACAAAAACAGGAGTGGATTTTCATTAGGGGTCCTTAAAAAAAATCATACAGGAAGAAATATCCGTGGTGTATAGGTGGTAATTTCCAACCTGAGGCCCACAAAGTATAAAACAAAGTCGCTTCCACTGTCCCTATGTCCCTTTGTATGCTTAAACCTTTAAAACTACGATTTTGATGCAGTTTTTTTAATAGATAAAGTGATTGAAGAGAAAGGTTTATATGTATATTTCATAACCGTGCGAAGCCGGGGCGAGCCGCTAGTAAATAATGAATTAATTAATAAAACATTGCCCTCTCTGCCGACTTCTTATCAATGAATCCCTAATAGGGATATCGAAATTCCAAGAAATGGTAGTATGGCTTTATTCCTATAAATATCACATTTGAAACCCAGGCCAGGCAGCTTTTGAAATGAGCGTTGAAAGGCATTGAAGAATAGAGAATTAACACATTCACTACATATCATAAAACAAAGTGGCTTCCCCTATCCCTATGTTTTTTAGTATGTATGTAAATCTTTAAAACTACGCACCGGACCTCGATGCGGTTTTTTTAATAGATAATATTATGATTGAAGAGTCAGGTTTAAATGTGTATTTAATACCCGTGCGAAGCCGGAGCGGGCCGCTAGTTATTTTATAAAATGGTTGATTTTACTAAAGCTATTTTGAACTATCAGCGAATTGACACACGGTTCTCCTGATGGTAAGATAATGTCGTGATCTTCAGATCCAATGGTGTAGGTGCGTCGCTGCTCTATGGGAACAACGTTTGGCCTATCATGCAAGTCAGCCAGCTTTCCTAAGCTCTGGACCCGAACATATCATTATGGCGTCAGGAAAAGATGAGGCGGTGGATCACTACTCAGGCAGACAAAGCACTCCACCAATAATTGTTTTGTTGGTAATGATCTATATTATAAGCTCTGTGGCTTCTATACCTCTTTCGAGCTTTGTTTTTTGATATGTCATATTTTTAGGGAAATCGTCTGCAGCAGACTATATCTCATATCCCTTACTTCGGTTTAGGACTATTTCTAAACTTATTTTTTGAGTCATAACATACGGAATAGGTACACGGCTATCCTGATGGAAATAGACCAGCAGCCCATCTATGGCTGAGTTGTTAAGGCTAGTTACGTAAGACTACCGGTTTCCTGTAAGTGTTGAAAAACCACTTTTGCATAAGTATGTCCCTTACAGAGTAACATCAAAACTAATTACCTCAGATTCCGCATCAGTTTCTGGTACTTCTGGTGGAGAAGTTTCTCCTGGTGTCTCTGATGCTGCTTCCATGGGTGGTACACTTGCCAGTCCCGGCCTCAAACGAGGATTGGGTCTCAAATTTAGCCTGGGTCCAGGTCTGAGAGAGATTGGCCTTGAGCCAGGCTTGCGACTGAAAGTATTTGTATAAGTCGTGTTAGTTACACTATTTTTAACTTACGAATGGCTAAACAAATTTGGCTGAAAATTGATAGAGAGGTAGCTCAGAACCAGGAGACGGTTATAGGATACATTTTATTCCGTTCTTTTAGGAAACTAGTTGTGAAAGGAAGTTCGCTATTATCATATGTTATTAATAAGCTATTAATTTAAAATACATTTAAAATACCTCCACGCCATGCCTCTAGCAAAGTATGCAGAGAATATTTAGTGATAAGTGTCGCAATTTCCATAGGCTAGCCCTACTTCACATTTCATATAAGGAACTCATTTTAACTGACTTAAAAAAAGGAGGTAGTTAAATCTTCGATTTCTGTATTTTTATGTATGTTAATCGATTTCGTTGTCATTTCTGTGCTGGTAATAAATTTCTGTAAAATTGCAAACATTATATGATGCTTCTTCTTCTTATTTTCCCCTAATTTTATGTGTTTATCCCTTTTCATTATCCCTTTTTCTTTTCATCGACTTTTAAATAGCAAGTATGTTAAAAAGTTTTCACTTAAAAACTCACTTCTACAAACACACAGACGGGGTTGCCTAAAGGAACTATCTGGATGGACACGATTTCGTCACTATAACACAAAAAAATCATGGCCACTCGTGAGAATTTACTGCAGACTCATAATCTACCGGATACCCTTAAAATGTCCAATTTGTGTAAAAAAATAATTTAATAATATCTTCATCCGTTTAAAGGTTAATTTATGCATTTTAATCGATTACATAATTCGTATCTGTGATCCAACGGTCCAATTGTTGGACTTGACTTCATAAGGTCCCGGGTTCGATCACCGGGTTGGGCAACAAAAAATAGAAAATGTATATTTTTAATTTTCTAATAAAAATATCGTTTCCCGGGATTGGACATGCGCCCAGTTGGTGATAGGCGTGCCACCTATCACATTGTGGAACTTAGTGTTTTCGGCTAGTCGTGGGTGCCCTGGTTGTGCCTCTGCTTATCTCTTTAAGGTATGCCCGTGAAGATACTTTTTAATTACATATTTCGTCCCAAATTTACGAATCGATTTTGGCGTTTACTTACCCGATGGTTCTAGTTGAAGCTGGAGTAGTTTCTGCGACTTCCGCAGAACTTGGACTTCCATTGGCAGATGCGGTGATATCACCACCTTCAGCAGATGAGGGAGCGGCTGTCGTAGAAGATGCTCTCCTGAGTCCCGGACGGAGACGAGTTCTGTGGATTATTTTACAAGATTAATGAACCATGTTATGAAATACTACCAAAGTTCATTTTTATATATCACAAAGGGTTCTTAAATATCAGTTTTGTGTTTTGCTTAATTTTAACAAAACCCCTCTTGTTTCTATTGCACTATTTTGTAACATCAAAAGATAAGTAAGTTCCTGTTATGACGCAAAGAAAGCCATCATCATTCACCCAGTGATCAATGGGCGTGAAGATACTTTTTTAATTAACACTCGGTGAATTTCACTAACCTATCTACAGTTAGAGATAGGCCTACTGAGTTTTGTTGGTAAAATATTTCTGTTAGTTATTGAATCGCAGTAAAACTGAAAAAAACCAACTGCAATTTTTGAACGTCACGATTCAATAATAATTTTTTGAAAGACGGTAAATTGATAAAACAGATATACAATGCGATTGTGTATGAATATAGGCACCAAGAGAGACCTAGGTTAACTTTCCACTTTCAAATCTCTTTGGTTTTGTCCGCGAGTGGTATCAAGAGTTTCCAAAACCGGCGTGTTTGTATAAAAAGGCAAATGAATTTGAAGGAAACCTCTCTGGTCTGCAAAAATCGTAAGATTTGGCACTCGACACTGTCTGTCTACCCCGTAAGGAATTTGCCATGAAGAAGTGTATGTATATATGTATATAAAAATGATAAAGAGGGTTAGTGATTCTGAGACTGTCCCAAATCAATTTTATCAATATCCAATTATTAGCGACTAGCAGTTCCACGCAGCTTCGCCTGCGTAACTTGGCTTCTACTATACCGATTTGGATGAAACAAAGCCTATGTCACTCGTGGATAATGTAGCTTTCGAACAGTGAAAGAATTTTTAAAATCGGTCCAGTAGTTTTTGAGCCTATTCATTACAACCAAACAAACAAACAAAGTTTTCCTCTTATAATATTAGTATAGAAGTATAGATGTTGTCAACATAGATGTTTTATGCATTACCTCTACAAAGTATAAAACAAAGTCGCTTCCTCTGTCCCTATGTCTCTTTGTATACTTAAGTCTTTAAAACTACGCAACGGATTTTGATGCGTTTTTTTAATAGATACAGTGATTAAAGAGGAAGGTTTATAAGTATGTTTTGTAACGTGTAAGTTAAGAATAACTCAAAAACTGTTAGTCGAATCATGATAAATATAATATGGACCACCTCTGAAACATGACCTAGTTTTCCCCAAAAATACACATTTAAATTGGTTTGTTATTGACGGAGTTATATATACTTACAATAAAAAAATAACATGGACATGTGAATGATTCATCATCGCCGAGTGAAAACTGTTACAGTTACAGCCATGAAATTTGGCGAGTACGGTCATTTTATGCAGTAGACACCCATTGTATGGAAGAACATCATTTTTCGAGTTAGAAATATGAATCCTTATTTTTGGGCTAATTAATAAAGATGAGTAGATAAGTATTTAAGCGTTTCGGGAAATTCTACCCATAAGGGGTAATAGGGGTTGAAATTTTGTATGGAAGACAGTCATTTTTTAAGTTAGAAATATGAAATATTATTTTTAGGCTACTTATTAAAAATGATTGGGTATCTACGTATTTAAGCATTTCGAAAAATTCTACCCCTAAGGGAGTGAAATAGTGGTTGAAAGTTTTTATACAAGTCCTTATTAATGGGTTATTATCAGTACATACATTAACTGTGTCGCGAGCAAAACCGCGGGTCACAGCTAGTTGCACTATAAAATACACAAAAAACAAAGTCGGATTGATAACCTCTTCTTTTAGGATTTGATTAATAAACTGGATTACCTGATATCCACACTTTTTAATAGGATTTTTTAAATAGAATTTATACTTGTTATCGTCGACACTTGGTGAAATTCCGTTGTATACAAACCTTTTTTTAAGGTAAACGTTTGTATTTTTCCACTAAACACTTTATTTAACACTTTATGTTATACTTTTACCAACCGGTTTAACTTTTCACAGAATCATCATTGCTTTATAGCTAAAGATAAAGTCTGTTTTATTTTAACGTTCAGCATTTAGTTGTAAGTTACTGACGGTACTATAATAAAACTTTTTAATTGTAAACAAACCACGACAAAGTTATACCACAGCAGGTTTTTTTCCCAAAAATAGGGATTACTATGTCTTACATGTTTAGATGAAAAGTGTAACATTAAAAAAATTAATTATGGGCCAACTTGTAGAAAAACAATTTCGAAAAAAATATCTTATCTAATGCCCGGTTCCTATGATCAACAAAACGTGGTTCATAAGTTTAAATCATTCGTAGTTAGTCTAAAAGTAATAAAGCGTTACTCATGTTTTCAAAAAATATAAAAAGCAAGCGATAGTGTTTTTTTTATGATATTGGTAAGCAAACAAGCAGACGGACTTCCTGATGGTAAGAAATTGACGTCGCCTAGAGACACCAAAAGTGGTAATGGTGCGTTGCCAACCTGAGGCCGGGGTGTTAGGCCTCGAGCAAAAGTAAGTTTGTCGGCTACTTCACCCTCCGAACCGTAACACGTCAACGGCGAGCACTGACGTTACGGCGGCAGGAACAGGTAAGACGGTGGTGCCAATCCGTGCGAGTCCCTGCGAAACTTTACCTAAAATGACCTAGTACGATGTCACGGCTAAGACCGTAACAATCGTAACATTAAGCCTATGCTCGCAGTCGCCTCTGTGGTCGAGCGGTCCGGGTGTTGGACTTGACTGCATGAGGTCCCGGGTTCGAATCCCGGGTCGGCCAACAAAAAGAAAATAGGATTTTCCTAATTTTCTAATAAAAAAAAATGTTGGTCGGGATTGGAAACGTGCCCAGTTGGCGATAGGCTTGCCATCTATCACATTATGGGACTTGGTATCTTCGGCTAGTCGTGGGTGCCCTGGTTGTGCCTCTGCCTACCTCTTCGGGGATATGGGCGTGAAGATACTTTAAGCCTATGCTCGCCTTTTTTGCCTAGCAGGAAAGCAGACGGTCTATCCTGCAAAGGAGCCCGGACCAACACGGGTAGAAAGTTCATAAGTCCATAAGCTTCAACCATACGTAGTTAGTCTAAAAGTAACGAAGCGTTACTCATATTTTGTTTAAAAAATAAAGAAAACGGGCAACCGTAGTTAGATACGTTACTACTCGTACAAAATACTACCATCCGTAATCAAAAGACGACTTTTCTCATTATTGAAATTGGCCGTTAGATACAACTATTCAAAAAATTTGAATTCAAAAATTAATCACCGTCCGTATCATTCCATCTACAACGATCTAAATTATTTTAAATTGCAATTATTTTGACGTAACTCGCTTGTTATATTTTAGGTAATTTACCGTGACTGGAGTGATACAGGTTAATTTTTTATACCTTTCACTTCAAATTTATTGTTTGACTTAAATTTTGAGTAGGCATTTTTAGTAATTGTTTTAGAAGTAACTCATATTCGTTAATGTTAATTTGAGAACGTAATTACGTATATATACGTTGTAAATACACCATTGTACATGATTACTATGCTCAGTCAATTTCTTTTATAAGACCTTGGTGATCTTTGTGTTAAGCCTAATGTACAAGTCTAGTAACGTTTGAAAATAAAAAAATAATATTGTCAAGTAAAAATGTTCGAAGAAGTAGTAGGCCGCCCGGTTCCTATATTCAAAAAACGGCTCGTTTTGCTTACGAATGGTAGTTTTTTTTTTCGAATAGTAAAATAAATAACTACGGTCGTTTATTACTGATTGTTAACTGATTGTTAGTTGTGTAACTATGAGCAACACTTTGTTAGTTTTAGGCAATCTTTCAATGGTTATACTAACGGATTACGGATTGTTGATTATAGGAACCAGGCTTAAGCCTAAGCACTCACGGAGCGGTTTTTACCCGCGTCCGCGGCGGTTGCGAGCCCGCAGCTTCTGAAGAATGTAAAGTTATATGCAAAAAGTAACGGCACATATTTTCACGACGCGTTCTACACCCGCAGCGCCCGCGGTTGTTTGCGGTTCCCGCGGCAGGGATCGCCTGCCCGTAGAATCGTACAAGTTGACGAGCGATTATTTCAACCGCGGATGCTATGTGACCGCACAAATTAGCAGTCATATGAGTTTTGACATACAATTGTAATTTCGTGAACGCCGCAGGCGCGGGTAAGAACCGCTGCGTGAGTTCTTGTGCTTAAATACCTACCTACCTACCGCGAATTTGGAAAGTAACACAGATTCCTATATTCAAGAAACGAGTAGTTTTGCTTCCGAATGGTGTATCTAATGTATTTACTGATAAAAACCCATTAATAAGGACTTTTATACAATCTTTCAACTTAGGGGTAGAATTTCCCAAAACGCTTTAATACGTACCTAATCGTCTTTAGTAAGTAGACCAAAAATAGAGTTTTATGTTGTATCTTGTATGAATAGTAAAAAACTAAAACTACGGTCGTTCGTTATTGACTGTTAACTCGAAACATTTTGTGTAACTATGAGCAACGCTTCGTCACTGTTAGGCACACTTTATTATAGAAACCAAGCTTTAGTGTTTTGGATTCGTCGAGTCTAATTGATATTTAGTGCCAACAAAAATTGTGGTATAGGGCTATTAAGTTACAACAGGCATTTTACATACAGAATTTAAATAATATGATAAAATCCATGTAATACAATAGTTAAAGGAAAAAAACTCCTGAAAAAATATTGGAATAAGTTACAGACACTGTTCTAACATTTTTTTGTCTATCACCAAATGTGAGATAACAAAACATTTTCCTTGTCTATCACCAAATGTGAGATAACAAAACATTTTCCTTGTCTATCACCAAATGTGAGATAACACTATCACCAAATGTGAGATAACAAAACATTTTCCTTGTCTATCACCAAATGTGAGATAACAAAACATTTTCCTTGTCTATCACCAAATGTGAGATAACAAAACATTTTTCTTGTCTATCACCAAGCCACCTAAAGTTGGTTGCTTGGTGCCATTGAGATCTCAATCAATTTCCTCCAAATTATGTTAGTTACGATAGTGTCTAGAATAAAGATGTGAAGGCCATCATTCGCCATTGGAATAATAATTAAGAAATTCACAATGATAATCCAAAATCTATCCTAACGCAGTAACGTCACTGATCTCCTATTTCCATGAGTATGGAGGGTAATTTCCGGTAAACTTACTGGACGAGTAACATGTATATGTATATTTTGAAAAGGTTGTGTGAAATCAGCATGAAGAAATTCGTTGGCCTGTTGGTTTTTAAAACTCAAACAACTCTTTGTTTCAGATACCTGGCTGCTGGTAGTTCGCTGGCAGCACTGCTGGCATCTAGTGGAGCAGGTGTGGTGGAACTGGGGCGGGTCCTGCCTGCGAATAAGCCACGGCGACCGAAGGCCTGTAACAAATGAGACTTACGTCATAATAGCTTTGGACAATGAAATCCTAATCGAGCCTTCACATGCAACCCTAGTATTGTTATTCCTCGACGAAAAAAGAGTGATAATTTTCATGAGTCTGTGCGTATGTCTGTCTGTTTATAGCATTTTAACTTTTGAACGAATGGATGGATATTTAGATAGATTTTTTTATTTTAAAACTGAATCGTAATCGAGATTGTTCATAGCAAACTTTCATGTAGATTTAGCTGGAGTTATTAATAATTAAGCACAGCAAAATTGCAAAAAACCGACTCCTTTTTGAAAGGTTACAAATGATTCTAAAATGGTACCAGATAATTTTCGTCAATATCTTACTGGTGGATTTTGAGTTATACTTTATATTGCATACTTTTCGCTGCTTAAGCAGAAGACTTCACCAAAATTCTCAAGTCTCAGGACTCAAGTCATCAATAAGTGAAAAAATTATGCACTACTATTACTCAGAAACCACTGGTCGGATCGTGATAAATCGGACCACATTGAAATCATAACCTATCATTTAAAAAAAAGGAACATCAGAATCGATTACTTATTGATCAAGTTATTGAGTAACAAACATACAAAAAAATATAGTGTCGAATTGAAAGCCTCCTCTAATTTTTGAAAAATAATTATAAGAATATTTAATTTTGGAGTTGTTTCATTATTCATATTATTAAGTAAAATAGTATAAAACAAATGGTGATTAAAACTTGTTAAGTAATACAAGTATTAGACGTATTCATATTTTACAAGAGAGATAAAAGTAATACAATGCGAGTGTCGCGAAGTGCAAAAGAAAAGAAGGGGCTCATCGTTATTCACCTTTTTTTAATCAATGATTGTCGCCTAGTGGTCTAGCGGTTCGGAGTTGAACTTGACTTCTTGAGGTCCCGGGTTTGATTCGATCGAAGAAAATGTATATTTTTAATTTTCTAATAAAATTATCGTTTCCCGAGGTTGGACATGTGCCCGGTTGGCGATAGGTTTGCCACCTATCACATTGTGGAACTTAGTGTCTTCGGCTAGTCGTATTTGCCCTGGTTGTGCCTCTACCTACCACTTAGGGAATATGGACGGGAAGATACTAATTTTTTAGTAATTAAAGATTAGAAAAACAAAACTATTTTTAAAGCTAATAAAATTCAAGACTGTCCACAATAATTTATTTAGATTAATCACTTTACTAATGCCCTAAGCTAATAAAAGTTATGCGGTGGATTCAGATCCACCACCACAGATTCAAATTAAGTAACACGTCAGCGTGTTACTTAATTTTTTCTAGCATAAATGAAGTTACACACCAGGGGGCTGATTATGTATCTAAGTGGCCAACTCAAAATGGAAAAGTGTACATCAAATGACGTCATTTGTATTTGCTATCTCTATTGTATTTCTGTTGGTCACTGGAGATAGCAAATATAAAACACGTCATTTGACAGCAAATTGATGTACACTTTTCCATTTTGAGCCAGTCCATGAGATAAGTAATAAGCCCGCAGGTCAGCGGGGGCGTAAGATTTAATAGTAAGGGGGTTACAGTTTACCCTAATTTAATACTAATTAAAATGCGAACAAGAGTTGGAACGGGCCAGTAACAGTTATGATTAAGAACAAGATTATTGCTATCTTCTTCCCCCCCCCCCAAAAATTGTTTTCTTTTTAAATGATTAATTATTTGCGGAAAGGCCTTTATTGTGGTAATATTCTTTAGGTAAAGAGCGCGTTTTATTCTAAATTTAAATTGTTTTACTTGAACTTTGCGCAAAATCATTATTTTGCAACTTTAAAATATAACAGTGGTCTGATTTTTAATAAAAGTTGACGGTATGTTTAATTCAAAATAGGAAATTTTGCAATGAACACCCTTTTTTCATGTAATTTTCATAAATATGTAAACTCTGTTATGTAATATACAATTTTAAGAAAATGTACCTACATAAAAATTTAGTAGTTTTCTCGATTTATCTAGGATATCCAATCAATCAATCCAAACTTGGTTATAATAAGACCCCCTACAAAGTGCAAAATTGCACTTTTCAAATTTAAAAATTAAAGTGGTTGTTAAAATTATTTTAAAATCGATTAACATACAAAAAAAGAGTTGAACATTATTTCGACTCTTTCTTTTTTAATTATTTAAAAATTCACTGTCAGTGAAAAATTAATACGACAAGCAAAAAGTTTATACTTAGGAAGATTGCCTTTTGATTATAAAAAGCAGTTTTTTTGCCGTTTTCTTATTTTTAAGTGCTTTTTATTAAAGAGGAGACAAATAGGCAAGAGGGTCACCTGGTGAAAAGTAATTACTGTAGCCCATAGACATCCACAACAAAAAGAGTCACAGGCGACCATAGTGTTTCTTAAATTTCGAGTTCTATGAAATTGCTTTGAACTGTGTTTGGTCCTTCACAATGGAAATATTTAATAGAGAAATACCAACACAGAACAGAACAGTATATCTATATATATACGTAATAATAGTTTTAAATACATATCTTCACACCAAATTCTTTGAGAGTAGAGAGAGAATATCGAGCGCCAAATGTCACGACCTTCCCAAATTCCTTCACGTTTGTTACTCGTTAGTTTCGGAGACTCTTAGCAGTGCTTGCTGTTGACGTATTCCGGTTCGGAGGATAAGGTAGCCGTTAAAACTTAATTTTGCTCGACGACATTAATCGGGATATTAATCCCGACCTCAGATTGGCGACGCATCATTACCACCTTTGCTGTCTCAAGGCAGCGTGAATTTCTTACCGTCAAGAAATCCATCTGCTTGTTTGGCATCCAATATCATAAAAAAAACTTTCATCTGCTATTCTTCCTCATATGACCAAACTAGCAGAATATTTCACTTCTCAGTTTTACAGCAACACTCTTTTTTCAATCCATTTCTCAGATTTCGCTGCTAATATTTTATATCATTTATTTATTAGAGGATAATAACACAGAACTTAAACAATAAAATATACAATACTAAATATGATAAAAGATACGAAACAATGTGAGCATAACAAAAAGTCGCAATGCAAAAAAATCGCTAGGACATTTTAATTTAATTGTACAGGAGAGTCAATTTAACAGATCACACTTGACAAATGTCGATCTCTGGAAATACTTATCAAAATAAAACGAAAAAAATGATTATTTTAACATAAGTAAAGAAAAGGTTAAACAAGTCTGCAATACTACCTTTCCACAGTAAAATAATATTATTACGAAGAAACAGAGTCAAATTTCGATGTACTGTCAAATTTGATCTATTAAATTGACCCTGCTTTAGTAGAGAAAAAGTTGATGCACACCTTAGCTTGTGTGGTGGGTTTTTCACCAGGAGAGACTGTAGTTTGAGGCTCTGCAGCAGCGGAGGTACCCTTGCGGACTCCATTCGGCTTTCCGAAGCGTCCTACGGAAAAACACTTATCTATATCGACACTGTATACAGCCAAATGGTTGAACAACTCTCACCATGCTGCCTGCATAACATTATACCAACTAGTATTATGACATTCCAATATGCTTTTGCAATTGAACCAGTTTATAACTTCGCAAAAAATCGCATGGCAACACAAAAACAGTGATTTCGCATATTAACAGCAAACAAAATAAAACGTAATAAAATGAAATAGTCGCAATAATAATGAAGTATTAAAATCTATGGGTTTCAAATGAACGTTTTTTATCTTAGCAATGTTATCTTTTAGAGCAGAATATTATATATAGTAGTACTATTTAAATTATGAGCTTCGGCTATATTCGTCAAGCTTCGAAATTCGAATGTATTTTAAAGATATCTATATAATAGTATGTTGTTATTACATAATTAATCATTTCGCTTAAGTTTAGATTCGGTCAGCTAATTATAAAATAAAAGTATAAAGTGTAAAAAGAGTAAAAGTGTAAAGCCGAAGCGCATAATTTTAATAGCACTGTAAAGCTAATCAGTGTATATATGCTAAAATATTAACTTAAGTATCTAAAATGTGAATAATGAAGGCCTTTTTAAGTATTTTGTAATAAAATTGCAGGATGACATTCTTTTAATTTTAGAAATTAAGTGATGAAACATCAAACATGGTTAGGCGTTTGATAGTGATAACTTTTTTATAAGTTTACCTCGTGCTTTAGTCGATGTTTCTTGTGGCGCCTCAGTAGCTGCACTCGTTGAAACTGGTGCCCGAGATCTAGCTCCAGGTCTAGATTTGAATCTTGAAGGGCGAGTTGGTGCAGCTGTTGTCGATGTCGTAGTGGGTGCAGGCGTGGTAGTAGTTGTAGTTGTCGTTGTAGTAGTGGTAGTAGTGGTTGGTGTTGTTTCTTCCTCTGTTGTGCTGACTGCTTCAGTTGTAAGAGCATCATCATCAGTTGTAGTTGATCCGTCGGTACTTCCTGAGTCGGTATTTGCACTGATTTCGTTATTTAAGTTTTCTCCTGCTAAATAGGCATATAAATCTAGAGCTACCTTTTCCATTGCTGTCATAGTTGTGTATTCTGTGGTATCTTGTTCGTAGGTCGTTGTTTGTTTGTAATCAGGTGGCAGTTTAGAGTCATCAATTATTTCTTGGAATCGTATGCCACTGGCAAGACTATGGCCTTCTCTTTGAGTCTCTTTGGTTCTTGATATATCTTTAGATTTAGGTTCTGCATCTAATACTTCAGTTGTTGTCTTGCTCTCGGAGGAATATCTACTTGGTGGTTCTTTATATTGCGAACGATTATCACCTGAATTGGGCTTGAAACTATCCAAATCCACTAATTCTGAGCTCGGGCGTCTGAAAACAAAAAAATTAATTTCGTATTCCGTTACAAAGAGCAAACTAGTATTAAAAAAAATGTAACAAGCAAGCAAAAACGCATCATAACCATATGGAAAAAACAAGCGACTGTACCTAACGTGAGCACGTGTTCTGCTTCTGGTCTGACCGATTGATTCATCGGCAACATTATCAACTTGTGTACGACTACGAAATCGTACAGATTCCGAAGATGCTTCAGGTGCGTGTGTGGAACTCGTGACCGCAAAACTACGACCTCGCGGTGGAAATCGTGTACTTGATGGCAGCCTGTTAAAAAAATATGAATATACTATACGTACACTTTACAGTTTCCCGTCGAGTGCACCCATCAGAGTCCAGGAACTCCGTCCAGTGGTAGTGAGCTAGTAGTAGTTTGGGTTATTTACTACGAAAGCTTTTTTGATATTAGTTACAAGTAATTAAAAGGCAATACTGTTACTGCATACAAAATCTACACATTTTTTATGTTGCATTAAAGTTTTATTATTGTGAATGTGCTACTAGAAAAACTACACGAACACTGACCATTCCCATGAAATTTGTTTGAAATATCATACCTTTCCTCCTTTATTTCTTCTTCGACTGGGGCTGGTGCAACATTACGTCCGCGTGAACGTGACCTACTTGATGGTTGATAGACCTCATTTTGCACATCTGGCACAGGGGTTGAAGTAGTTGTACTAGATCTATCGATGGAGCTATACTTGTTTCTGGCTTTGGTATCTTTACTTATTTGGTTTTCAATTTCAACCTTTGGTGGTCCATCATGAGAATTAAGAACGGGAGATTCTGATGTAGTAGAAGGTTTGCTTTTAGTTTCTTTCTTAGTGTCTTCATCCTCGTCGTAATAATAATAAATGTATTCGTATTCGTAATCTTGACCATTGGGTCCCTTTTTTATTTGAATTCGAGAATGCTGTTTTTGTTCTGATCCAGCTGTTTCCAACTTCACATTTGATGATAGGAGACCAGTATTAATATCATCAATAACCTCAAAGTTTATTGGAATGTATTCATAAGATTTAGATGAAGTCGCTGGAGCTGTAGTCAACACCGGCTTTTGAGTAGTAGTGGCGTCTTTGTTGCTTAATTTTCCTGATTCCGACATTGCTTCGAGCGCTACGGCCATTTTTGGGTTTATATCTACATCACCTATGTTTTCTTTTATCCTAATATCTTCTAATTTGGAAAGAGGAATGTCAACTTCTATGGATTCTGCTGCTTTTAATTTTTGGCCTTTTTTAAAAGTAGCTTTTTTGTCTTCTTCAATGGCTACTATACCTTCACTTGGATATTTGATTTTGCCACTGTGTAGTTTTTTGATAATTTTCTCATTACTTTCCTCTGGCTTCGTAATACGATAATTAGGGTGCTTTTCTGGTATTTTATGAGATGATTCAAAATTTCTTAATGGTGTCTGTTGGCCTGAGCTAACCAAGACATATTCTTCACCAGGTCGTGGTTCTGTGATAATATCCACCTCCCCGCATACCGTGTATAGGGTGCAAAGTAAAACACATCTGAAACAAAAAAAAAATATGTTTTAGAATTTGCGCAATTATCCAAACCGTAACAATAGGTAGGTAATGTAGATACCATGAGTCATTGAGACGACATCTGGTTGTTGCGCCTACAATCTATACGCCTGGAAAGAACGACCTAACACGAAGAATTATGACTCATTCAAATTTCGTCACGCTATTTCTTTGTCTCCATAAAGATTTATCCTTAGATTTACCTGAGTAATGTTCAAGACAAAAAGGGGATTGGTTTCACAATTAGCCATTTACATCAAGAATGTTGTAGACAATTTTTTAAAGAAGTGGTGAGAAAATGTCGTAAAAGGTTGCGTTTGTGAGAAGTTATCGTTAAAATCAGAGCGTGGGTGTACGCTGTATTACGCATTCTGATTCCGCGCAAGTGCAAATCGATGTAGCAACCGATTACGATCACTTTCGCCCAGATTCACTCTCACGCGCCTATAGGGTTGCCACATCGAAATTTTTGTGAAACAACTTCGTGTCTAAAATGAATAATAGCAACTGTGTACAGTAAGGTTCAATGATTCATAACACGCTTGCATTGAGTACATTTGCAATTACCATAGTCGGAAGAAAATTATTTCCGCGCAATTTCTTGCCACTCACTTTGCCACGCGGAAGTGTGTGTGATGAGTGATGATCGCATAACATTTTTGATTTATAGATTAGATCCCGTGATGCGATTCCCATTAAAAAGACGAAAATTAATTTTACGAGAGCCGAACACTTGTTCGCTGACTTTTCACATAAAAAAACTATGCAAGGCTAGTGTTATATTATACATGTGTGTGAAAAATATCTATATGTCTGTTTTTCTGAGTGTGAGTATTTTTCGAATGTGTTCCGGTACATATTTAAATTATTTCTTTATATTAGTACTAGCTGACCCGGCATACGCTGTTTTTCTATATTTTTAATGTATTTTAGTAAAAAAAAGTTTGAGGTGAGTCATCCTCGTCACTTAGGAGGTTGAAAAATAGATGTTGACCGATTCTTAGACCTACTCAATATGCTCACAAAATTTAATGATTGATTGTCAAGCCGTTTTAGAGGAGTTCAATTACTAACGTGACACGAGTACCTATTTTATAATATATTAGATTGTTTACTGACATAAATAACAAAAGCATATAATTTGCTTACTTGGGAGTTAGATTCAATTTTACAAGAGACATTTATTTACTACCTGAGCTGACATATGTCCTTTTCTAACCCCTTTTTTTTCATATGAATTTTCTGCTGACAATAATTAAAATGAAACATTATTCATAATCCGGGTTTTCTATACATAATACGACAACAACTCAGCAACACCAGTGGTAGTAAAGTGATCTATAGCTTAAAAATCAAGATAACTATAATCTTAAATCAGCTTTAAAAAAATCGCATCAAAATCGGCCAATTCATTTTGAAGTTATGATACCACAGACAAAGACACTTCAAACTTATAATCTCTTTCGTCGGGGGTTCAAATTATTAAGCAGGATATAGGATATTGTCACGAATAGTAGATTTTTTAGTATGAGGTAAACATTGTAAACTAGCCTCAATATACCGGTGTTAGTAACTTATACCGGTTTAATTTCACTAGTAAGGTTATACGTACAAGGCTAGGTGAGCGTGGCATTTTATTAAAAGCCTTCTGAACCATTTTACTTTGATCTCTTCTAGTCAATAACTTCATTGTTGATTCTAAATGAATAATGATAGATCTTATTAAATTTGTTGCGTTTGACCTATTATTATTATATCTAAAGTCCTTGTTATTAATACGTTACGTACGGTGACTATTATAAATTAATTTGTTTATTTATCTCATGCTAGCATCTCGCCTCTGTAATGTAGCGATGCGGTGACTTTAAGTCCCAGGTTCGATTTCCGAGTCGGGAAACAACAAGAAAACGTGTATTTAACATTTTCTATTAAAAGTAAGGTAGCAGGGATGGATATGTGCCTGGATGGAGGTAGGTTTTTCTAACACATTTGCGGTACTTTAGTGTATACGGCTAGACGTTGGTGACCTGGTTGTACATCTGTCTACCTCTCTCGAAATATGAACGTTAAGATATTTTTTGTGAGTAATATTGTGTCCTAGGTAGATTTTTACAATGCCTAGGATTAGTACTACCTCTTTACCTAATCGTATCATAATGTAAGTGGTCGATATCTATAAAAAGTAGATTATAACCTTCTCCGGGTCATCTCTCTAAACATAGCCACCTTTAGGTCAGAAGTTAAAAGATTGCATTAAAAAATATTGCATTCGTAAGGTCACAATTATTTAACGACCTGAAAAATTGAATACATAACTAGTCTTCAGTATTCAGGTCGAACAGGGTCACATTATAAAGATTGACCTTCTACTTCAAATGCATGCATGAAAGGATGCTATTATTGCGGGTCATAAGGTTTGAATTTGTTTTTTAAATAAACTAATTAATGGTATCTTTACTTATCTTTGGCACTAATAAATTCAATGTCACGATTGCAGTCGCTTTTTATATCTTAACAAAAACTGTGCGGTGCGTTGAAAATAACTGGTGAAATTGTTGAGATAACTCTTTTTCTTTTTAGATAAGCCAGCTTTAAAGTTAGAATCAGAATCAGAATCAGAATTATTAGATAAGGTTATTGTCCTCTAAAAGACGTTTAAGTGAACTTATTTGTTTTCGTAATTTAGTTTTTAAAATAAAAACCTTTTTAAAATTAACATTAGCCTGATATAAGAAATAAAAAGTAGAGTAATGTATCTTCAATCCAATATCCCCAAAGACGTAGGCAGAGGTACAACCAGGGCACCCACGACTAGCCGAAGACTCTAAGTCCCATAATGTGATAGGTAGCAAAAATATTGCCAACCGGGCACATATCTAATCCGGGGCAACAATATTCTTTTTAGAAAATATAATTTACAAATTTCCAATTTTTTTTTGTGCCCGACCCGTGGATTGAACCCGGGACCTCATGAAGTCAAGTCCAACACCTAGACCATTAGAGAAGTAGGTACTCCAAGGTTCAACGTGGTGTTATACACTTTACACACTGATGTAGACTATAATATCAATTTAATCTTACTCTTACTTTAGTCTTTGTTTATTAATAAACAAAAAAGACCGACGTCGGAATTGAGTTCTTGAGGTCCCCGGTTCAATCCACGGGTCGGGTCGAATTCTTCTATTTTTTTTATATAAGATATACCCTTTGCCACCATGTCAAATTTATTTTTAACTTTCAGTATTTGTTTGTATACAATGGAATTCAACCAAGGGCCGACCCTGAATAATGTTAGTTCTTTAATTTAAAAATTTAAAAACACATTTTGTGTTGCAAGCACTGAGGATCGAATCCCGATCTCATAGCCAATGCTTACACCGGATCACTAGACCATAAAGGCGTTAGGAGAGAAGACGAATATTAGTATTGCTAAATATTAAAATTACTCATCACAAAACACAATGTGATGAGATAAGAGGGCGTAGGTATAACGCCTTTACACCCAAAGTAAGTACAAGGTTAGGAAAGCCTTGCTTAAGAGGTTACTCACTTCGACTAATAACTATGATATTATCTACATTATTGAATTCAATTTCACAACTATTAGAAGGTTTTTGAATTATCTTTAAAATTGTACATAATGATATTTTTTTTAAAGATATTTTTTACACAAACCAAGGCGTAAAGAGACAAGAGAGACAAGATTACTCGGAGAGACCAAGGCTGACATTTCACGATCAGATCAATCGAATATTATCTGAGGGTGGTGTCTAGAGTCTCCGAAACCGGCGTGTTTGTATGAAAAGGGTAATGGATGTGAAGGAAGCAAGACAGGTTTGTCAGGATCGTGAGGTCTGGCACTCAATACTCTCTGCCTAACACGTAAGGGACTTGGCGTGAAGATATGTATGTATGTACCAAGGCGTGATTTTTGTTTCCTCGACTAAAATATGATTTTTAACCCTTAAAACAATATAGGGGTGTTATAGGCATCGCTTGTATATGTCTCTGTGGCATCATAAATCTTTTAGGAATGGACCGATTTCGATGTGTATTTTTTATTTAAAAGTTGACGTGATCGAGATGTAGGTTTTGTGGGGGTGTTGATTCTTTTTAATTTTTGTCTATACGTTTGTTTTACTATTTCTCCGCCAATAACTAATTATTTATGATTCCTTTTTCATTAAATAATACGCGTTTCAAAGGTGGTCCTATACATATAAATTAGATCCGAAAAGTGGTTTTTGAGTTACATTGCATAATGCATAAGTTTTGTGTACCTAAATGATATGGTCATTAATTTGGAGATTCTCTATTTTACTACATTTGAGTAATATTTATATAACCGTCTTGACCGCCTCGTTGGTCGTTTGGCTAGCGTACACGCCTAACTACAGAGTTCGATTCCCGACGGGGGCAGGCATTTGTGTGATGAACATTTAAATGTCTGCATTACCGAGTCTGGGTGTTTATTAAATTTATTCTGGTATCTATATAAGTATTTCTATGTATTAGAATCGTTGACTAACACCCATAACACAAGCATGTAATTTGCTTACTTTGGGGTTAGATTCAATTTGTGTAACTTGTCCTGGAACATTTATCTGTTTATTTTAAGTTATTATATAACTAAGTTATTTTGAATTACAGGTATTCCGGATCGATGTGCCTTGATAAAGAGTTTCATGCAAAACGATCCAGACTTGTATAAAATAAAGAAAAAGTTATATTAATCAATATTAAATAAGAAAATCGACTGCAGTTTTATTAAATGGTACCTACTAAAAATGTTCTCTGTTATGACAAAATATTATGGTAAACTGATTTCAATTTAATTGTGTCATCTAAATCAACTAAATATACAGTTTTATTACAATTTATATAGGACCACCTTTAGTCACTACAAATTCTATTTGAGGGAGTTGGGTACTAACTTTCCAAAAAATATAAAAATCTGAATACCTCATATAAAGCGTAATGAAGGATTCAGATTTTTATGCGTAGTTTAAATAAAAATATACATTTTGAATTAAGAACATCCTCTTTTCCGTCGGTTGGAAAGGCGTCCAATTAGTTAATACCGTTGTAGTTTTTTTTATTGACAATAACAATTGACCGCGAATACTCAGTGACCGTGAAATTTTTTTAAATGTGCCAACATATGACATTGTACATAGTAATAAATAATTAACTTAACAATAGCAATTAACTTGGTACAATAATTAATCAGTAGTTTATTACATTTTTAACAAATTACACGAAAAGATTAAGCTATATCTACTTATTTAAAAAAAGTTGTTTTTACAGAAAAAATCCAATTTTATGGTGTGGTAAACTATTACTAGCAATACAAAGTATAATAAAAGGTAAACTTATGCAGATATTTTAAAGCAACTTGTAAAAGAGGAAGTTGTTTGTTTAGATATTACTTCGCAAATAATGAACCGATTTTGATTTTATCATGATATGCTAGTAGTCTTTGAGTTATACTTACAACGCATATTTTCTCGTTCATATGGACACTACTATTAATGATAATATAATAGATATTAATAACATGTGACATCGGAACAATCTTTTGATAAAGTATTGTCAAATCGCGAGTTTAAATAATAATTTTAGTCGGTTTTTTGTTAAGATATAATCAGTCATTAGTACTAATACAACATATAATTACATAATATATACATACTGTGATAAACATATTTAATTAAACAGAATATTGATGGAGATTTCATGGCATTTTTTATGTTAGAAGATATCGAACTAGCAGGAATAGGCAAGACAGACAGACAGATGGTTGATTGAAAACCAACATGGGGAAATTTCACTACATATTGTAGACAAAAGAAGACATAAATGTAAATTTTCTCTTGGCCATCGCATCACGCCTAAACGGTTGGACCGATTTTGTTTTTTTTATGTAAGTGGTTGTCAGGAAAGGGTTCCTTAGACTAGAACAACTAGGAAAATTTCAGGGACAATAAGGAAAATAATGCTTCAATGTTTCCCATAGAAGCTGACAGTAGCTGTTAATATCAAGCAGTACAAAGTTCGCCGGGTTGGCTAGTAATGAATATTTTTCATTTATGTTAAACATCCACTGGATTTATTGATAAAATTAGCAAAACTATTTTTTTGTATATTTCAATATTACTAAACGACCTTCACTAATTATTGGCTAATTACAAAACAATATTCAAAGTTGACATTTGATGTGGCCCATTATAAGAAACTGGTTTGTATTGGGCCAGCGTGCTCGGCGAATGTGGCCAGCACTCGCCACTGTGTCAAGGACCCACTCATTCTCACACCTTGCATTATCTTATTATTTTACACGATAATTGTAGTTGTAACAATACATACTAAATACCTATTTATGTACTGCTGATAAACTTCGCCTTAATTTGGCGTGATCCCCCTGTTAGTCCTAGTCCCCTAACTGCAAATATTATTAACCTATCTATAGATAGAGATAGGCCTAATCGAGATTTGTTGCTTAAATATTTTTTGTTAATGATTGAAAAAAAAACAGCCGTTACCTGACATTTGATCTAATCATATATATATTATATATGATTAGATATATATTATATTGTCTATCATTATATTTTATCTTAGATAGTTTATTAATATTGGCAATAAGTAGATTCGTCATCTGCCTTTTCGCGTGGCAGCTCGTAAAAGGGCAGCTTAGTTTAAGCAAGTATTTAGTAACAAGACCACTAGTGGGTTTTTTACAATATTGGAAGGTAAACAAGTAGACGGATTTCCTGATGATTTGAAATTCACGCTGCCTAAAAAGATCAAAGGCGGTAATAGTGTGTTGCCAACCTGAGGCCGGGTTGTTAGACCTCTAGCAAAAGTAAGTTTACCGGCTACCTAATCCTCTGTACCGGAAAACGTCAACGGCAGGCACGTAATGGCGACAGGAATAGGTAAGACCGGGCCAATGCGGGCGAGTCGCTGCCAAACTCTACCACCTAGTCAGATGTTACAGTGTTAGTGATGGTAAGCCTATGCTCGCCTTTTACGAGCTGCCTGAAAAGAAGGCAGATAGGCCATCTGCACAAAGGAGCCCGGACCTACATGGGGAAAATATTCATGAAAATATTTTTTCCTTATAATTAACTCCTAATTGATTGTGATATTATATTTTCTTTTTTACACATTTTACATAAATACTAGCCGATCCAGAAAACTTTGTATCGCTTAGCATTAACAGCTACTACATAATATTTGATACTCCGATAGTAGCGCAGTCTGCTGGATTCAATGTAAAACATAACAAAATCAACGCCTATTGCAAATAAAAAAACTAAAAAAAACGTTTTTCAGTGAACCAAATTGTGGATCTAAACCATTCCGGAATCCCCTTGAACAAACACAAACATTTCATCAAAATCGTTCCAGCCGTTTAGAAGGCCTTCAGTGACAAACACACGAACAAAAAAAAATAAAAACATTTATTCATAATGCATAAATAACTCTCCTGTAAATAAAACAATACGTTTTTCCATATTTAAATTGATCACAACGTTTTTTGCGTACAGCCGCTGTCACTTTAATACCAATGTACATCCTTGACGAGGTAAAAATAACCATAAATGTTATCGAGTCACGTTGTAAAAATTTATCAAGGAACCGGTCAAGTAGGAAGTCTCGTCTTCGAAACGACTTCTCGAAAATATGCCCATTAATTACAGTTATAGTCAATAATGTCTGAAAAAACTTATTAAAACACTCTTCGAGGCCACTTCACCATAACTTTAAATCAGACAAATTACTTTTGTAAATTACCCATTATACTTATATACTTATATACGAGTATACTAAGTGTTAGTTACACTAAAATTAAGGAAACAGACAATAGTCTGTCCCAGAATTCTAGCATAGCTTTTGGTTATAGTTAACACTAGACTTTACTTCACATTTATGCCATAGTTCATGAACTACTTTATTCAAAGGTGTATACCACAGTTTAATGTCATAGTTTATTCTATATTAGTGCCATAGTTGGTGAACTAGTTTATTCAAAGGTGTATACCACAGTTTAATGTCATAGTTTATTCTATACTAGCTTCCGCCCGCGACTTTATCCGAGTGGATGTCGGTCTTCGCGTGATAAAACTGAAAAATTAGGATTTATTTCTACGTATTTTTCCCGGATAAAAAGTAACCCATTTTATGCCCAGGATAGTTTAAACGTGATGCCTGAACATACAGACAACACATTTTTAAATCACATATTTGGATTTGGTATCGATCCAGTAACACCCCTTGCTATTTATTTTTTCAATATTTTCAATGTACAGAATTGACCCTTCTACAGATTTATTATATGTATATAGATTTATGTCATAGTTCATGAATTAGTTTATTCAAAGATGTAAACCACAGTTAAATGTCATAGTTTATTCTGCATGTATGCCTTAGTTCATGAACTAATTTATTCAAAGTTGTATACTACAGTTTATTGTCATATTTTTTCTATATTTTTGCCATAGTTCATAAACAAGTTTATTCATAGGTGTATACCACAGTTTAATGTCACAGTTTATTCTATATTTATGCCATAGTTCATGAACTAGTTTATGAAATTAATAATTGAAAGTCAAAGTACTTCACTATGGATAAAACAACCAACGGGATTTATTTATTACTTCGTTATATTCCATTTTAAGGACTCATTTTCAAGTTCCATGACCTTCCCTGACTCATTGTTTGGCGAAGTGTTAAAAATCCTTTGAATAATTTGTTACTTATATTGACAACTCATAACTTCTGGTCAATGACATTCAGAGTTCGGAATCCAGAGTCGCATGAGGACTTTATCAAGATGCTTGTAACTCAAAAGGTTTTTTTTTTTATTTTTGGCATGAGGTAAGCATCTGCCATTAATCAAGTTTAGCTGTAGTTAAGTATAAATTCTATTTAATTATTTTGCAATAGCCGACACGGCAATCGTTTAGCTACTAGCACTTTGCATGAAAAAAAGAATGGTTTTACCATTTTTTCTTATTTTTCGGATTTTTCTCTTCATAAGAACTTTCTTCTGACAATAACTAACACACTGAATACCGAAATAGCAAAATGGGGATAATAATTACAAAAAACCGACTTCTTTTCTCTTTATCGAGCCAAAAATCTGTTCTAAATTCAAAACAAATAATTATTATAGCCTTAGTACGTGTTTGCTATGCATCTAATTATTACTTATTACATATACATGTATACTAAATACATATATATATATATATATAAAATATACTAAATTTACATACTAGCTTATACCGAGACATCTCCCGCGAACAAATTTTTAGGAAATCTTTCTAAATTATAGTCTATTTCCTATTATTAAGTATGTATTGTATTTCTATGACTGTTATGTGTATACTATATACTTAGTTTTGTTTAAGACTGTATAGTTATATTATTATACTATTAACATTATAAATGCGAAAGTTATGTTATGTTTGTTTGTTTGTAACTAAATCACGTAAAAAGTGCTGAACCAATTTTCATTAAATTTGGCACACGTAGAGGGCAACTTGGATTAAGAAATAGGACAGTTTTTATCCCAAAAAAATGTTGATGTGGGACCATTAATTACACTAGCAACACCGTGGGGAACAGCTAGTATACAGTATAGTTATAGTTTCAAAAAAATCCATTTAGTAGGTTTTACATGAAATGGTAACATCCACAAAACTTTGTTGTAAAGGGGCTTAGTTGAGAACAAAGAGAAAAAAAAGCATTGGAACTGGTGGAAAGTGTATGATGTTTTGAAATACCATACGGAGATAAAAAAGCGAATTTAGTAAGTTATCCCTCTGACCCGGAATACAACAATGACAAATACCAAATTATTTTATTTTGACAACGATGTTAATAGTGAGTTTCAAAACGTGCTGTTGAACTTTTTGCGTAAGTGTGCCAACTTGCCAAACCGGAACACGATTATGACAGTAAGGTACCAATCTGAGCTAGTCGTCACAGTACAAAAATGAAATAGTATGAAAATTACTTACATAGGTTCTAAACAACACACACACACACAAACATATGTAATGACGAGGCTCCTAAGCGGATTTCGCGGTGTCGCGTTAATACGATCAATTACATTGTCAATAATTTCCGCGGTCTTTTTAAAAATACCATGAACATATTCATTATTTTGCTGCCACAAACCGGCGCCATGAGATTACATACGTATTTATATTATTTATAAAAGACTATTGGCCCTCCCCGGCTTCGCACGGTTATAAAATATACATATGAACCTTCCTCTTCAATCATTTCATCTGTTAAAAAAAACTGAATCAAAATCCGTTACGTAATTTTAAAGATTTAAGCATACAAAGGGACATAGCTACAGAGAACGCGACTTTGTTTTATATTAAGTAGTGATGTAGTGAAATTCGATTGATACAAAAATTGGTAACTAAAGTTGGCTCCATTCAATAGATCACGTTTGGCATACGTCAATCTTAGTAAATATCTGACCGCCTCGTTGGTCGAGTGGCTAGTGGACATGCCTAACTTCACCTAGATACCGCTAGGCATTAGATGTCTGCATTTCCGAGTCTAAGTGTTTATTAAATTTATTTTGGTATCTATTTAAGTATTTCTATGTATTAGTATCACCCATAACCAACACCTATAACACAAGAATATACTATTTGCTTACTTTGGGGTTAGATTCAATTTGTGTAACTTGTCCAGTAATTTATATTATTATTATCTGTCAAGATAAGTAGGTAAATAGCCATTATATTGACATTATTACAAATAACATATTGTATTTTAAGTCGAAAAGATTAAGCAAATGTACCTACAAACTTTGTACAATATCATTAGTCATGGTGCCAAATTCGGATGAATTGTCAAATATGATTTTCTAGATTGGCCCAACTTTATTCTGACAACGAGGTATAGTTTTCACAATGTTCCATATTTGTACTGTGTAGTCGTTGTGGTACTCTGCTACCCAGGGTAGTTAGTACACGTAATATTTTTAGTAGGTTAAAAATCAAGATATTCTGGTTTAAACCCATCAGACACACCAAGGTCAAGTATTTGAATAAAACATACAGCAATAAAAGAATAAACTGCGCAGTTTTAAACGTGATCAACCAGTACATGATATTAGGAAATATTTTGACTAAAGTATCTTCAGGCTAATATCCCCGAAGGGGTAGGCAGAGGCACAACCAGGGCTCCTACGACTAGCCGAAGATACTAGGTCCCACAATGTGATAGATGGCAAGTCTACCACCACCCGGGCACATATCCAACAAGCACCTTTTTTTTTTAGAAAATAGGAAAGAAACGAAGCTTTTGTCAACCTGTCAAGGAGAGCCTCATACAAAAATATTTAGGTCTTTAGTACTTATTTTACAAGAACTATTTCATAGAAAATCAGTCTCGATTTCGGTGTCAGGATGTAACAACACCCATCGCCCATGGGTGAAAATCTAATTAATGTTACTGGATTGTTTCACCAAGTCAATTACAGCCAGATGGTCAGTGCTGTGTAGAAGCTATTTCGTATTGATACTACCGACTTGATCCCTGCAATTATAGCACCAGTACTCGTTATTATCGTGTTCTGTGCTGAAGGGAAGTACAGCTGTTGGTAAGATCCCGATTAAAATACCGCACCAGTAACCTCTCTGTTGGTTATAAGTGACGATCAGAAGAAAAAAGCTCGCTTGATTACTACCTTTAATATAAACAGATTGCAATAGGGTCTCAACAGGTCATCTCTTACCATAGGAGAGCCGCCATGTTTCTTATCGTACAACATCAAAAGGCTACCAACGATTTACTCGTGCCTACGTCCAATACCTACAAGAGATTGTGCTAAGATATTTTTGCTAGTTATAAAAAAACAACATTGGTTAGTGATCGTAACAGTGAGATCCGAGAAAGAGTGGGATTAAAATAAAGTGTTGGTGCTAAATGCGAAAGGGCATGCTTCGCTGGCTCGGTCATGAGGAAAGAATGACATATGAAAGATTGACAAAGCAGATATACAATGCGAATGGTATGGACGTATGGACCCAGGGAGATCAAGGTTGACATTCCACGTTCAGATCACTCGGATAATGTCCGAGGGTGGTGTCAAGAGTCTCCGAAACCGACGTGGTTGTATGAAAAGGGTAATAAATGTGAAGGAAGCCAGACAGGTTTGTCAGGATCATGAGGTCTGGCACTCGACACTCTCTGCCTATTCTGTAAGAGACTTGGCGTGAAGATATGTATGTGTGTGGTTACTGATTTAAAGTAGCCCTATCTTTTATCTCACATAAGTATTTATCTGATCAACAAATATATGTCAGAGAAATCCGGATGTCGATGTACCGACCGATCTTATGTAAGAGATCTCAACGCGCTAGATGCATCTTTTATTGAAAAAAAACTTTACCGACATTAAGACACGAATCTGTCGTCAAAGCATTACTTAACATTAGGCTGATGATACACTTGAAGCTAGTTTCGATTATTCATTTTTTTAACGAATAACTTGTAGTATACCTAATAATATATAGAGCGCTGTATTACAACTAGCCAGAGTTGGTACAAACGTTTTTTTTTATTCCTTGATTGTCTTTGTTATTGCAATGTTTCGTGTTTCAAAAGATTCATGACACTTTGCACTCGATATACCTGTACATATGTACAATGTACTTATGCCACATACAGGGTAACATTTAAAGGACCAGCCAATATTTGAAAGAGGGTTGGAAATCGATAACACTTTCTATTGGCGAAGTATGTAATAAAAAGTTAAAAAATGCAAATTATAATCTTCATCCGACAAAAAATGCGAAACGCATACAAACTCCGACCACAATCACATACACAGGTTGGTGACGTCTAGGCTCATACTTAGTACGATGTAGTGTGACAAAAAGTGAATTATTAACGAGGACTATTTTAAATGAATGTTCATAAAAGTAATTATCACAATTTGGCAATTAATATTTAAAGTACACTCTCATTTCTGCCGTAACTCCCTAATATTAAAACTTGTCCGGTCTTTTGAAAGTAACCCCGTATATGCACATAAAGTAAAAATACACAACATATACTCGCACATAATAACAATTAATATAATATAAATATTCATAAAATTAATCTAATTAAAAGAATGTTATGAATTTATGAATTTGTTTTATAAGTACTTAGTTAAGTATGTTTTTAATGCAAATATTTTATTTAATTAATTAGACAAATATATAGGTATAAAACGTATACCTTCTCCAACTCGACCTTGGACTAATTCAAATTAAAAAAAAATAATAATATGACATTCATAAATATGAAATAAGTTAGTCAATAACAGCAAAAACCGACAGATTATCGTGTCCTTTGAAGTGTTAAAACGCTCCGTAAGTATGCCTATTACCGTTCGCTCGTTCCAAGCGCCGTTACTAACTTTAACTTGATGGTAATTTTACATCATAAAAGTACTATTAATCATAATTGCCATTGAATTATTGATTACTGGCTGTTTCCCGCGATTTCGTTAGCGCAGAATATAAGCGATTTCATACAAAGAGTCATTCCCTATCGTGGTTGTTTTAGGGTTGATTTTTGAAGAACGATTAAGCGTATCTTGGAACTCTGGTCTATAAGTACGTTCATAACAAATGTTTACAAAATCGGTCAAGTGTTCAGAAAACGTACCAGACTTTCACATTTTAATATGACTTGCTATTTACCCGGGACTTCGTCAACTAAAACATTTTCAAATAAACTTTTGAAAAATGCAGTTCGCCTGAATGTGAACTCAATTTCAACAAAATTGGTTCAGCACTGTAGCAGTGAAAACGCAATAGACAAAGTGATAGGCCAGCATTTGTAATACTATTAACGGCCCGCCTAGGCTTCACACGGCTATGAAATATACACATAAACCTTCCTCTTCAATCATTTTATCTATTTAAAAAACCGCATGAAAATCCGTGGCGTAGTTTTAAAGATTAAGCATACAAAGGGACATAGGGACAGAGGAAGCGACTTTGTTTTATACTATGTAGTGATAATGGATTGTAGAATGGAGTTCCAACATTGGGGACAATTTAATAACAATCAAATTTTGCTAGCTATTGCCCACGGCTAGACTCGCTTATCGGTTCCCTTAAATTTAGATTAGGTCATCCAATTTAAAAATAAAGTGTAAAAAGAGTAAAAAGTGTAAAGCCGAAACGCATAATTTAAATAGTAGTGCACAAACTTTCGCATTTATAACATTAGTAGGATATCAAACGTTCCCACAACTTCCCATAAATAGTCATGCAAATAAAATGACTCATACATAGTCACGCTCACCATAAAAATTAACACATTAAACTAATTATATAGAAACACGATAAAGAAGGAACGAGATTTACCATCCACTTTCATCCGACTAAGTTCTGACAGGTTAGTCGCCATATTTATAATTGCGGGACCATTATTGCGATAGAAAGTGGTGTTATGTGTAAATATTTTGTTTATTTTCATAAACTAGTCGCAAGTTGTGTCAAATCACCAGAGCTAATGTTGTTTTTATTGTTTGTGACGCAAGCGTTAGGCGACAGTTAGAGAATTGTTTGTACAAACTTAATGTAGAATTTATTAGAGATTTAGTAAGAGAATTACTCTATCTCTTCGTTTTATTTTAAAATAGTAATAAATAAGACATAAAAAATTTTGATCCTAATTTTATACTCCAATTCAATTAAAACAAATTTTAGGTTTAAGTAGCTGTTACCCGCGACTTCGCATACGGAGTGACTTTTCTTGTTTGGAGATGGAAATTAACTAACGGATAGTTTTCAGCAGTTAAAGGTATCATAAACGTACAGCGTAGTTTACGGAAAATATAATAAAACAATTTGTGTGAAAAGTGGACAGACAAAAATTTTTAAACCCCCGTTTTTGTTATTTATCCATCATACAACTCGTAATAATCATTGCTTAAAAAATCACGTACAGAATTAGTTTTAATACTATTTTAACATATCTATAAGTACATTTATTTATTTATAACTACATTTACCATTTGATGTTTGCGAGAAAATGAACAGGCAAACCTTTGGCGTAAATGTTGATGCAGTTATTTCCTAACCCCCCCCAAAAACTCGATATACTTTTGCAATAAGGAACAGCAAAAAATGCTATTAAGTATAATTTAAACAGCAGCTTCACGCCAAGTCCCTTACGGGGTTGGCAGAGAGTATCGAAAGCCAAACCTCACTATTCTGACAAACCTGTCTAGCTTCCTTCATACTCATTACTTTTCACTCAAACACGCCGATTTTGCAGGCTCTTGACACCACCCTCGGATAATATCCAAGTGATCTGATCGTGGAATGACAACCGTTCTTTCCCCGGGTACCTACATCCATCCACATTCGCGTTGTATATCTGCTTTATCAATATTTTATCTTAAGACATTTTTGTTGAACAGAATTCCCACTATCCTACAAGTTACCGAAACGTAGACAACATATTCTTACCTAAAAGAATTCGTGCAAATTAGCAGACTGGAAATTCAATAATAGCACTAATAATCTTGACTTAGGTAATTGCCTATTATGTGATTAATTTTTCGTGTATTTCATTTATTAGTCAATCGGAGGTAGGAACCTTGAAACCTAAAAGTTCCGAAAGAAACTCAAGATTTTTAGGTCAACTATCAGTTATAGAACACGCGACCATTCCAACAAATGTTCATGTTGCATCATGTTATACTTAAATCGGTGTGTTAATACGTGTTGCCAAACTTTGGACCCCTTTTTACGACAATTGCGAGGACGCAGGAGCATAAGGCACACTTATAGTTTATGTGTAGAAGTGCAGAACGCTCATATTTTTCAATAATAATGCTTATAAAGTACATTAAATCAATAAATAGAACATTACCCACACTACCATGCATTTGACACACACAAATATATTGATGATAGCGATAAAAGATCACAAATGACGCACTAAAAAGTTTGAAAACAAAGTAGTTCGTTTTGAGAAATGAAGATGGCGCTAAGAATAACAAGATATTAAAATTTAATATGGTCGAATTTCGACCAATGGGCGACTATATAATATCATATAGTGGGAACTCGGATGTTGATATTAAAAGGTACTGTAATCACTTTTACTGAAATAAATATATACATACATACATACACATCTTCATGCCAAGTTACTTACGGGGTTGGCAGAGAGTATCGAGTGCCAGAACTCACGATCCTGACGAACATAAATAAATCAAGCTTTTTAATAATTATCTCCTTGTTGCAATCATATTGAAAAATGTATCTTTAGACAACATTAACTTTAAATTTTAAATTTAAATTAAGTAACATCTTTGTAACACTCATATTCCGCAAACAAATATTATTTTTTTCCTTCCCTTTTTTTTCCTCTTTTCTTAGAAATGAATGCGTTGTAAACGACTTTGAAAAAGAAGGTTATAGATATAATTCATTACTAGGTTAATCACTTCTTCTGCAATTTAGTCGATTTCAATTTTATTTGAAAGTAAATACGAGTAACAATGTCCTTTAGTCGCCAATTCTGGATCTGGGGATGGGATATCAGGGAAATCTAAGAAAATGTTCCATTAATTGTGTACATAGAGGAGTTAATTAAAATTGACAAAGTTTTTTTAGTTTTGCAACCCTAACATATTTACCTTTTTTCATGTATGCGATTTAGGTACTTTGACGTAATATATTTTTTACACCAGAGTAACGCTTTCACCAAATCTTGATTTTGTGTATTTTGGAACCCGGACCCGTCGTGGGTAAATGCCAGTTGCAGTTTTGTATTGCTAATAGTCTAATAAGCAATATAAAACTGCTTTACATAAGCAAAGTAAAATAGACAGTTTTATTACAGCAGTGCTTATTTTATAACTTACCTACTGGTACGAGTATTACGTGTTTTATCAAATTTGTCCTAATTGACATACCAATTAATAGTGCTTCGACCAAAATGATTAAATAATAGCTTTCTTTTAGCTTTTACTAGCGGTCCCGGTGTCGTTCCGCCTGTTCTATTTGTATGGAAAAACTTAAAATGTTGTTTATCTAGTTTTCCTTTTTCCTTATCTTTTAAACCTTCCCTGGGACAGCACAAATAATTAAAAACCAAAATTAGCCAAATCGGTTCAGCCGTTCTCGAGTTTTAGCGAGACTAACGAACAGCAATAGATTTTTATATAGGAAATAATAGATTTTTATTGGAAGTCAACGTGGTATCTCGATATCCTCTGCCTACCACGTATTGGATTTGGATGGACGAAATGTGCATATGAATGCAGTGTATGTGATATTTTTACATATAAAAATATCACACTATTTCACTGAAAAGCTTCATGTAAATCTGTGAAGTTTTCTTTGATGTTCATTACTCACATCTGCCTATATATCATTCCTCACTATCTTCCGCATTTGTAATATAAGGAATATTTTTTTCCTTAAATAAAAACAAAGTTAAGACAATTTTAATTTCAGTGTCATAATTCAGAAACAGACAGCACAATGTTTTACAAAATAGGGGTTTTAGTTCCTATTTTGACTACTAATCTTGTAAGTTGGTAGTACTATACCTATAAAACGACGTTAGGTACCAACCTATCAAGTATTGTTCTCCAATTATCTCAAATCAAGCTATATTCGTACTACATACATAGCAATATACTAGATTCGAAGGTTTTTCAATAAACTGGTACTATTTAATAGGAAACAGAAGCACTTAATAGGACTTCCTCAAGATGGTCACGTGGCCATTCTGTGGCCAGGTGACTGTCGTGCAAGGTCTGTCTCCGAGGTCATCGGTGAATGGCCAATACATTTTTCTCTTTCACTCGCTCTATATATGAAAATGATAGCTAAATGCATACCCATAATACACATATATCTTCACGCTAAGTCCCTTACGTTATAGGCGGAGAGTATCGAGTGTCTTGCTCCCTGCCTAGATTGCTCTACATTCATAATTCTTCTAAGGCACTTGCATTTAATATAATCCAGTTCTTAAAGTGGCCCCTTTTCAAAATTTCTGTTTTTTTTAAAATTTGAAAGAGTTTAAATTATTACCCACGGGACATGATAGTAATTTAATTACTTTAAGAAATACAATATATTCACCAAAAGGTCACCAAAAGGTCACCTTTGTGTGATACGATTTTAGCAACGTTACGGTTACGTTCAGTCGTAGATTAATAGATATTTTCAATTTCTTTATTACATTTTTGTGAAAACAAACTATAAATATTGATAATTATGCTTTTGGCCCTAAAGAATATTTTATTCTGTAGTAATTAAAACAAGGAGAAAGATTTGGTAAAATACGTCATCTATAAACAATTTTAACTGCGTCGATATCCTAAAACGGTAAATATTCAGATTATGTCACTTTTGTAACTCCAAAAGTGTAATAAATTAAGTTAATACACTTTCATTTGCAACCATAAAATGCTGTTTTATACTCTTATATTTGGATATACAATTACTTTCGATTCATATAACGTATATTAATTTACATACCAATGATTTTATAACTACAACCAATTGAAACAATTTTGTTTATTGCGAAATCAATGCTTGATACATACATACATACATAACATTAGAGATTAGTATTATTATTATTATTTTTTATGATATTGGAAGGCAAACAAGTAGACGGATTTCCTGATGGTAAGAAATTCCCGTCGCCTAGAGACACCAAAGGTGGTAATGGTGCATTGCCAACCTGAGGCCGGGATGTTAGGCCTTGAACAAAAGTAAGTTTACCGGCGGTGGTACCAATCCGGGTAAGCCGCTGCGAAACTCTACCACCTAGTCAGATGTCACAGTGTTAGTGACGGTAAGCCTAAGCTCGCCTTTTACGAGCTGCTTGGCACAGGAAGTCAAATGGCCTATGGTTCTGCAAAGGAGCCCGGACGAAAACGGGGAAACAGTTTAGGATAACATGTTATATAACTTTGAAGTAGAACTGGTGGTCAAGTTTCGCAGCGACTCACCCGGATTGGTACCACCGCCTTACCTATTCCTGCCACCATAACGTCATGACGTGTTCCGGTTTGGATGTTAAAGTAGCCGGTAACCTTACTTTTGCTCAAGGCCTAACATCCTGGCCTCAGGTTGGCAACGCACCATTACCACTATTGGTGTCTGTAGGCGGCGTAAATTTCTTACCATCAGGAAATCCGTCTGCTTGTTTGCCTTCCAATATCATAAAAAAAACCTAAAAAGTATTTCTTATTTCGTAAATATGTCATTAAATACACAATGCATATGGATCTCAAATTAAAATTAACTACTAGTCAGATTTTGATTGAATTTCCGCCTGTGAATCAGGACCTACCTTTTGAAATGGACTATTATAATCAATACAGTAATGGCCGAACAAATACCTAACAAACATACAAGAAACAGATAAATCGTCGAGTCGATAACCTCCTTACTTTTATGCGAAATGTGGTTATTTTACTTCCTATACAAGAGAGACTGTACAAAATTTAATGATATCTAATTTGTTAGATTAGTCTCTAGAAAAAAGTTTGAAATTGTAGTGACACTTACACTATTTGAATCGTTCGTCTTACTCCAATTGATTAAAACCGATTTCAGTTTTAATGTTATTTTTCTCTGTTTTCGGTCAGTTGGAAAAAGTGTAATTATTAAACAAGTTATATTAGCAACACTTGCAAGACTTTTCTCTTTTATAAAACGAACAAAAGCAGCTGAAACTCTTTTGCGCTGTTCATAAAAGTTTTTCTTAAGTTTGTTTAGTTTACGATTTCAGGTAGATGTTACGTCTCGTTGAAATTTGAAAAACAAAAAGAAAAGTCTTTGTTATGGGAAACCTCAGAAATATTCACTTGCCTTTGTCATGATTTAACAAAGGCAAAGTTTGTTTAAATGAATTTAAAAACACCATGAAGTGAGGATTTTTATATAATCTCACTGGTAATATAACTGGTACATATTGATATTTAATAACACACGACAAACATACTTGTAGTTTGCTAAGACCAATATCAATATTGTGTCACCTTTCAAACAAAAATCCACATCGAAACCGGTCCATCCGTTCAGAAGTTATAATGGCACAGACAAATACACACAAGTAAAGTATCAACACGCCCATATCTCTGAAGGGTCAGGCAGATGCACAACCAGGGCACCCACGACTAGCCGTAGCCCGTAAGACCCACAATGTGATACACCCAATTCAAACCAATAACGTCTTTTTCCATTGGAAGGTAAAAGTACACTTTACGACCTATCATACATATCATACCTACCATACATAAAAATGCGAAAAGGCAACAGTTTCACGCAGCTTCGTCTGCGTAACTTGGCTTCTACTGCACCGATTTTGATTAAACAAAGCCAATTTACTCAGGAATAATGTAGCATTCTAAAGGTGAAAGAATTTTTGAAGTTGGTCCAGTAGTTTCGGAGCCTATCCATTTCAAACAAACAAAATATCAAACCTTTCCTCTTTATAATATTAGTATAAAAGATACATTTGCGATGTAACTCCATGTATGTTTAACATGCAGTTTCGAGTTACAAAGTTTAAAGGTTCATCAACCCAAAGCCCATGATTGCGGCCACGTCAATATTAACAACTGAGACGTGCTCAGACTACAGAGCTATGTGTACCTACCTTTATGTATAACTAGCTGTTTAAAACCTACTTCGTCAGTGTAGAATATATTATTATACAAATTTTCTTCCCCATCATAGTTATTTAAAGATAGATTTTTTAGAAAATATATATTATATTATGGCTGAACTCGGGTCTTCAACTATATTCTTATCGATTTTCATTAATATCGGTACTGTGGCTTAGGCGTGAAAGTGAGACAGATAAAATAGACTTTCGCATTTATAATATTACGAGCTTTTATTTTTTCGTCAGAATATTTTTCTTTTTATTTGTCCGCGATTTCGTCATCGTAAATTTTCAAACAAACTTTCATCCCCCATTAAAGTTTTTTGGGGGCTGATTAAAAATAGTTTTAGCCGTAAAAATGTAACAGACAGGCAGACTTTCGCATTTTAATATTATATTATAAATTACATAATTAATTACTTAACAGTTTAGTTTTTCGCATTTGAAGTAAGGAAAAAACAGATAAACCTGCAAAGGCAAGGGTACCACAAAAGTGTTTTTACTTGAGGAAGAAAAGTCCATTCTATCACCATTTTCAAAATAACAAGACTTAACTGATTTAATACTCAATATATATCGATGAATCGCTTATGAACGGACTGCATCGATAGATGAAGATTTAATCTCTACGATACATACAATAACTTTTATTTTGCACCAAATACAGAGACATTACAGACACATCTAAATATAAAAATCTTTAACAAACGATACGCAAAGGCAGTCTTATCGCCAAATCAGCGATTACTTCCAGGCAACCTTTCGGTTGTGAATAACGGTACAGTCAACGAAAAATTATGCGATGGTTCTCTTGGATGGAAATCATTATGCACCTTTCACTAATAGGATTAATTATTCCCAAAGTAATCGTTTGGGCTTAAAAGTAAAAATAATAAATTACCCAACACAATTAATTACAGTGAATGTAAGAATGATAAATAAAATCTCATTCCTAAAATTATTAACGCTTAGAACTTTTCTGACATCAATTGGAGAAAAATACAAAACTTTACTTCTTGCGAGACATCGGAATGACGAATACAACCACATCGATAGTAGTCATTCCGATTCCGAGTTCGAGAGCTGTACTTACCTATATCACAAATGCGAAATTATTTTTGCGTGTTCTTTTTTCACGCACCAAAATGATTTATTGGTATAGAGGATGGATGGACTAGACTACTTTATAGCCATACAACTTTAAAACGCAGGCGTAGTCAGAGGAAAAATATAGTCTTCATAAACTCGGTAAAAAGCGTACTTTATAACATTCACTGTAGATGTTATCAAAATTCCACTTTTCTTTTATATAAACAGGAAATGTAATTATTGCATAAACAATAGTAACAATAGGAAACTGGAGCGTCTGAACTGATATAAACTAAACAATGTCCACTCGATTTTTGTAAAACTTTCTTTTTATTAAATGACTATCCCAACGAACCGCCCTCCACTCGTAATATTTTTCATCTTAATTAAATGTTTTAATTGTTCTATTTGTTATCAGACGAAAACCCCAAATATATTTCAAATTAGTCAAGCAGTTCTGTAGTTAAGTACTGAAACAAATACAACTTTGTTTTTTCAACTAGCTGACCCGCGAAGCGATATTTTTTTGTTATACTGACAGCCTGATGTTATTATGTTTTTAAACCATACATGAATTAATTTTTTTATGATATTGGTAGGTAAACAAGCAAACGGTTTTCGTGATAATAAGAAATTCACCCCGCCCCGAAGGTGGTAATGGTGCGTTGCCAACCTGAGGCCGGCCTCGAGCCTCGAGCAAAAGTAAGGGTAAGGCGGTGGTACCAACCCGGGCGAGTAGTTGCGAAACTCTACCTCCTAGTAGGATGTCACGGTATTAGTGACTGTAAGCCTATGCTCGCCTTTTATTATTATACATCTTAAAAATTCAATCAAATTGATTCAGAAGTTTAGGAGTTAGGTTAGGCAATTCTTAGACATACATGTAGAAAATAATTATAGTAAGGTAAGCTGTCACAGTATAAGCAGAAATCCGGAAACTCCTTAAAAGTTCTCGAAAGTTTATAATCAAGTATTGCCAACGGCAAAATTTCATTCCCTTTAAGCTGCAAGTAATTACAATAATGATTTATGAACATACAAGTTTCACAGCCGATTTTTTATAGAGAGGAAAGATCCCAGCAAATTTTTGTTTCAATTTAATCAAAATAGCTTTTATATCTCTCATTTTATGTTCATTGTGTGTTGCCACCTACAACATTGTGGGACTTAGTGTCTGGCTCTTCGTGGGTGCCCTGGTTGTGTCTCTTGCTACCTGTTCGGGGATATGACCGTGAAGACACTATTTTATTAAGCGAAATGATTAATTATGTAATAATAACTTTAAAATACATTTGGATTTCCGATGCTTGACGAATATAGCCGAAGCGCAAAATTTAAAAAGTACTACGTAGGTTATTCGTTTTTGTAAGAGGAGACCAACTGGCAAGCTGATTGGAAAGTGACCACCATTACGCATGGTGGACCGCAACAACCCATGCCTTTCCGAAAAGAAGGTCCATTTTTTAAGGTTTCTAAGTTCACGTTTGCAAATACTGTTGTTGGCAATTGGTTCCCCAAAGATATCATAAATATAAATAAATATATATCCCTGGACAAGTCACACAATTTGAATTTAACTCCAAAGTAAGCAAATTATATGCTTGTGTTATGGGTGTTAGTCAACGATACTAATACATAGAAATACTTAAATAGATACCAGAACAAATTTAATAAACAACCAGACCCGGAAATGCAGACATCTAAATGTTCATCACACAAATGCCTGCCCCCGTCGGGAATCGAATCCGATCCTAGTGGTTGGTCGCTGTAGTTAGGTGTGAACGCTAGCCACTCGACCACCGAGGCGGTCAAATTGTATATTGTAGGTAATATCTTCAAAATCGCACGGTAGAGGATCACCTCGCATTGTGGATGTGATTACTTAATTTCTCAAAGAGGTGATAATTTTAAAAGTCATCAAGACTGTGATATTGTTACTTGTCTTAATTAAATAAATTCGCACGCTATTTGGCCAGAATTAGGTGGTTTGTTTGATCATTGTCTAGACCTTGAATTATACCGAATTCTAAAAAAAATAATTAATATATCAATTCTAACTAATTATGAATCCGAAAATCGGTCTGTTTTATATGTCTGTCTGTCTACGCCTTCACGGTTATACCAGTAGTCCAATTTTAATGATAATCGTAGATTTGTAGACGACTAATCTACGTTGAAGAAGTCGACAGCTATCAGCTAGTATTTATTTAAAAGCAAAAACTATGTCCATGAATTCGGGAATTATAGCTAAAGAATAGCTCTTGCGCGCAGCATGGTCCTACCGCAACATTTTTTCGCGATAAAAACTATGCTATGTGCTAATCCCTGTTACCCTTTATGTGTGTTAAATTTCATAAAAATCGGTTCAGCAGTTTTAGCGTGAAGGAGTAACAAACAAATATACAAACTTTCGCATTTATAAAAGAACGGATCGAAATAAAAATTGGAGATCCGGCGAAGGACACAATTTTCTTTACAGCTCATGTATTTTTCTTAAAAAGTGAATGAAAAAATCAGTTAAATTCTACAACGTATTTAAGCCGTGTTTGATTAAAAATGGCAATTCTTAATATACAAGTAGAAAAAATGTATATGATGAAAATCCACATTGAAATGAATATATAAATTGAACTAAATATCATGTGATAATCAACCTTATTTATACGTTTTTTGTAACATTTCAATATAGCGTTGATAAAATTTATTTCAAAACGAGAGGCGTAATTTTAATTGGAATGCACTACGCATCGTTGCGCTTGCGCAGAATAACAATAGCTCGACTTAATGTGTCTCAAACACTTTAGATGAATGGTCCCTTAAGGAATTCATTGCTATCTATTCCTCTCAGGAATCTTAGGTCTAGCCAACATCTTGACAAATGTGAACAATAAAACTTGTAAAATCACAAGTACACTGCGAAGGTTTACTGTTTTTTATGATATTGGAAGGCAGACAGATCCACGATGGTAAGAAATTCCCGCCGCCTAGAGACACCAAAGGTGGTAATGGTGCGTTGCCAACCTGAGGCCGAGATGTTAGGTCTTGAGCAAAAGTAAGTTTCCCGGCTACCTTACACTCCGAACCGGAACACGTCATGACGTTATGGCGGCAGGAATAGGTAAGACGGTGATACCAATCCGAGTGAGTCGCTGCGAAACTCCACCACCTAGTCAGATGTCACGGGTTAGTGACGGCAAACCTTTGCTCTCTTTTTACGAGCTGCCTGGCAGGAAGGCAGATGGTCTATTCTGCAAAGGAGCCCGGACCAACACGGGGAAAATTAGAAATTACTTATCACAGGTGTAGCAGTCTGGTGTTCTCGTTGACTACTTTAGTCCTTGGGTTCGATTACAAACAATGTTGTCCTGATTATCTAATCAAAATGTGCCTAGTTGGCAAAATGTTTGCAACCATTACATAGGTCTGTTCCTTTATCTATCAATCTTATACTTCCGTACGTACAAGATTTTGAAACAATCTTATTCACAATCTTAGGACGTTTGTATGATTTTAGTGTTTTGATGTATGTGTCTCTCAGACATCGTACATTTATCACAAACACCGTGATCATGTCCAAGAGCTTTGTGAAGACTCGTTCGTCTTATTATTAACATCTTAACTGCTCCCGCCTTACTTGACAGGAAGGAAAACTGGCTCACTTACTTTTGGATTTATATCATATTAAGTTTGTCGTCATATCATGTTGGCAACCCTTATCGTATAATCTTCACGCCCATAACCCCGATGAAGTAGGATGAGGCACAATAAGGTATCCACGACTAGGCGAAGATATATATAGCTAAAGATATATAGCTAACTTCTATAATGTGATAGGTGCAAGTCTATCGCCAACCGGGCACACAACCAATTCCAAACAAAACTGTTTTTATTTAGAAATTTTGTTAAAATTACTTTTGTTTTATTAGAAACAAGTTACATTTTTGTTGTCCGACGCGGGATCGAACTCCAAACCTCATGAAGTCAAGTCCGCCGCCGGACCGCTAGACCACACAAGCCATATCATCTTAGGAATAAATAGGAAGTGCTATCTCGTATAATCTCGCTGGTTATTTGAAAATAGAATAAAATTATATTCGATAATTGTCAAGTATTCCCTA
>NJDD01002279.1:100025-151545 GCA_002245505.1 Calephelis nemesis | reverse complement strand
TTTTTTTCTATTGTACACTTCAAAGCAAACACACAAAACGTTTAATCTAATACGCTGAAAAGTCAAAAATAAATTTGGCATATAAAAAATATTGAAGATGCTAAGATAATGTATAGATTTTCCGGGCTCCGGTTGGTACCACCGCCTTACCTATTCCTGCCACCATAACGTCCAATGCTTGCCGTTGACGTGTTCCGGTTCGGAGGGTTAGATAGCCGGTAAACTTACTTTTGCTCGAGACCTAACATGTCATCCTCAGGTTGGCAACACACCATTACCACCTTTCGTGTCTCTAGGCGGCGTGAATTTCTTACCATCAGGGAATCTCTTGTTTGTTAGCCTTCCATTATCATAAAAAAAAAGATTAAGATAGTAGCTTATTCAGTGTTTAAAATAGTAATATCAAAATTAATTTCCAATGTATGAATGTGAAACGTCAATGCTTGTTTAATAATTAACAAAACAAACAGTCAACAAGACGACCTGATGAAAGTGGAAACTTTCTGATTTTCCTTTTAAAACCACTTATGCACGATCCGGCTGTAAATAGAAGTTAAGACCTTCCACAAATCACAGTAATAGTCAGAGTTTTACTGTGACACCTCAAAGTAAAATATTACAAATGCGAAAGTTTGTAAGAAATCCACCACACATAGGTATTGTCAACAGTTATTAAACAGACACTGAATTTCATAAAGGACTAGCAGCCCGCCTTAGCTTCGCGCGGGTATGAAATATAAATATAAACTTTCCTTTTCATTTACTTTATCTATTAAAAAAACCGCATCAAAATCCGTAGCGTAGTTTTAAAAGATTTAAGCATACAAAGTGACATAGGAACAGAGGAAGCGTCTTTATTTTGTACTATGTGATGAAGTGGCGTGGAAGGTGGTGACTGATGTTTAAAAGAAGCAATATTTGAACATGATTTAGATACTGTTGTAAAACTAACACTAAAACCTGCCGTGTAATTGACGCTTTACGGATAATCTAGCAGTAGCTAGAAGCAAAGACCTTCCACTAATTATTACAGTAATTATTAGGACTTTACTTTGACATTATAACTGTTTGTGCTTTTATTACTTTGATTGCTCTGTAGTGTAGCGGTCCGATGTAAGACTTGACACCATATCTTCCCAGGTTTGATCCCAGGGTCAGTCAACAAGAAAATGTTATTTTTACAATTTTCTTATAAAAACAACGTTGTCCGGGCTTAGCTATGTTCTCGGTTGACAGTTAGGTTACCACCTATCATATTGTGGGACTTAGTGTGTTCGGCTAGTCGTGGTTGTACCTCTGCCCTACCTCTTCAGGGATAAGAGCGTGAGACTTCATAACATAACGAATGAATTCCTATCAACTCATCTAACAATAGTTACTGTAAGATTGCGGAATATCCAGCTGATAATAATCCTTGGGACTGATCGCTCCTCATATTAATGCGTATATTTAAAATAAACCTCTATTAATCTTGATCTAGATTTATGTGTGAACAGATGAACAAATTTTGCTATTTTGTGTTAGTTATGAAAGGAAACGTATTGTCATAAATTTCTCATAAAAAAATTAAATTGATAATTTATTCAAATATAATGAATAGTGTAACATTTCAAAACGATGTTTTAAAAAAAAGTAAAAAATATAAACCAGCTGAGTATTATCAGATGTTTCATATAAAAAAAATTAAATTGATCATACATTCAAGTATGATGAATAGCGTAACATTTAGGGACGGCGTTTTCAAAAAAAGAAAATAAAAACAAACCAGCTGAGCAAATATACGTAATAAGAGGCGGGACTTCCATAAATACATACCAAACCCGAATTTTGTATGAAGTTTACCATGTCTCTTGACATAACATGGTAAAAAGGTATAACCCGTATAAATTGTAAGTAAGTCTTAAAGCATTCAGATATAAGGCAACCTAGTGTCATATGATTTAGGTGAATAAAAAACATAGCAAACTTATTTTTTTAATTTTTTTATAATATGTAAGTTGCGCCAAACTGCAGCTGAGTTTTTTTTCCGAATTTACTGAGCCCGTTTCGATTCGGCGTTAGATTTTAGAATTGTAAATTATATTTAACGAGTAAGCCAATGACAGTCACAGTATGCAACTAGTTTCACATATTTTTAAATCGTAATGTAAAATATGATAATGTACTTGCGTAATATTTTATGATAGAGGCAAGGTCAACCACACGACCTGAGAACGTGAACTTTCTGAATCCCCTCTAAAAACTAATGATAGTTCGCAATACACTATTAATTCTTTTGTATAACTTATACACAACTTTCCCTTTCCAATGAGCGCAGCGAATTATACGCTAATATCGATTAGTTCCATACAATTACTTAGAAATATCGATACTTATTTCGAATAAGCGATATTCAAACTCATGTAGTTCGTATGACCTTCACGCTTCACAAACTTTCATTTATTTATTAAATAAATGCCACTTTACTTCATTTCGTGTAAAAACTAAAGAAGTAGCTAAAATCATTCTAAAATCATGTATGTATGTATACTTGTGTTTTTTTTAATTTACACAAAATTTAAAGTTATAAATATAATACATAATTATTTTTATGTCAATTGTTACATAGTCTTTCTTATTATATTAGTATTCTTATAATTTCTTAATAAGAACCTTATCCTGACAATAACTAAACCAACAAATAATATTTAGCAAAATTGGCCCATACATTTACGACAAAGCGAAATGGAGATTACTGTTTATAGATTTCAACAAATTCTATAGTAATAAGTCTTTTATCAAATTAATGTGAAACTGATATAATCAAATCTATAATAGAAAAATAACTTATATACACGTTGTTTAGAGTTAACACTTGTACTTATCCACTGTATACACACAGTTAACACACACACAGTTACACAGTTAACACTTGTACTTATTCACTGTATACACACAGTGGATAAGTACAAGTGTTAACTCCAAACAACGTGTATATACAATGGGATTCCACCAAGTGCCGACGATAGCAAGTATAGATTCTAAAAATAACTTGCTAAATGT
The DNA here is from genome assembly GCA_002245505.1 of Calephelis nemesis. NCBI lineage: Eukaryota > Metazoa > Arthropoda > Insecta > Lepidoptera > Riodinidae > Calephelis > Calephelis nemesis. The sequence continues at coordinate 148,503 of NJDD01002279.1, read as the reverse complement.
GTTGGTAAGCGCATAACTTCCGAACGACTGGGCCGATTTAGCTAACTTTTTTATTATTGTATTACTTATGATCAGAAGGTTCTTACGAAAAGAAAAACCGGGAGAGTTGCAGGGAAAATGGGAAAAATAATACTTTATTATTTCTCATACTGAACGGGTGAAACGAAGTTCGCCGGGACAGCTAGTTTATAATAAAATGATGAACCTAAAATAAATTTGATTCTTAATATGTGAAATTAATAAAATAACATTAATCGTGATTTATAGATATTTATATGCTACATGAGTGGCGAGAGGTTTTGTAGAATAATAGTAAACTATCACCCACTGCATGTCACATTTCTTATATAATAAAAACAATTGTTGATGTATTGAGATGTGAATTAAACACTAACAATATCGATACAACGACGTTTTTGTTTCTTAACGATAACATTAATAGTTACAGCTGTATAAAGTTGTATCATGCCACGTACTAACAACAGTTCCAGATGTACGAACTAATATAAAGTCACGTACCAATAATATTTACAGTCGTACAAAGTTACATCAAGCCACTTACTAACAATCGTTACAATCGTATAAAGTTATATCAAGCCACGTACTAACAATAGTTACAGCTGTAAAAAGATATATCAAGCCATATACTAACAAAAGTTACAGAAGTACAAAATTATATCAAACTATAAATACTGACAATATTTACAGTTGTATAAAGTTATATCAAGCAATGTACTAACAAAAGTTACAGAAGTACAAAGTTATATCAAGCCGCATACCAAACCACCCACGATAAAAGTACACAATGTTTTATTCATATTATTTCATCGCAAATTCCATCAAAGGTCATCGGCAAGAAAGTGAAACTGATGCCGAAAGAGTTAAACGAATACACAAACAACTGATTATGGTCTGTGACGCGGGGCTCGAACCAGGACCCGCTGTTTAATGTCACTGATGCAACATATAAGCCTATGTCAGTTGAGATGCGCTGAGATCTCTCCACGTGACGAAATAGTATGATATAATGTGAAGTTTACGCAAACATTACGATGTCTAGCTCGTTCCCAATTTAAACAATAACATTTTAAACAATATACAGATTTCCCTAAAGATATAATTAGTGTAGAAATATAAATTTAATTGGTAACACCGTCAATAACTGTTGCCAAATTACCAAATTCCTAAAACGTTGAAGGCCATCGAGTTGAATGTCAGACATACTGACACATAAATTGGTAATTTAATGTCAAAATAGTTTTAAATGTTTTGTCGTTTATTTGAAGATATGACATTTTTTCCTCTATTTAATCTGAACTAGCCGGATCAGTAACAAGATAGTGATGACAGAAACCACTAGTTGGATCTAGATTATAAATTCAATCCATATCTATCTATATGAGACCATATCTAAATCCAAACCTACCTTCGAATAAAGAACAAAAAACTATAGAGACGAACTGATTAACTTCTTTCATTTTGGATATACAGACATACAGACAAGAGACAAACTCGATTCATACAGTATTGGAAATTGGAAAAAAGTATGTCTTTTAGATATTCTTGGTCACAATACTGGCCAATTATTAACATTTAGTTAACATTAAACAACAAATCATTTCCGCTACAATAATCCGCTATACTGTGTTCAAAAGTACCTAAAATGACATATTCGATTCGTATAATAAGAGATTCAAGAGTAACTTTTAAGATTACCAGAATTAATTAATACAGATGGAGTAGAGAGAGATCGAGAGATAATATGAACTGGTTAGAGATCCTTCAAGTATAGAGACTATGAGATGATGTTTCCTAACTTATTCACTCACATTATGTTTTAACATAGCCAACATTCCAGAGAGTCTATCAAGCGTTGCGGTGTTGTTAGTCAAAGAGCACGTGGCAGTGGGCCCAAGTAATTTACCGCTACAAGCCTGACCGCCCCGAAACTATTGACTTGCGAAAATATTTTCCACATTTAGAGTTAACAGTTGAAAATAATGAGATTTTGATGCAGTTTAAATTTCCTTACAGAAGCATCTATGGATACGCAAAAAATTTTCTTTCGATTTAAAAAATTTTGATCTTATGTTTCAGATTGAGATTTTTTCTCAAAAGTAATGGCTTGCAAAATTTTCCGCAATTTTACCTTACTTCCAATAAAAATATGTTGCAGTTTCAGAATCAAAATAATAATTTAAAATACATTTATATCAGCATCACTTGTATCTCAATTAAAATTGTAAAACTCTCAAATTCCAATCACAATTTAGAGAAATTCAAAACTTCCGAAATCTCGGGATAGTTACGAGATATGGTAACCCTGTTTGTTTAGCCTCCAGAATACGAGTTCAAGCTGTATTATTGAGATATAAGGTCTGGCGTTTGGTGTTGCAAGCTGGATAAACCAGCGATGGGTCGTGCGCCGACCAATTGTCGCCACCACCGGCTGCCCTTGACATATCGGCAGTAGAAAGTGCGAACAAACTTGGCCACTGTGAGTTATCTCACAAAACCTTTGTTAAATAGACTTCATAGCTAATATGGAACGTGATTCTAAGAGCAACCACTTATCTGTGAATTATAAATACGAAAGTGATTTGCCCGTGTTTCAAATTATGTTTTTGTTATGATGTTGGAAGGCAAACAAGCAGACGGATTCACGACAAACGCTGTCATTATGGCGGCAGGTATAAGTAAGGCGGTGGTATAAACCGGACAAGTCGCTACGAGACTTTAGCACCAAGTCAGATGTCACTTTGTTAGTGACGGGAAGCCTATACTCGCCTTTTACGAGCTGCCCGGCAGGAAGGCAGAAGGTCTATTCTGCAAAGGAGCCCGAACCAACACGAGGAAAAAATGTAGTAGTTTATTTGTATGAGGATAAAGGTGTGACGCTGGATAGAAACGTGTTCCCATTAAAAATATAGATATTATACTCGGTTCTAGTTGCGGGCAGCCTCGAGGCATTATATGTTTATATATATGTTCTTCTTTATTATGTTTTGCTATTTTCTTTATTATTTCATTTGATAAGAGAGCAAATAAACATTAGGTTCTCCTGATGATCCCAAATAACCGTGGCCTTATCACCATGCGTCGTTGTCTTGATTGAGGTGGTAGGATAATTATTATGCAAATATTCCGGCTACCCTAACTTTCGGGCCGGAACATGAAAGTCATTATGGCGGCAGGAATAAGTAAGGCGATGTGTGCCTACCCAGACGAGCATTCTACCATTAGTAGTTTTGTTGGTAATGAAACATTTAAACTTTGTTTGCGTCTTACGGTCAATTATAATAACCTATCTACAGACAGAGATAAGCCTCCCAAAGTTTTGTTAATAAATTTTATGATGTATTAAAAAATAACAGTAGTTGCCAAGTAACTGATCTAAATAGCATTATCTTTTATTTTAGATAGGTTATTAATATTCGCCATTACTAGCTACCCGGCAGGTAGACAGATGGTCTCTTTTACACAAGAGGACTAACAGGGCGAAAAGTTTTACGAAACCAAGAAGATATTTTTATATTTTTACCGAAAAACTTAAAATCAATTTACAGCCAAAACTTATAACCCAATTATAAAAACATATTTAAAAAACAGACGGCAAGTCATGAACGTAAATTTAAATATTACGGTTAAGATATTTATTACAACATAAAGAAAGAAAAGAAAGAAAGGAAAAAATATTTAATTGCAGAATGTGCGAAATTATTTAGGCGTTTCTACATATTGTACCAACTTCTGGTGTATAAATGTTTTAATAGTTATTAATCAAATAAGTTATTTTAATTAATCATTTACTTACTATTTAGGTACACACTGTTTTTTGTAGTAATAACTTCATTATTTATTAATACAAAAAATATTTAGAATATGAATTAATTTATTCCTAACTACCGTAAACTACCACTAAAATTAGGTAATCGACTTGTTTACACTGAAATCATTGGCAAAAACAAAATAAATTTAGTAAAATATAAAGTCAATCATCAAGTAATGTATTATTTATGCGGTATAAAAGGAATCGATTTAAATTTTAATTTCGGAATGATTATGTCAAATTTAATATAAACCGGGGCCGTACTCAGCAGATAGACTTATCTTAATTATTGTTATTGAAATTTCTAGTTACGTAAGTTTGTCATATATGGTGCTGTAGGATGACTTCAAGTTTATAAAACTAGCGAAAGTAGAGAATCTAACGTTCGCAAAGCGTGTCCTTATCGTGTAATATCTCGAATGACGAAGCATACCGTATACCCATCCTGATGAAACGATAATATTAGTATTTTAAGCATTTTATTGCACACTTTACCGATAACACTAAAACTTAGCTTAATTTTTCCCTAAGAAAACGACTAAAAAAGGGTGTTCTAAGTTTCACGTACTCTTGTGTATGTGTGTGTGTGTGTGTCTATCACATCATAGCTCCTAAGTAACCGGACGAAAATCGAAGTATTTACCAACCTTCTCTTTTTAATTTTAGTATATAAAAAAGTAAAGTTTTCAACCGAATAAAAACAGGGCGACAACAACAACAAACAGAAAAAATAAATTTTATATTAAAGTTACTGGTTAATGTTTTGCACTTGATAGATCAAAATAAACACAACAAACACAAACGTTTAAAATTAAAATACGCATTAAAATATTCACTTCACACCTTTAACAACGTAGGTGCGTGTAAACGAACCGATTAAAATGAAAATGGCATCCGTCCTGACGCCTGGTAATGCGTGTGCGGAGTAACTCGCAAAAAATACAATTTTGCAAATATTATTACAACTGTTGGTGTCCGGTTTAATAAAAATGACTAAATAAATAGGTGAAATATTGAATAGCACCAAAGTCTCAGTAGTAGTCAAATTTCATACATTAAGCCGAATAAAAGTTTGTCTGATGTCTGTACATATGTATGCGGAATAAATCTCAAAAATATTTATAATATAACAAATGCAATCATTAATTTCCAATCTCATAAAAATATCAACTTTTTATGATAATAAAAGGCAAAGAAGCAGACGGATTTCCTGATGGTAAGAAATTCACGCCTAATGGTTCATCAACCTTAGGCCGGAATGTTGGGCCTCGAGCAGAAGTAAGTTAGTTAAAGCAACTTAGTACAAATAATTAAGTATAATTTAATTTCAGAACTCTACTATTTATTCTGGTGATAAAAAACAATAACATTATACAGTAGAAAGCTCCAAAAAACTTTAAAGAATTTCGCAATATTTCAGTTATTTCACTTTGTGGACGACTTTGTTAATATTCCACGCGCGCGACACACAGACAGAATATTTTAAAGTCATAGGAGAGGAATTCGGTTAGGTGGGGTCGATTTAAGGTATTTACTATAATAATGTTTCTCAATACATTTGAAATAAGTTTCACCTACGAGATAGTTGCGTGGGGAAAGTGAAGGTTGAAGACGAGAGTGGGACCGGTTCATCCTTGGCGGGAGACGAGTGCTCCTCTGGAGAAACTAGAGGCTGAGCGTTGACAGCTGGACTGACTTTTGTACTAAAGTTTAGCAGAGAAATTATCAAGTATTTCTTTGTACGTGACTTTGAAAAGGCAATTAATCTTAGCTATAAATTAAACTCCCTTTTCCTTGGACATCTCAAAACAAGCGATAGAATAATTTTGCTAATTATTTATTTGTTGTGTTAATTATCATCATGAGAAGGGTTATGTGAAAGAAATGTAACAAAAATAAGTTAACAATATATAAGAAAATTTAGGAAAACTTATTAAAATAGAAATTTCAGTATACTAGAAAAATTGTAATTAGTTTATGACAAGAGTTCTGTAATACTATCATAACTTATGATAATAGTGGCGCTATTGCATAATGTACTTTATTTAACGCATAAGAAACATTCATCAAGTGCCAACTTTGAATAGAATAAATAATAATCGAATATGATAGGTGGCAAATCTATTACCAACTTGTCACATAACCAATCCCTGTCAACGTTGTATTTATTAAAAATTGAAAAACCCCATTTTCTTTTCTTGATCCCGAAATCTTATGAATATTGTAAAGCACTGGATCGCTAAGCCACAGAGGTGACAAATAACAATATTAAAATTTTAACAGGGCATCTATTTACAATTATCTTACTGTGCCAAGAACGCATTATTTCACCGGTCAGATATTTACCAAGCTAATGATGCTGTTATATAATATTCTTATACTAGCTGGATAGGCAAATTGAAGCTTTAATTTGATGACATACTGACAGCAGCGCTACCTTCCGGTTTACATTCTGTTTTTAATCCAATAAGCAACCCATTAAAATATAAATACAAGATTTCAACCAAATTGGTCCAGCTGGTTAGGAGTTGGGTGTCAAATAAATGTTCTTTTTAGTATTCTCATGATAACTTCATTTGGTAAAAATGTTACAATGTTAAAAAAACTTGTAGCCACCAAGTTCTTTTTTCTTTTGCATACATTCATAGTTTCATTATAATAACTTGCACTGTTGAGAGGATGCTTTCTTACTTGTATATATCCAATAATCGATTCGATCATCACCGATTTTAGATACACACACGAATACAAAGAAACGAGAAAAAAAAAATTTTGTAGCCGAATAAAAACTCAAGGGCCTCGTATTATAATTTCGGGGCCCCATTTGCTTGATTCGGCTCTGTACGCTATAATAGCGAATACCGATAGATATTTTCACTTACATACACGTCACGTCAAGCATCTCCAACTGTTAAGTGGATGCTAAAAGCTTGAGCAATGGGAATGCATATAGATTTTTTAACACGACGTAAATATCTATTACCTAACACTTTCATTTCGATCGTCCGAAACTGTATCGGAGAAATTTCGATATAATTCGTATTCGTAGTGTTTAACATATCACGCGTAACGATGACAAAACACTTACAAATTTCCTTATAGCGAAAGTTAATACAATATATATCTTCGCCGCATTGCCGCGTTAGTAATTATATTCCTGCCATGTATTGTGTTGTAATATGCGGCAATTATAACATTCCACAAAACAATAGACAATCGACACGATATTACCTATAATTTGTCACATTCTATTGTACTTTATATTTTAATAGATTTGTCAAATATAGCATTTTTATTCAGTGTTTCTCACGTAAGTATTTTCACGCCGTGTCCCCCAAGAAGTAGGCAGAGATACAACCAGGTAAGGGGAAGTACCCACTTAGGTACTGCGGCCATTGTTTTTATTACAAAATTGAAAAGAATATTATTGTTGCTAGACACAAAAATCAAACCCAGCACCTCAGACAGTTAACGCCAACACCAGATCGTTAGAACTTAAATTACTGAACAATATTTCTGAATAATTCCTGATGATGCTGTAAAAAGCAAAACCGGTAGGCTATTTATAAAATAATAAAGTATAAGTGATACGTAAAACAGTACAAGTGTTTCTTCATTTAAAAATATGAATATTCATAATACTACTGGTGGGTCGCATTTTGTGGCCGAGTTTTAATGCCTCCTGTGTAATTTTACTCATAACCCTCCAGCACGGATCATTATAAAAAAGAGCACTGGTATCGTCAGAAATAGATAAGCTGGTAATACCAATCCGATCGAGCCGCTGCACAGTACTTTACTACCTAGATATGAGTTATGACTGACAACACTGATGGAATAATCCGGTCATCTAAATTATATTATACCCTCAGTCGGCGATGGGGTCGTCACATCCCGTCGCTAATAAGGCTGGATTTTTATGTGAACCCATCGTATTAATTATTAATCTAGCTTTTACAACATAAAATGCTAAATTGTCACAGTAAAAAATTTGTTTAAATTTCCAACATTATTTTTGTTTCTATAAGTGTTGATTGGTTTTTGTAATCATTGTCTGGAATATACTGAAGCTTACTTCTAACGTTGGCAACGCATTATTAACATTGTCTAAAGATGACATATTTGTATTAGAAATTAAAACGGTTAATCATCGCTATCAAAAAATTATTCAAAGCTATGTAATTCAAATAAAATTTCTACAGCACTTTGCTAAAAAGTTGCTCTCTATATCCGTTGTATAACAAAATCCTTCACTAAAATCAATTGCATAATCACCGATATATCAGAGTATTAAAATGTAATAAACAAACGGATAACGCTATTATAACAGTAATACTGCCTTTGACGTCGTAATACCAACGGAAATAATATCTTCTTAATGAATACTAATTGGAGATAGCGGGAAGCTCGCCGGATATTAAACACGAGTACAGAAAGTTATAGATTTTCCATTGTCTTAGTTAATTATTTAACATATGTCAAAAATTACATAGTAGGTATCATTCAAACAGATAAATAAGTAATCGTGTTATTTTTTTTGAAAAACATTCTAATTATATTTTTAGCACAGGAGTTAGAATTTGCCATTAGTCATGTTTTATTTATTTCGTCTATCTATCGTTTATCCGTCATATTTTTGAAATGTTTTTAAATTTTGAACATTCTATATTTGAAATTATAAATCATTACTATAAAAGTTTTAAATGGTATTTATAAATCATGGTATCATAAATCATAAATATACTGAAACTTACTTCCAACGTTGGTAACGCATTATTAACATCTGTCTAAAGATAACATATTTCTTTACAATTTTATGTTGTAAGTAGTGCTTTAATTATTTAATGAAAGTAAGAAGTAGTTATAGTCAGTCATGTCGTGGTATAAGGTTAACTGGTGGCACCATTACCTTGGCTCATTACTGTGAGATTTGACGGCATCGAGAAAATACTTGAAATGCTTCTGCACTTTGACTGAACCAAATTATTATTATAAAAAAAAAGTATCTTCACTCCCATACCTCCGAAGAGGTAGGCAGAGAGGCACAACCAGGGTACCCACGACTTGCCGAAGATACTAAGTCCAACAATTTGATAGGTGGCAAGCCTATTGCTAAACGGGCACATATCTTATCCCGAGCAACATTTTTTTTTATTGGAAAAACCCAATTTTCTTTTGTTGCTCGATCCAGGGATTCGGGGTTATTATTATCGTTATATATATTGATATCAAAATACAAAACGCCATCACACTAATTAATTTTACTCAACTTGTGCAGGAAATTCATACACTGAAAAAAATTGGGTCCATCTTTTCTCTTGAGCCTACCAAAACTCCAACTTCAATAGTTCGAATTACATTCTTTTCTTTTTCAACAGAGTATTATAATATTATTTAAATATTTACTAATTCTTTTACTCTTTCATAAATATTACAGTACAGTATCTTCACGCTCATATTCCCGAAGAGTTAGGCAGAGGCTCAACCACTGGGTGCCCACGACTAGCCGAAGACACTAAGTCCCACAATGTGATGGATGGCAAGCCTATCGCAAACGGGGCACATATCCAAACCCGAGCAACGTTTTTTTATTACAAAATTGAGTAAACCCAATTTTCGAATTTTCGATTCGAACCTGGGACCCCATGCACTCAAGTCCAACAACTGAACCGCTAGACCACAGAAGCGATCATAAACATTATTAACACATTACCAATTTTAACCAGCTAACAATTTCAGTCGGCATTTGAAAATCATTTAAAATTCGGTTGTCTTGTAGCAATAGCCGTAAAGCTTCAAAAAGAACATAATATATTCTTTTAACACAGCTTCCGCATTCTCTTGGCTGGTTTTACATAACATCGACACTAAACATCATTACTTTAATTACATTAAAATTGCTCTACCAACGAGTTTTTAGTCCTCTAAAATCTAATCCAATTCTAGATTTGAGACCTCGTCAAGACTACAACGAAATTAAAATGGCGGTTGCAACAGAACGAGATATGAAACAAATGTCTTAACCCGTTTTAAAGTCATTTAGCATTTACGAAGTCAAATATTTACATACTTAGCTCGCATCTCACTTTTTTTTATCAATTAGTTGCTTTAGGACAGGCTAAGACAATTCGCCATACTGCCTCTTCTTTCGTTATAAATATTTCATTTTCTCGTTGATCATTTCCTATTTTACGTCTTTAAATATTTTAAAATAATCATAAATGGAGATAGTAAGTCTAAGCTCATGGAGTAAGGTTCGGCAAATATAAAATTCACTACAATAAAATGAAAATACAAGGTACACTAGTTTCTTCATGAACATTTTGCTAGTGAACTTAAAGGATAAGAAAAGAAGGATATACAAAATGATCTAAAATTAAAATAAATACTCAATATCTTTCTTCTCGATACCGCTAAAACCCTAGCATAGGTACTATTGCAAGACTAATATACAGTTATAATCCGTGTAAAAATTAAAAATCAACGACTTAGGAACTCCACGCTTAATTGTTTATAGATTAGCGATTAGCGATTGGTCAAGCAAACAATTAAAGAGAAAATTAAATAGTTTTATTATTTAATTGAATATGATGCGCTTCAACATTTTAATATACATAAATGACACTAAACATTGTTTCATTTTTAAGCCTTTTCATATTTGATGTGTTTTTTATCACTATTTTTGAAATGTTTTTGTAACTATTCTACTTTTAGGTCTATGGTAAAATAAAATAAAAACTGTTTTTTTTATTCTTTCACTTTGTTTTCCATTTATTATTTATTATTACATTCCACAATTTAATACAACCGACCCGGTAAACAAAATTTTCTTATATATACCCCATGGCATGAATTTATAAATAAACCACCTATTCTCACATCTAAGACATAGATAAAAAATAATAATAATAATCAGGATAAAACATGAGATTTTTGTAAAAAAAAAACATAAAAGTAGTTCATTCGTTTTTAACTCTGGGGTTTTATGAAATTCACGACCGCTTTATATTACAATTATGTACGTTATTCCAAATCGACCCAGAGCGTCCAAAAGTCGCTATGCGTTTTATTTAATTTTTGGTAGGTATTTAAAATTATCTGTCGTTTTATAACAACGGCCAAGTAGTGCATTTCGCTATTAAAAGAATTATTCCTCTTCTTCTTCTTTTATAAATATGGCTTTCAATAGTTTTTCACGACTTATTTAGCCAATGTCAGGTACGGGACCACCAAACAGTAAGTATTTTACTTTATCTGAAGATATTGAGCTATATATGGCCAGCACCAAACTTTACAAATTTAAAAGAGTTGTAAGATTTACTGTGTGACGTTTATGTACTTATTGTGTGTTCCATAGAAATATGGTAAGTGTCATGGCGACTTTTGCATGCGCAAGGACGAAACAAAAAATGTCTGACAATAATAAATTACGTGCATAAAAACATTTGATAATGTTAATATAAAACAAGTTTTTGTATTTCAATAAAAAAATATATTACAGTATTTCTTTAAAAGTCAAATTCGTTGGATAATTGTAAGCTATTAATATACAGGTAAGTTTTAGCACACTACCAACATTTAGCTCCTATGTCGCAAAATATTACACGAACAAAAGATCTCTCAATCATTGTTTCAGAAATGTCAAAAGTTCAATTACATGAACGTAAAACTTTATCTAAACATTGCCATGAAAATGGTAATTATTTTAGTAAAATTCACATAATTAAAAAATAATGAACATTATTTATATTATAAACTAGCAGTTTCACGCAGCTTCGTCTGCGTAACTTGGCTTCTACGTTACTGATTTGGATGAAACAAAGCCTGTGTCACTCGTGGATAATGTAACTTTCGAATGATGAAAGAATTTTTAAAATCGGTCCAGTAGTTTTTGAGCCTATTCATTACAACCAAACAAACAAACAAAGTTTTCCTCTTTATAATATTAGCATGATTACTACCCCATTAAACGTGGTACCCGGCCCAAACTAAGTGGTTTTTTTCTTCCAAAAGAATATATCCCATTTCCAGAAAAAACAAACCAAACTCTGAAAGCTATAGCTTTTCTTAAGATTGGTACACATTTACGCGGTACTTGTTCCTAACATCATAGATTCAGTGCTCGCCACTGTTATATTCAGGTCTTGTTGGCAACGCAGAGTTGTACATTGTATTTTTCATGTTTATCGAACACTTTTATATCTTAATATCATAAATACCTCCTTCCTCCGCCTCCGCCTTCCAATCATGAAAAAAATCAGTTTCTATGAAACACATTGCACGTCAAGGAAACATTGACTTCGGAACCAATTGAAATATGTCGCTTGTAGTTTGAAAGTAATAAATTGTTAAAACTGTACGGGGGTAAAACCAACTTGACGAAATCACAAGGACAACTGCATCAGCATGGGATGAATGTCCAAAAACATACAAAAACGTAACTCAGACTTATAAGGAAACAATTGTAATGCAACTAGCTGACCCGGCGATGTTTATACCACTTGATTTGGAAACATAACGACAGTAGTACCACCACAGTCTAATTATGTTTAACCACTCATAAATATATATCTTATACCTTTAAATGAGCAATTCTTGTATATATATATAATTGGAATCTCGGAATTCGCTCCAACGATTTTCATGAAATTTAGTACGTAGGGGGTTTCGGGGGCCACAAATCGATCTAGCTAGGAATCATTAAAAAAAATACCGAGAGAAGCTCGGACATCCAGATATTATATATAATTTAAACAAAATCAGTCGAGTCGTTTATGAAAAGGTAGGTGACGTATAGAAGAATTATATTGAAGTACAAGCTGACCCGGCAGACGTTGTTATGCTACTTTTTTAAAGTGATTTTAGTAAAAAAAATTGGGGTGAGTTATCCTTGTCACTTAAGGGTATGAAACATAGATGTTGGCCGATACTCAGACCTTCTCAATGTTATCACAAAAAGAATCGGTCAAGCTGTTTCGGAGAAGTACGGAAACGAACATTGTGACACGAGAATTTTATATGTAAGATGTAATACGACTATTCATTTGGATTAAGAATAGTTACAAAAAAAAAACACTAAACATTCCATAATGCACTATATCTGAAGACGTAATTATAAAGTTTCAAATGAAATCAATCTTTTAAAAATACCAATAATTTAAGATTAAGAATGATTATCGGCTCTGTGGTCTAGCGGTTCAGCTGTTGGACTTGCCTGCATGAGGTCCCGGGTTCAAATCCCGGGTCGGGCAACAAAAAGAAAGTTGGGGTTTTTTTATTTGCTAATAAAAAAAAATTGATCGGGATTGGGAATGTGCCCGGTTGGCGATAGGCTTGCCACCTATCACATTATGGGACTTAGTATCTTCGACTAGTTGTGGGTGCCCTGGTTGTGCCTCTGCCCACCCTTTTGGGGATAATGGCGTGAATATGCTAAGAATGATTCTCAGTCTTTCTCAATGTCAGCTTATTTACGTAAACGGTTAAATGAATAATTACATGTGCAGTAAGTAAAGAATAGTCACTTATAATATTACACGAGTAACCTTCTAAGGAAGGGTTATTCATTGTTTTAGGAGGTGATAATTACATAATTGTACGGTCGAGGAAATTAATCATGAGTCATAACTAGGGTTGCCATCTGTCTATGTACAGCGTGACAAGTGTGGTGTCCTGTCCCACCAAAAAGCATATTATGTTCGGGCTATCCGGTTTTCCGCTTGATTACTTATTGCAACGAGAGGAGTGGCCTCTATTAAAGGAAAGTTATAGGAGATGTTTAAACTGCAGATCTTTAACAATTTTCATATATGCCATTTCATTGGCATATAATTTAAAACCGTCACAAAATATCTACATACATAAGTATGCGGAAAACGCTACGAAGTGTCTTGCAAAAGTAAAAATAAAAATTTCACCACGCGATTTGAATATCCTTAAATAGAACAATGAACAACTAGAAGGTTTATATTTAAATCGTGCTTGAGGTGAAATGATTTTTTTTATTACAAAAATGTTTTATCCTATTCAAACCAAACTGCTAAAATTTGTATTTTACAGGTGTTTTTCGACAAATAGCCGGATCAAGAATTTTATCAGAACAGGAAAATATGCATGCACATTACGACATCGTAAGAAAAACCTAGTGTCCGGTATTAACAGTAAGCACTCTTTTCGTGTTTTTAGTAAGAGGCAACCCTATAATCATAAGCAGTGTGTGAATAAAATAGACTTCGGAGCTATAATTATAAATGGAAGTGATAATGCGGCGACGAATGCAATGAAAAAAGTATAAGTGTGAGCTTATTTTATCAGGAAATTAATAAAATCATACATAAAATAAATGTATAATCTAAACGAAAATATCGATATTCTTTTCTTATATCGCTATTCTTGTCTTAAATGTTATATAGCGAAATATATTGAAATAATAGTAATTGGAATTTAGAATGAAATATTTATTTATTGAATAGAATGAAACAAGTTGGCTCATATTGATATAAAATTTGATTGGCTTATTGGACGTTTGGAAACTGTTGCTAATTGCATCTCAAGTGAAAATTCTTTAAAAATATTTTTTACAGAATGGTGCTTTTGTTTAAGGTTATTTATATTAATTATCGAGTTAATTATATATTCAGTGTGACGATTTTTTTTTAAATAATCATTTGTGAATATGAAGATTATATTTTTGACCTGTCTATTAAGTTGACATTTTATATTTAATATCCTTTGTTAATCATTTTAAGTTGTTTCAATAATCTATTAAAATCAATCACGTTTTTTACTTAATTATTGATCTAAGAGATTTCGTAACGAAAATTTGATTACTAAAAATAGTAACACTATCACTATACCATCAATGCAAAGTCAAAGAAAATATTAAAACCATAAGAAAAAAAAATAAACGAGAGAATCACGTAAATATTAATGAATATTGTTTTTTCTTCACTCGCATGTCAAATAGGTACTGAATTTTAAATGACATTCCTATTTATACAGTAACTAGTTTCGCCCGCGGCTTCACCTGAGCAACAAAGTATATGCGATCGTTATAAATTGCAGTCTACGGGTTATTTTGATGTATCAATTATTTTAGTATGAAGCTTAATCAAAATCTGTTCAGGAATTACAGTAACAAACATCCAACCATACAAATAATTCGCAGTTATTTATTCTCACACTGAACTTATTTTGGTACATTAACATTTGCATTGCATTCCGTATTCCATCATAACTATAAAATGTATATTATATTAAATTTTGCAATTATTCTGTTTTATTTATTAATTATTTAAATAAAATATTTTTCATCTCCCTTTCTTTATTCATTTTTTGACAGAATATAATAACATGTGTGTGATGTAAACTTAACATTTTTTTGTTGTAAAAATATCAATTGAGATGAATTTTGTGGCATCTTTATAATTTACAAAATAAGGGATTTGTTAGGTCAACTACTACGATCGCAACCCTTACATGTCATTTTCGTAATCTTGCGCTTATTAGTGTTGTTTCACATTTAAAAAATAGGCAGTATACTAAAATTGCTAAGTAAAATCATGACACTATTTACGACTATAAATAAAAAAAAAACATAATCGTCAATATTCTAATAAATTACTAGCTATTGCCCTTCACCGCGGTGTATTACCGAAATACATGTCATAAATATAGCAATATTACAAAATGGCTAGTTATTTTGTCGTTAGATGTGTTATTATATTGTTTCTAGTATAGACTGCATGCGCATACGCAGCGTCAAGGTAATAGAAAGTATTTAGGCCACCTATTCAGGTAAATTACATACTAAAAGCTTCCCGCAGAAGAAAGTTCAAAATGAATGTGCGGTTGCAATATTAATATGCAATGATTATTGGGAAATTTGAAAATTTAATACAATATATATTTACCTCAAATAATTATTTGTAAATGTTGTCAAAACATTGTATTAACACTAAACAATTAGGGCCCCTGCTTCGCACGGGTATAAAATATACATAAAAACCTTCCTCTTCAATCACTTTATCTACTACAAAAATTGCATCAAAATCCGTTGCGTAGTTTTAAAGATTTAAGCATACAAAGGGGCATAGGGACAGAAAAAGCAACATTTTTATACTACAATTATAATAAAATTATAATTTATAATAAATCAATATCCCTGGACAAATTAGACGAATTGAATCTAACCCCAGAGTAAGCAATATATAGCATATAATTATATGCTTGTGTTATGGGTGCTAGTCAACGATACAATCCCATTTAAAAATTGCAAAATCTTTGATTACATGATATGTAAATCTAATACCTATATAATGGTAAAAACACGATAAGTTTAATAATGTTTATCATAATGTTTAAACTATGATCATTATTTTTCAGGAATGTCATTTGGCTGTGTGTCCGGGTCACAATGCTCGCTAAGTCGTGCATATTTAAAGTTAAAGTTTCGCAGCGTTCGTTGGGAAACCTGTGCCCTCATTCGTGTTGTTGGAGTTGAGCAAGCAACACCTTATTTCCACACGAGAAATCATATCATATCTTTATCGAGAGATGCTGTGATCCCAACCGTTACGCAATACATGACGCAGATCCACCTATGCAAACTTATCGAAAGTGATAACACGACATCAGGTTTCATGCTCGTAGTTGTCGGCGTTTTTTGTGATGTTTATACTCCATTAGAAAGTGATTGCTTTTATATTACACCACGATGTTATGAAATGTTTATGCTATGTTTTGCTGGAAAATTGAGAGTAAGAGTACTTACAGCGCTATCCTGGCGTCCATGATGAAGTGGTGTTGGATGGCTTGTCAAATGAAGAGTGTGCCCAATCGCGCGGGCTGCAGGCTGCAACAGAAACCTCTCGTCAGCACACGCGCCTTTCCCAAACGACACACAGTTGCGACAGTGATTCTCAACGAGGAAGCTGCATCACACATAAATGCAACGATAATGTCAGAGAGCGTTTAAATGCCACCAGCGGCGACCTTTTGGTTTTGAACTGGGTTGCGCAAGTGGGGATCGCCGGTCGTGTGAGAAAGGCGTGTTAGGGCTAGTGGGAGGGACGCACCGGGAGTAAGTGGTGGCGCCGCGGCTGCCGATCGGCGACTAACCTCGCCGCGTCGCGCGCGACCCTTACTTATAGCCGCGCTATGTCGCCCACCACCGGACGGCAGCCTTGTCCCCAGAACGCCTGGATGTCCTGGATGCATCCTCGACAATCTCCTACATCCTTTATATCTGGCCAAGACCTAATGGAATATTCATAATGACGTCTATATTTGGAATGCCTTTTTATTTCGTTACTCACAAGGCTATTTAACTTGAAAACGAATTTTTAAAATGAATAGGATTTTTTACATTCTTCTTTACTTACTTACAAACGCATGTAGCGTTTGTCGTATAAGTAAGTAAGTATATTCTCCGTCTCCCCGAATAGGTAAGTACAGGTAAGCACAACTAGACGAAACACTTATTCTCTAATTGGTATCCCTATCGCCAACCAGGCACATGTCCTGTCCCGGGCATCCTTTTTTATTACAAAATTTAAAAAATCCTTTTTTTTGTAACCTTACCGGGAATCGAACCCGAGATCTCATGAAACTAAGTCTTACGTCTTACACAGGACCGCTAGACCACAGGGGCGGTTCAAAGAAAATTTCATATAGATTTAAAAAACGAGAGATATTCGTTTTTTATGACAACCAGTCACGCCGCCATTTATAAACATATACAAATGTTACATACATTTGTATATGTTTATAAATGGCGGCATATGGCTATATAACTTATTAGCGTTTTACCTGAAGTGTAAGTTTATCACCTAATTTTCCTAAAGACCAGACCTGTGTCAAATACCAATGAAACTAGCAACAAGACAGTGACTTTCCAACTTGGAATGGTTCATAACACTACTAAAAAGCCAAATATTTTTAAACAAAACAAAATAAACAATTTATTAGAACAAAAGACATCAACGCGCGCCACACTAATTCTGCTATATAAATTATATTATTTAATATATTTTGAATTTCAGCTGCTTTATTTCAACTTATTCTGAAAACTTGGTATTAAATATACACAAATATATCTTCATGCTTAATATTGTACATTTTAATCAGAGAAGCGACCTAGTAAAGTTGAAAACCATACCTTTATAGTTTAAAATGGATATCAAGTAGAATAAAAGTTTTCTGACAACATTTATTAATATTTATGTGTGTATCAAATAGTTACACAGATTCTGTACATCTACTTATAACCTATATAGTACGTATAAAGTACCCCTTAGTAACGTAAAAAAAGTGTCATGAAATAAGTGATAAAAAGCACAACAAACGAAACATAAAATATCATGAGAAATTTATCGCCTCTGTGGTCTAGCGGTTTAGTTGTTGGACTTGACTGCCGAAGGCCCTGGGTTCGAATCCCGGGTCGGGCAACTAAAAGAATATAAGGTTTTTTCCAATTTTCTAATATAAAAAAACGGTACACGTGATTGGATACGTGCACGAATGGCGATAGGCTTACCACCTATCACACTGTGGGACTTAGTGTCTTTAGCATATCGTGGGTGCCCTGTTTGTATCTCTGCCTACCTCTTTGGGGATATGGGCGTGAGGATAGTGTAGTAATAAGTTTATAATGTACCTTGTTTTTAACAAATTAAATGGTCGATAAAAAACGAGAAACGATTATAGTAGACAAATATGATCAGATTCTCAGATTGGTCACAATTATGCCTTCAAATATGTTTTTTTTTAATTTTCTAATAAAATAACTAGCCCAGGATTGAACTTGGATTGGGTAATCGTGGACCCAAGTTATAACACTGTCGATCTTATCAGAATACTGGCGTGAAGATACTAGTACTGCGTACTCCAAATCCCAAGCGTTATCAGCAAATCTACACATAGGATGAAACTGTAGAAGAGATAATTATGAAGACGTTTAAAAAATACATATATAATACAAGAACACATTTTCATCATTTTTAAATGTTTTGTCTGTCTGTGTGTCGGCTAGTTGAGTTGCCATAGTTGCTACTATGCTACTGTCGTTAGGATACGGTTATGAAAGCATTACTAAAGACTTCATCAGATTGCCATTTAGGTCAAAAACAATATATTTATATAGCCTTTACCTTTCATACCTTTTAGGTATTCCTCTCTCCTTTTCTTCATAAGTGGAGCTGATAATTTCAATGCTTAACTAGTTGTACAAAAATGTCTCTGAATCCTTATAGTAATTAATTAATTAAATTTTCTTCCATTGTCGCCTCTGTGGTCTAGCGGTCCATGTGTTGTAATTGGATCCCGGGTTCGATTTCTGGGTCGGGCAACAAAAAGAAAATGTAGTTTTTCAATTTTCTTATTTAAAAAAAGTTGTCCGGAATTGGATGTATGCCCGGTTGGGGATAGGCTTGCCACCTATCACATTGTGGGACTTAGTGACTTCGGATAGTCGTGGGTGCCCTGGTTGTGCCTCTGCCCACCTTTTCGGTGATATGGGCGAGAAGATACTTTCCTTCCATTAGTGTTATACGACAGATCCTGCTTATTTCTGCCGTAATACCGTAATATCAGTCATACCGTAATATCAGTGCTGTCATTCGTGATGAACGGTGGGACAGCCTATAAATTTGCATACGTGGCCCAAGATGCTGCTCATAAAATAGCAACGCTTCACTATGATCTTTGGTGGATCTCTTACCAAAAAGAAAACTACCTTACTTACTTTTAAAACCATGTTCTTGAAAAAATATTTTCTATCTTTTCTTTTTCAAAGTTGTTTAAAAAAAACATTGTCCAGTTTATTTTTTAGACAAACAACATCCCGTGCTTCAGAAGTTGCCCATAGAAATGATAAACATCACGCAACGTATATAAGGACACAGCAACTGTAAACCAGAAATGTACGTATCTTTATTACGCAGTTCACGAACTATATAATACTAGCTGCCTTTTCCGGCTTCGCTCGGACAGTAATTTTTTGATCATATATTGAGATGTAAGCTATCCTATCTTTTAAGTTGGATCAAACTGCACACGATGTGCAAATTTGATTAAAATCGGTTAAGTCGTTTAGGAGTCCCACAAATATCGTGACACGTAATTTGTATATTATACTAGTGGCGACCACCACCAGTGGTAGAAAAAATAATAAATTTTGATATCTTGTTGATAAGAACGCCATCTTCATTTTTAAAGACCAACTACTTTGTTTCCAAACTTTTTAGAGCGCCATCTGTGATTTTTATCCATATTATCTATATATTTGTTTGTGTGTGTCAAATGCATGGTAGTGTGGGTAATGTTTTATTTATTAATTTAATGTACTTAAAATGCATTATTATTGAAAAATATTAGCGTTCTGCACTTCTCCTACACATAAACTATAAGTGTGCTAAATTTTATGCTCCTGCGTCCTCGCAATTTTCGTAAAAAGGGGTCCAAAGTTTTGGCATCACATATTAATATATAGATTAGGATGATGAAGTTGGCCAACGCTATCTTTCAGTGAAAAAACTCCTCAAAAAGATTTTGTCTGTTACAAACGTTATTACCATTACGGTGAATAGAGTATTTCCCGCTGTCTATGTGCCTATGTGTAGAATAGAGGGCCTATCCTTCCTGAGCTGATTGATTTTCATTTTTTATCTATATTATTACACTGGAAGGCAAACCAACAAACAGATTTCCAGACGGTAAGAAATTCACGCTGCCTAGAGACACTAAAGGTAACGTTGCGTTACCAACCTGAGGCCAGGATGTTAGGCCTCGAGCAAAAGCAAGTTTATCGGCTACCTTATCCTCCGAACCAGAACATTTTTTCGGAGAAATTATTTAGGATTTATTTATAATATTCTTTTTCTTCTCCTCCTCTGTTTGTCTTTTGGCAGAGGGGGAGAAAAAGAAAATCCTAAACTATATCGTTATAATCACGTTTTTTTCGTTTGAATATCTCACATATTGCTTTATTGACAAATATTGTGTGTGATTCTTAAAGTATTTGGACAAATTTCTTGTCCAAGTTTTTCATACTTAGCTCGCTTTAACAGTTTTGAGTCATTCGAATAATTGTAGTATTATGTTAACACCTTCAAAGGAGCTACCCTCATCTGCCTACGATACGCCTATGCCAAAGGTTTTATTGGTATTTAATCTTCGCCTCTTACAAGCTGTCTGGCAGGAACTTCGGAGGTATTTAGTACACAGTAGACCCGGACTAACACAAGGAAATTACATATTCTTGTCATAAGGTGTTAAACGTAACAATTTTCCTTTTAGTAAAAGAAATGCTATGACGGTAGGAATAGCTAAGGGGGTACCACAAACCCAGGCCAAGAAAAGCCTCATCG
The DNA here is from genome assembly GCA_002245505.1 of Calephelis nemesis. NCBI lineage: Eukaryota > Metazoa > Arthropoda > Insecta > Lepidoptera > Riodinidae > Calephelis > Calephelis nemesis. The sequence goes on along the minus strand of NJDD01002279.1, from coordinate 127,308 downwards.
ACTACATTTAGTACAGTACACGTGAGCTAAGTTTTTTTACGATTGATCCAGTAAATCCGGATTCATTGACGTGAAATGTATTTTATGGTTAAACATTTTATGGTCTACATTTTTTAGGAAATGAGTTTTGTATTTATAAAAAAAATATACTTACTAGCCGACATGTTAAACTTCATTCACTTGACACTCGATACTCTCTGCTTCGAATGGCGTGAAAATATTTATAAACTATAAACTTATGAGTTTGAAAAAATAAGGGATAATCTTCCTCGGAGCATAAAATACCTACTAAATCTTGTCACTATCGGTTCAGTAGATTTGGCGTTAAATTGCGGTCATGATTCAGACAGATAGAGAAAAGTTATAAAAACATGTTCTGCTACCTTTTCAGCCACCTTCACCTATTTTCTTAAATATATTCAATACCTATACAGAATCTATTCTTCTACAGTTGTGTTATGAATATAGGTATATAGACATTCGCACAAAACTGACATTTACAAATTATTTCATACTAGCGGTTTCCGCATAGTTAATTGTCCCACATGCATTTTTTAGGGATGAAAACTATTCTATGTTCTAATCCAAGTTACCTTTTACATGTGTGCAAAATTTCATGTAAATCGGTTAACTAGTTTTTGCGTGAAGTAACAAACAAACAAAAATATAAATTTTCGATTTTATAATATGATTAGGATTAGGATAGGATGTTACGGTATACAATTAAAAAAGTAATAAATATACAAAAAAACAACTTAATCACCTAAAGAAATTTCTTACAAACAGAATAAGACATCACGTACGTAAAAGAAAAGTTTTTCACTTCTAACGAATGCTCTAACTGTTTAACCTACCGAGGATTCAATATTCCAATCTTGTAAAAATCGAGATATGAAAGGGCACCGGTACAAATCGTGCCTGACGTTTTTTTCTTTCATTGAAAATTGTGAAAATGTTTGCCTAGCATGGTAAAAGTGTTATAATTAAAATATTATCTTAATAGAATCGAAAGTTATAGCCATTATAAAATGTGAATTTCATCTTCAATGATGAACTCATTTAACAGTATTACATAGAAATGTGCACGTGTGGGATATAAATATCGACGTCATCAATAGGAAAGGAATTCAAAATTTCACCTCAACATTTAAGTCCTCTGTAATTCAAACAATAATAATCTTAAATAGGTATCCCTGTAGCTAGTCACCTTGTGCCTTTTAGGTCAAAATTTTTGGCTCGCCTCGGAAAATTATGATCGATGTGTCATTACCTATAGGATAGATCAATGAACAAAAATCCAGCAATCAAAAATTTTTATGGCGATTTTTCAATTAATTTCCATTATTTAATTAAAAAATTTTTGTAGCACGAACATCGATATTGAAAGTACGATAGTTGTTAAACTATAAATCTGTTTTTGTTTCCTTTTATGGAGCTATCATACAGAGGCTATAGAAAAGATTCCCGTTGGAAAAATGAAAAAAAATGTTAATTTTCACTCTGTTATTAACAATTTACTTAAGCTAAAAATTATCAACCTCGATTTAACAAATTTTTTATGATTATTTCATAAACAACGCATTTGTTTATAACATTTTTTTAAACAATATGGGATAAAAAATATTAAAAATCATTTTTTAATATTTAAGCTTAAGATCATAAGAAAACAGACCAATAGCAATATCATAAAAAAATATTTTTTTCAATGTTTAATGATACATAGTTCTTCAATAATTTTATTAAGTGAATTGTAGGCAGAGTTTATGATATATATATGTACTAGCTGCCTGTTCCGGCTTCGCTCGCTCGGTAATTTTTTTATCATAAAATTGAGATGTAAGCTATCCTATATCTCAAGTTGGACCAGACTGCTCACGGTGTGCCAATTTAATTTAAAATCGGTTATGTAGTTTAGGAATCCATCGCGGACAAACATCGTGACAGGAGATTTATGTATATTAAGATATGTCATAAGTCAAAAAACATTTTCATCACATTTAATTTGATGTATGTAGGTATGTATCTTTTTTAGATGTTCCGATCACAGTCTAAAATTTGAACACTTATTTTAAAAAGACCTCATATTTTTTTTGTATACCGTAGATATTGAGGCGTACCGTAAACGGTGCGATATTTCAAACTCTCATTTTTATAAATCGTCTACAACTGTAAAACTATCGAATTATTTAGTCAAAGTGATCTTGAAGATTGTCTCAGTAACATTAGCTGTTGCGGTGTGAGACGATACGTCGGGACATAATGCACGTACAGTCTGCGTCATAAATAGGTCCTAATATCCTTGTAATAGTTATCAACGATATTACTTTTGATTTAATATTATTTTAAAGTAAAGTATCTTCACGCCCAGGGCACCCACGAATAGTCGAAGACACTAAGTCCCATAATGTGATAGGTGGCAAGCCTATCGCCAACCGGGCACATATCCAATCCCGAGCAACATTACTTTTATTAGAAAATTGGAAATGCCACATTTTGTTGCCCGACCCGGGATTCGAACCCAGGACCTCATGAAGTCAAGTCCAACACTTGGACCGCTAGACCAAAGACAGATCGACTTAGAGATCTTCGTTCACTTGGCACTCAAAATCTGCTTTATTGGGTTGGGACTTGGTTGGAAGAATAGCGTCTTCGAGTACATTGTTTAGTCAGTGAATTTCATATCAATTAATAGATTCAATACTAGGCGACCCGTCGAACTTTGTTTTTCTTGGCCTATTAAAAACATTCATTATACTCTGCAGAGTAACCTTAAGTAACCTTGCAAGGTTACTTGATGTTTTTGTAAGATGACCTGCATTTTCAAATGTTTCTCTCCATTCTCTCCACACTTTATACTAAGTATTGCCATGTTTGCAATTTCTAAACTACAGAACACTTGACTTAAAAAAAAATACAGGACAATTTGTAAATGAATTAAAACTTAATTTTCATTTTAAAAATCACCCTCACGAAAATTCCTTTATTAATCAGAATAAAAAATAACCTTTTTTAGGAAGGCAAATAAGCAGAAGGATTTCCTGAAAGTGGTAAAAGTGCGTTGCCAAGTTGAGGCCGGGATGTTAAGTCTCGAGCAAATATACCCTTTACCTTATCCTCCGAACCGGAAAACATCAACGGCAAGCTCTGACGCTACGGCGATAGGAATAGATAAGGTGGGGGTACCAAACCGGGCATCACTACCTTCGAGTCGATGTGAAACTCTACCAACTAGTCAGATGTCCGTGACATCTAGATGGTAGAGTTTCATTAGTGACAGTAAGCCAATGCTCGGCTTTTCACGAGCTGCCTGGCAGGAAAGCAGATGCTCTATTCTGCAAAGAAGCCCGGACCGACACGGAGTTAAACCTTTCGAAGAATATAAAGCACTTACTAGCCAAATTTAGTTACGTCATAATATTTAGAATGATACAGCCAGATGAACGGACTAACAGCAGACATAAAAACATTCAGACAGATATTTCAAAATTTCTAAAAATACGAGTATGTTCTATCTTTTTTTTAGTCGCCTGTATCTATTTTTACGTATTTTATACATAATTCACTCTTCTACAAGGGTATACTCCGTTGGTTTGATCATGTGGAAAAGATGGCAAATGAGAGATTGGAAAAACAGATGTACAATGCGAAAGTGGATGGATGTGAATGTGTGTGCCCGGGGGGATCTTGGTTGATATTTCACGAACACATCGCGAAGGTGTCATCCAAAGGTAGTTTTAAAAGTCTCCAAAACCAGCGTATTTGTATAAAAAGAGTAATGAATGTGGAAGAAGCCAAGCAGGTCAGCAAGAATAGTAACGCTTGGAACGCGATATAGCATATCAGAATCATATGTAATACTAGGTGTTGCCCGCGGCATTTCCCAAGTGATTAATGGTCCCGCAGAAATATTTATTTGGAATAAAAACAATTCTATGTGTTGGTCCAAATTTCCATCTATGTGTGCCAAATTTCACGAAAATATTTTCAGCAGTTTTTGCGTGAAGGAGTAACAAACAGACATACAAACTTTCGCATTTATGGTATTGGATGTTTAATAATATGTATTTAACCTATGACTGATCTCAAAAACTTGGAAACATCTAACAGCATCTGATTGTTTAAGTACCTTTTTTTTCTTTTTAACGTATTTTAACTATTAAATTATTAACGTATTTTAAATATAAAATTCTTATGGATCAATGATCGCTTCTGGGGAGCTGTTTGAGCAATAACGCTTAGGAGCTATTTTCATTCAGGTAAGAGCTTTCAAACAACTTTTCAAACACATAATCGTATGACATCGTCAGTCACCTCAGCAATGGGCCTAGGGCACCTTATGATAAGGGCTGCAACACTATACCTCAATTGGAGTGATGGTCCTAGCCTTTGATCATGGTTATAAGGGAATTTCTTCAAAGCCGTAGTCAGTGCTTTCACTTTTCATATCTAGTACCTACATACGAGTACATAGATATATTAACGCTAAATTGTTTACAGGGTAGGCAGAGAGTATTGACAAATAAGTGAAGAATTGACTATGTTTTTACTCTATCCATTTTTAGAAAATAGACCAAAACTCCAAGTCTTTTGAGAAACTTACTTCTCGCATTTGGTTTTAGCGCTCCTTACTATCTACCACCTAGAGGGCCCGGTAGTCTTACTCACTCTTCTACTATAGGTAACGTAGTATAACAAAATATAGTGGTTCCCTATAAATAAACTAATGCTTCACTAAGCTAAGGTTTTATTATGTACTAGCTGTTACCCGCAGCTTTGCTCGCGTGGCAGTTAATATATTTACTGATTATAGCCCATTTATAAGGACTTTCATATAAACTTTCGACTCTTATTTTACCCCCTTAGGGGTAGAATTTCGCTTAAAAATGCCAGTCTTTGATACAAACTTTCAACCCCTGTTTTATCCCCTTGGGGGAAGAATTTTGAAAATTTCGTCCTTAGTGGGTATCTACTCGATAAAACGACCCTACTTACCAAATTTCATGGCTATAACTCTCACAGTTTTTGCTCGGCCATGATGAATATAATCAGTTATAATATGTTATTTTATAAATATAGACTATGTTAACTGTATTTCACAAATACGAAACCAATGGGAAGAAACAAATTAAAATATTGACTTATCCAGCAATCTTATTACTTACCATAACTAACAACATAATTACGTTCTTGACTGTACTGGATATTGTAGGTCCCAGCGCGCTTAAAGGACATTCAACCACACACGCATATATAATTACTTTTTATTTATGCGTAATTACTAATAAACAATTGGCAACCTCGCTTATTCAGTGGATTGCGGGTTTTTATTGTGTAATTAATTTCAAAAAACTTTATGACAAGCGACATTATTCAGAATTTTTCTACGCGGCCAAACGAAAAGGGCTAAAAGCATTTCCACACAAAAAAAGTTTTAGTATAGTTAACACAAAAAATATATTATATATATAACCATATTACCTTCTTCTGGTTACCTTTTTCCTTTTTGCAGTTCTCTGCTAGTCTAATTAATGTACACTGAGAGAGAATGTGTAGAGCATTAAGGTCGCTTTTTCTATTAACAAAAAAATAATTATGAACACCAAATTAAATAAAAAGTAATAATAAAATAAAATATAAAATAATACTTTTTAAAATATATAAGTAAGTCACCTCTCTGTAGTCTAGTGGTTCGGGGTTGGTGTCGAGTACTACTTGAGTTCCGTGGTTCGATTCTCGGCTCGGTCAACTCAAAATTTGTTTTGAAATTATACGTTGGCCGGGATTGTATAAATGTTCGGATAGCTATAGGTTTGCCACCTGTCATATTGTGGAACTAAGTAGGTACGTTCGGCTAATGCACCTTTTCCTATTTCTTCGAGAATACGGGTATGAAGATAAGTAAGTATCTTCACGCCCATATCCTTGAAGAGGTAGGCTGAAGCACCGCCAGGGTACCCAAGAATAGTCGAACACACTAAGTCCCAAAATGTGATAAGTGGCAAGCGTATCGCCAACCAGGCACATATCCAATCCCGAGCAACTTTTTTTAGAAAACTGGAAAAATTAAATTTTCTTTTTGTTCCAAGACCCGGAACCTCGTGCAGTTAAATCCAACATCTAGACCATTAGACCACAGGAACTTTTTATAATAGAAACAGCTTTGTCCGAGATTGAACGAGTGACTGATTTGCGATGTGTTTTCAACCTCCCCGTGTTGGTCCGGGCTCCTTTGTAGAATAGACCATCTACCTTCCTTGCCAGACAGCTCGTAAAAGGCGAGCATAGGCTTACTGTCACTAACACCGTGACATCTGACTAGATGGTAAAGTTTCGTAGTGACTCTCCCGGATTGGTACCACCGCCTTACCTATTCCTGCCGCCATAACGTCACGACGTTCCGGTAAACTTACTTTTGCTCGAGGCCTAACATCCTGATCTCAGGTTGGCAACGCACCATTACTACCTTTGGTGCCTCTAGGCGGCGTGAATTTCTTACTATCAGGAAATCCGTCTGCTTGTTTGCCTTCCTATATCATAAAAAAAAGTAGAGGGCCTAAGTACCGTACCATTGAATATTTTAATGTTAACTCTTGTCCCACGCTTGGGATGAAATTCCACAAATTTCAAAGAAAGAAATTTATCTTATATCGAAATATTTTAACTCGATATCGATACGATAGTAATAAAAAAATTCTCAAAGAACTAACAAGCTAGCGCATTCGTTAACAAGATACAAAACGATGGAAGTTTAAATATTGTCTGACGTGACTTTTTTCATTCTTGCCACCAATCCAATTTTCTAAAAAAAACGTTGTTCGGGTTTTTAAATGTGCCCGGTTGGCGATAGGCTTGCCACCTATCACATTATGGGACTTCGTGTCTTCGGCTAGGGGTGCCCTGGTTGTGCCTCTGCCCGCTCCTTCGAGGTTATGGGCGTAAACTTTTTTCTTTCTTCAAAATTTGTTAGTACCTTTGGCTTACTGTAGCTACCGTGGTTGTAGCTGCCTATCTTTTCAGGGTTAAGATAATAACCAAATAAAAAGATCAGGGGGCTGATTCCTTAACTTTTCAGTGATGATCACTGGGTAAATGGAAGCTGGGACATGTTTTATTTTTGCTATCTTCAGTGACCAACGGAAACACAACAGAGTTTAAATACAAAACACGACATTTGACAATTATTTGTACACTTTACCCAGTGACCATCACTAAAAAGATACCGAATAGCCCTGGAGGTCGGTGGTTACCTTATAAGCAAAGAATATCTTTAAAGGTGAGGTTTTAAGCTATTAGTCAATAGTATGTAACCATAGTTTCATAACTTGTGTTGACGGCTGGCAGATGAGTATTTTGTAAAAATCAGTTAATAGTGACGACCTTTGGAAAATATTACAGTATTATTACATCAGGGTTGGATTTTATAATATTACCTAAATATTGTAATAAGTTATTATACAATGGACAACCATTGATGTATATTATTACCTATTATAAGGATGATGTTAGTGGAGCGGTGCTTTTAAGCATAAACTGACTCTTAACCTGATGATGAGAGACAATAGTCACCTTCACCACAGATTTAACTGTAGTGTAATCAGTTGTCTGAATCTTTAGGCAATGTGCTTTATAATATGTTAGTGGTGCAAACCATCAACTGCCTGTCAACGTAGAACACGACTACAACGAACACTGACGCTTAAGCGACAGGATGTTGTCTTTATACCAATTCGGACTACCTGCTTCATAGCATTATTAAAAAATAAATTCACTCACGTTATTTAATCAACATTTACAACATTTCACGTTTCTGGTTTAAATTTAACAATGGGTTAAACTGTCAAATATGAAGTGATTTAACCCTAGTTAGAAGCTAACTCAGAGTTAAATACTTAACCCAGGAAAATAGTCCTTACAATAATTACGTAACATTTTTTCATTTGACACACTGAACTAAATTTCAACATAAGTTATTATTAATGTTTTATATATTATATTAACCTGTGATCTTGTTTGATATGTATCAATAAACTTTTTTTGAGAGAGTGAACAAGTATATGATTCACCTAATGCTAATAGAGAACCGTCACATATACACACTATAAATGTTATACACAGTGGTGCACCTTTAACGTCTTTGGTGTTTTTAGGCCACGGGTCTTACCATCTGTTGGTGGCCCATGTGCTTGTTGACTGAGGGATAAAACGTATCACATAAGGAACAACGTGAAAATCTGCAGCCTAACCCATCTTCCGCACCGGTCTGGTGCACAACCACTGTCATAGTGGAAGTAGGATTAAGCAAGGAGGTACATTCCTACCCGGGCAACTTGCTGCGTAGCAATCTACCACCAGTTGGCTCTTATTGCTTCTCTCTATTATCTATCTCTATCTTGCTTGTCTCATATCCAGGCACGAAAGCATCTGTTCTAAAGTAGTAGTAGTATCTTCACTCCTATATCCCCGAAGGGGTGGAGAGGCACAATCAGGGCACCCATGACTAACCGAACACACTAAGTCCCACAATGTGATAGGTGGCCAGCCTGTCACCAACCGGGCACATATCCAATTGAAAATGTGCATCTTCTAATTTTTTATTACAGGACCCGGGGATCCAATCCGGGACCTCAAAAAGTCAATTCCGACGCCGGACCGCTAGACCACAGACTTTTTTATATAAGGATGCGTCCTACTTTGGGGAAATTTAAGTATTTGCAGCATCTTTATGACACGCAAAGCTACATAAAAATAATGTGAAAACTTGTATATTTTATCACAATTACTTACTAGGAACTAGGAAGTCTAGATGATGTGGAAGTGGATTTCCTTCAAGGCTTAAATAAAAAAGTAACCTTACAGACATACCTCAGACGAAGTCACCAGAGAATGTGGTAATAGTAATATTGGTTCTAAAAATAAAAATCAACAGGTTATTTAAATATTTTTATAATTTTAATGCATTCGTATTTTTAGCCACCTTCAAAGAGGAGATTCTCAATTCATAAGCGTGTCTGTAAGCCCAGCGGAAAAAGAAGGGTGTCATAAGTTTAACGTGTCTGTGTGTCTCTTGCATCATAACGTTTAAACGGATGGAGCGATTTCAATGCGGATTTGTTTGGTTAAAAACTGACGGGATCGAGATGGTTTTTAGCTACATTACCTATGCCAAGGTGTTATCAGGATTATGAATTTTGAAGTGAAAACTTCTTTAGCGGCGTTGCGCACTTTTTTGAAATGGGTAAAAACTTCTAAACTCACGTCAGGACACGTGACCTGATCGAAAATTCGTAAGACGGCGCAGAATGAAAATTGTATTCTACCACATGAATGATAGTACTTTCAAACTAATAAGTAAAGTAATTTGTGCAAAATTACTCCCTAACCATTCCAAAATATCAAAGATGCACAACGTTAATATTCAAGTTTTCACTTCTGCCGGCACTCCCGGAGTGTAGCCCGTCGTTTTTTTATAATTTAGATTTGTGTGATTACGTCGTCAATTATGCATAGATTTTAATGTTTAAATTTAACTTATTGTTACAACAGCATAATAACCGATTATTTTATACTTATGGCTAACCATTACTCATGGAAATTTAACCCAGTGGTTTTTAAATGTTGCTCGGGATTTTATATGTGCCCGGTAGGCTTGCCACCTATCACATTGTGGGACTTAGTGTCTTCGGCTAGTCGTGGGTGCCTAGTGGGTCGTGCCTCTGCCTGCCACTTTGGGCATATGGGCGTGAAGATACTTTTTTTTCTTTTTTTTATTGTTGCATATATCTATGGACGGTGTGGACCTGAAGGTAAGTATTAAACTTACCTTCAGGTAGCCCACTCACTCATATGCTTATTTCAAAAATATTATCTCGTTGGAGCAGCTGACCTCAACACAAGCATCTACACTTTTCCTTACAGATTTTGCAGGAAGAGATTTCTTACAGAAATAAACTAAAAACACACAACGTCTCTGTTTAATATACCTACCTATATACTTTCATATTTATTATATTAGTGTGAATAATTATATCTACCCACATAAGTAAGTAAGAAAGACCTATGTATTGAATGCATTTTTTTAATGATATTAGAAGGCAAACAGGCAGACGGATTTTTTTAAAGGTAAGAAATATTCGCCGCCTAGAGACAACAAAGTTGGTAATGGTGCGTTGAAAACCTGAAGCCAGGGTGAAAGGCTTGAAGCAAAAGTAAGTTTACTGGCTATCTTACCCTCCAAACCGGAACACGGCAACATTGACGTTATGTACAAAAGCGAGCAAGTCGCAGCGAAACTCTACCACCTAGTCGGATGTCACAGTGCTAGTGACGTTAAGCCCATGCTCGCCTTTTAAGATCTACCTGGCAGGTAGGCAGATGGTCTATTCTGCAAAGGAACCCGGACCAACACTGGGGAGGAAATTCAACAAAATGTTTGGCTAGAGAGGATGATTCTGAACCCAAAACATTTTTCATGCTATATGTGGTAGTCGGTCTGTTTGCTTACAACTAATTTAGATATAAATTGCTGTAATAGTATTGATTGAGTTGTCAGTACTTGATGAACACTTAAAATACGAAATCTACATATTAATACGTGATGCCAAAACTTTCGACCCCTTTTTACGAAAATTGTGCGGACGCAGGAGCATAAAATTTGGTACGTTTATAGTTTATATGTGGGAGAAGTGCAGAACGCTAATATTTTTCAATAATAATGCTTACAAAGTACATTAAATTAATAAATAAAACATTACCCACACTACCATGCATTTGACACACACAAACAAAATATATTGATGATAACGATAAAAGATCACATATGGCGCACTAAAAAGTTTGGAAACAAAGTAGTTGGTCTTGAGAAATGAAGATGGCGTTCTCATCAACAAGATATTAAAATTGATTATGGTCGAGTTAAAAGCAATGGGCGACCATTAGTTTAATATAAAACACAAGGTCTTTTAACAATTTAAACGCTGTTTCATCAAAATCCGTCTAAATTAAGAGGAGATATCATCACTTGAACGACTGCCACGCAAACCGCGAGAGAAGAATTTATTTCGATGCTTCACTATGCAAATACAAAAAGGATCTTCACGCCCTTACTCCCGATATAGTAGCAGAGGAACAACGGACTAGCCGAAGACACTTACGGCCACACTCAGAGACGTCAATTAATATTAAGTCACAATTTTGTATTGAAAAGGTCGACTTAATGACTGATTGAAAGATAATTGATGTTTCTAAGTTGTAACTTAATGTGAAAACCTATCGCCAACCGGGCACATATCCAATCCCGGAAAACGTTATTTTTATTTGAAAATTGAAAATACACATTTCCTTTTTTGTTGATGATTTTGGTAAGGTTTTGCATCACTTCGTGAGGTCCCGGGTTCGATCTTCGGGTCGAGCAACAAAGTGTTTATTTATTAATAACAATAACGGACGGATTGGATATGTGCTCGGTTGGCGATAAGCTTGATGTAATTTATTTAAAAACACTTGTACTTTCCACAATATATTTCGCTTCGCTATACAAGCATCATCAGGGCTATGTTATGTAGCCCTGATGATGCTTGGGCTATGTTATGTAGCCCTGATGATGCTTGTATAGCGAAACCGGTTGGCTAAATTATAAAAATAAAAAATAATAAAATATATTGTGGAAAGTACAAGTGTTTTTAAATAAATTACATCAAGAATGGAATTCCACCAAGCTCCGACGATAAGAAGTATAGAATCTGGCGATAAGCTTGTCACCTATCACATGGTGGGATTTGTCGTGGGTTGGTTTTACTTGTGCCTAACGAAGTTCGCTGGAACGGCTAGTATAAAATAAAGTCGTGTTAGTTACAATATAACTCATTAACGGCAGAACCGATTTGGCTGAAAATTTGTTAAAAGGTAGCTTAGAACCAGGAAAAAGACATAAGATACTTTTAAGGCCGCTTTACTGGAAGAAACTAGAAAAAAAAACATTTTAGTTTTTCTCATACAAACTGAACGGGTGGAACGGTGTTCGCCGGAACACCTAGTTTACATATATATACTTAAATATTTAGCGATTCTTCGCAAGTTATGATTTATTATTTATTTAAATGACATTAACTTTTTACGGCATCTTCATGGCTATTGAACGAAAACTGTTCCTCAAATGCCGAGGATTCAAACGGTAAATTATATACATATTAAATAATCTATAGTTTAATATACATTTCTAGGAAAGACGTGTCTGTATGTCAAAGAGAAGCCAGATTAAATCTAGCTATGATATTTGTATGCGATAAGATAGCAAACATTTTGCCTGTATTGGTACGGGATCCTTCGCATGTGTCCTTGCCTGGCAGCTCATAATAGGCGAGCACAGGCTTAACGTCACTAACACCGTGACATCCTACTAGGTGGTAGAGTATTGCAGCGACTCGCCCGGATTGGTACCACCGCCTTACCTATTCCTGCCGTCGCGCGTAACGTCCAATGCTTGCCGTTGACATTTTCCGGTTCGGAGGGCAAGGTAGCCGGTAAATTTACTTTTGCTCGAGACCTAACATCCCGGGCTCAGGTTGGCAACGTACCATTACCACCTTTGGTGTCTCTAGGTGGCATAAATTTCTTACCATTAGTAAATCCGTCTGCTTGTCTGCCTTCCATTATCATATAAAAAAAACTCTTATATGATGACTCTTATATGGATATGAGAACATTTAATATTTCGGCGTTAATTTTGAAAATAGAATATTTTTTTACATTCTCGTTTGTGCATCAGGTTAAAAAAACAGAGTCTTTTTCCAAAACCTATTTTTTTTTTAATTTGAGCAGTTACTGTTTCGTCATTTGTGATTCAATTTTATTTTTTTTAATTTGTAACATCGTTCTTCAAAAGAGGTTCGATTAAAAATGGATGTCGAATTCCTAGGCGAATCGAGGAAATCCACTATTTCTTTTATTCAGACAACATAACATTGAAGTCATTTTTTTCAGTTTACATTTTTAATACATTTATTTTTTAAATAATTATGTAGGATATATACCTATTATAGAATAGAAACGAACAAAAAAAGTCGCGGGTTTCAACTAGTACGAAATTATAGCCCAAGTTTTCTTTCCGGCTACAAAAGGTCAAGGTCAAATACACTTATTTAAACTAGTTTATTTCCTTTTTATGACAAATTTTGCTAAACCTGACCTAATTTAAAATTCGTCGGATCAGTCATTTGATTTCAAGTCGAATTAAGTACATCACTGAATTTGCAGATGATGCAACATAAAAGTAAAGTTAAGTATCTTTACGCCCATAACCCCGAAGTGGTTGGTCGAGGCACAACCAGGGCACCTATGACTAGCCGATAACACTAATTCCCACAATGTGATAGATGGCAAGCCTATCGCCAACCGGGCACACATCCAATCCCAACGTTATTTTTTTTCAATAAGAAAATTTAAATATAGGATAGAACCCGGGACCTCAAGAAATCAATTCCGACGCAGGATCGCAAGACCACAGAGATAGATAGCACATTGCAACAAAAAAACAAACAAAGCAAATTAAAGCTTGTGTTGAGGGTGTTAGTCAAACGGTCGCGCTCAGAGACCTCAGTTATCTCTTAATCAGTGATGAAATCTACATTTTCTTTACATAATCTTGACTGACAGATTAAAATGTTGACATCTCTGAGTGCTGCCCAAAGTTATTACTAACACATAAAAATAGGTACTTAATTCGATACTAGAGTCGATTCAATAAACACCCAAAAGAAATATTTAAAAAGAATGCAAAAGCTGACGTTTTTAAATTCTAAGTTAAAATAAACGGCTAGTCCCTTGCTGTCTCATTGTTAAACATAGACTAAGGTAAACCAAGGTTGAAGTTAAAATCATAGTCGGGATTTCAGCGCTAGCTGTTGCCCGCGTGGTTAGTGGTCCCACAGGAACATTTTTTCGGAATAATAACCTATGGGTTAATCCAAGTTACCTTCTATGTGTGTGTTAAATTTCATGAAAATCGATGGTCACTCAGTGTTCTCTGCCGTATCTATCATGGCAGACATCGCGTCAGAGCTTAAGGTATCATGCCCATCATCTTGATGCGTGGCGATCTACAACTGTGCGATTTCAATTACCGAGGGTGGTATTCCCAAACTGTGACTTGGGAACCTTCAAGAATAGAGCATACTGATTTCTTAAAGGTCGGCAACGTATCTGTGATACTTCTAGTATTACGGCTGTCCTTGGGCGGAAGTGATCACTTTCCATCGTTGACCCACTTGCTCGTTTGCCTCCTCTTCTATAAAAAAAAATCGGTTCCGCAGTTTTAGCGTGAGGGAGTAACAAACAAACTTTCGCATTTATAATATTAGTAGGATAATGTCAACTCCATCCTTGGAGTACTCTAGTCTGTTTGTGAATAAGGTGGTTGGTGTATTCTACTGCTATTATCATAAGACTTACTCAGAGAGTGTTTTTTGGATTAAAACCAGTTCCACATATAGACTTCTTGTCAATTTATTTTTATGATATTGGAAGGCAAACAAGCAGACGGATTTTCTGATGGTAAGAAATTCCCTCCACCTAGAGACACCAAAGGTGGTAATGGTGCGTTGCCAAACTGAGGCCGGGATGTTAGGCCTCGAGCAAAAGTAAGTTTACCGGCTACCTTACCCTCGAAACCGGAACACGTCATGACGTTATGGCGGAAGAAATAGGTAAGGCGGTGGTACCAATCCGTGCGAGTCGCTGCGAAACTCTACCACCTAGTTAGATGTGTTATGGTGTTAGTGACGGTAAGCCTATGCTCGCCTTTTACGAGCTGCCTGGCAGAAAGGCAGATGGTCTATTTTGCAAAGGAGCCCGGATCAACATGGGGTAAACGCTGGTCGTGGATGACGGTAATTACTTGCTTGCAACTCCTTTTCACGCCACGGTGTTAGTAACAGTTAACTATTCTGACCTTTAACGAGCTACCTGGCAAATAAGGGATAAAGAGACAAGTGATAAATAAAAAAGTAAAATTCATTTCTTTATTCATTACATATCGTGAAATAGCATGAATTGGTACCCGATTGGTAAAAACTTTGTTAAAAATATTGCGATTTTTACAATTTTCGACTCAAATGATATTATCTAAACTTATCACAAAACAAAAACACGAAATGTATATCACAATACACTTACAGACGAGAACTTAATATTAAATTGAACTAAATATTTACAAATTTGGTTAAAACAATGATCACTGATTGCCGATGCTTAGAGCCTTTGTTAAGGACTTCCATTGTTCATATACAAAGAGCAAGCGCCCTCTAGCGTTACAAAATTTGCACGCACTTTGAACTTATCAAAAAATCAACAGAGACACAAGCGGCCGCCTGCTCTATAAAAACCAAGTGATTTACGAGAGACCTAAAAATATCCCTGGAGATTTTACAGTCATATTTAAGATCCTGATACTGATCTTACTGATCCTTATACATCCTGTATATTTGTTACCAGATTTATAATGCAATGATTTCGGTTATATTTGTAAACTCTATGCTTAATCATCAGGGCTATTCCGTATCATTTTAGTGATGATCACTGGGTAAAGTGTACATCAAACAGATGTCAAATGACATGTTTTGTATTTGCTATCTCTATTAACAACAGAAATACAATGAAGACAGCAAATACAAAACACACTATTTGACAGCTATTTGATGTACACTTTACCCAGTGATTATCACTAAAAAGATACCGAATAGCCCCACATGACTGTAACACATGCCACCCAATTTAAAACATAATTAAATGCTCTGATCAAGAAGATGATTCAGTTTCTTGAGAAAATTAGATCTGAAAAGAGAAAACGATATCTATTGTTCTTTAATTCGAAATTGGAATTGCAAATTAGCAGTACGAATCACAAATCAGCACATTCAAAATATTTAGCCAGCTTCGAGTATATCCTAGAGTAAATATTATCTATGATACAAAGATATTATTCGATAAACCATAGCAGGGAATGGACAAGGTATCCACAGATAAAACAACTTATCGCCTTAAATATTGATTAACATAGGTAAATAAAAGAATGATTAGTATTTGATAGTAGTTATGGGACTCTATAAAATAAAAGCCAGTAAAGATGAGTTACCTTTACGGCTTTATTAATAAAAATAGATTAAAAAAAACAAGTTTTATTTTGAAATAATTATAGTCTGTATTGTCGTGAAATATAGACTATAATGGCAACTTAAACCTTGGAGAACTTTGGCCTTTGTTTTTAAATAAGACAGTTAGATTTAGGAAACGCTGCATTAGATATTTACGGTAGTATGTATGTTTTTAATGTTATTATTGCACACTGAAACACATAACAATAAAGAGTAATAGATAGTTTAATTAGTAGAGACTCTTCAAGACAAAAGAAAAAGCTTTACAGAAAATTTCGTGATTTTTTTGTCAATCGTAATTATGTACGACTAGCTTCCTGTTCCGACTTCGCTCGGATGGTAATTTTTTGATCATAAATCGAGATGTAAGCTATCCTATCTTTCAAGTTGGATCAAACTGCAATGGTGTGCAAATTTCATTGAAATCGATTCAATAGTTTAGAAGTCCATCGCGGACAAACATCGTGACACGTAATTTATATGTATTAAGATATTATGTCCACTGTATCGCGACTAAATCTTAACAAATATAAATTTTTGCAGTTTCGGATTAAGTTAATTAAGAATTCATAGCAAATATCGCAAAAAACATTGATAATTTTTGAAGTCTTCTTTAATGGTGGCGGTGCTTACATTTTGGCCAAACGCATAATGAAGTGACATGTTAAAAACTTGGTCACTTTTTACACATATGATAATGAATAAAATAGAAATTAATATAATTAGAAAATTTTTAGTCACTTTCAAGTAACCAACACTCCATAACATTATTGATTTCTTTTTTACAAGCATTTAACATTCATCTATTTTCCCAATTCAATGTTGTAAGCAAAGCATGGTTCACATTTTTTTCTGTAAACCTCTGCAGCTAAACCTACTGAATAGCCCCGCTGGTTGGCTTGAATTCACCAAAGCTATAATGATTTTATAGTAGACAATTGTGTCGAAAAGATTAACAAAATTTAAAGTAATTTACATGTTTGTCAAATTTGAGTATTTTTGATAGAAGAAGGCGTTGCTTTGCGGAAATCCAGACTTAAATCCAAACAAAATTATATAATTTGCAATTTCTGGAGCTGGATATATTTAGGGGTTTTGGCGTAGGGGTAAGTCCAATTCATTCATAGCATACTATTTTGCCTGTTTTGACACGCAATAATACGTATACATTTTTTGGCGGGAAATTGCAAATTAAATATTTTGTTTGGATCTAAGTATTTTTGTTCCTTTTAAACTTTTTAATTACCTTGTAACAAAATCTTATAAATTTGACCCACATATAGCAATATTTTTGACAATAAATTGATATTGACATAACTGCTGTAATGTGTCAAACCTGCGATTATAACGTGCAGATACATTTATAACACAGTAACTATAAATATTGCCTTGACTTTTTTTATAACTATGTAAACAGTAAGCGATTCAATTATTACTAGCATGTTATAGCTCTTACATCCACAAATAGCATAGCATAATTACAGTAATAAATGTTAAAAATATTATCACGATATATTAATAGTTTATTGCTCACATAAGGTTTTATTTACATTTCTGTTAATTAATATATATTTTTGAGATAGATCTGCTGTCGTATTTTTTAAACTTAAGTTTCATATTCAAAGTCACAAAAAATTAAGATTAAAAAAAAACTTCGGTGTTCGACGACTCTCTTCATTATAGAGAAAACTTTATTATAATCGTAAAAGTTTACATTTTAACATAGCAATAAAGATATTGCATTATGTATATGCATATTTGATATTGATGCTCTTTCGAATTTGATATCTCAAACTCTTGTTCTCCCAACTCATTTTATATTGATGACTGATGCATTTCTATGACCTTCCCTAATCACTAGGATTTCACTGATAGTGATAAGTTTTAAAAAAAAAAAGTATCTTCACGCCCATATCCCCGGAACGGTAGGCAGAGGCAGAATCAGGGCACCCACGACTAGCCGAAGACACTAAGTGTGATGCACAATTTAATTGGTGGCAAGCCTATCGCCAACCAGACACATATCCAATCCCGTGCAACGTTATTTTTTTAGAAAATTGAAAATATACTTTTCCTAATTCTTTTTTGTTGCCCGACCCGGGAATCAAATCCGGGACCTCTCGAAGTCAAGTCCGACGCTGGACCGCTAGACCACAGAGGCGACATGATATGATTAGTTTTAAATAATTAAAAAAATAAGTCTATAACAACTATAGTGAGGTATTAATTATTAAATTTTGTTGTTAAGTCAATTACAAAATGCATTTAAAACGTCACTAACAGTTTTTGTTATAGTTTTAGGTAATAAATCAATATATGCGAAATGAAATTCTTGCGATTTTTTAAATTAGTTAATGTTTTGTTTCTCTTCCTGTGTTTAAGACAAACTTACAAGTTTTTTTCAGTAATACGTATATTTGTCTTCCCCTGAACTTTGCTGGCAAAATACTTCATACAGATAATAAAGTCACGAGACAATAATATGTTGATACATTTTATACTATTAAAATGAAACATTAATTGTAAAAATATAACTTTAAAAAAGATAGAGAAAAATAACTAAGTACAGTAGTACTATTTAAATTATGCGCTTTGGCAATATTTGTCAAAGCTTCGGAAATCCGAATGTATTTCAAAAATATCTTATATGGAGTTGTTATTATACATAATTAATCATTTCGCTTAAATTTAGATTAGGTCAGCCAATTTAAAAATAAAAGTACGCCTAAAGTGTAAAAAGAGTAAAAAGTGTAAAGTCGAAGCGCATAATTTAAATAGTAGTACTGTAATCTTTGCCAGATTGAGTAGTGGCGGCGCTCCGATCCGGTCACAGATTATAATTATTTAGATCTACAAGAGACGTTTGAATGATCGTTGTGAAATATTTTCTATTTATATTTACGCGTAGCAAGTGAGAATGAAAGTTATTGTTACAAGTATGACGGAAGCATTCGTGATGTTGAATATCTTATGGTAATATGGTCGCACGGAGATTTATAAATTTTATCTAAGCAGGCAGACGGGTAATATTTTATAAGCTTGTAAAGATTGCAAGTCTTTCTGTCTTCCGTGAGAAACTTTGTAGTAATTCTTAGCTTTTAATTTGCATAGTTTTTAATGTATTTGATTTTTCTTTAATTTTTTTCAGCAAAATTTAAATAAATGTTCAAGTAGGTATACTTACTAACTGATCAATACTAAATGAATGTAAATACAGTCCTGGATAAAGAAATGTTTAATTTTATTGCCATTAAAAAAAATCAATAATATATTTAATATTGACTGTTTAGCAAAACCCTAACCGATTGTGCTTAAATGTTTTTAATACAAATATTTTTTATGATTAAACTATTTAACCTCTTAAACCAATTATAGATGTTCGTAATTTATTATACGTCCTAGGCGTATACCATTAGATGGGGTGGTCATATAGTATACGATCTCATATATAGTGTTTTACATAGTGAAAATAACAATATCTGAATCAAAATATGAACTAGAAAAAAGATTTTGTTATTACTTTATTTCTTATAAAAAAATTAACGAATGTACAATTAATAAACAAAAAGACTTAAGTCTGTTTTTAATAATGCCAACAAATGTTTTAAGGGGCTTTTAACAGTGTAATTAAACTTATTTTTTAATTATTTCGATGTTACATTAATTAAATAATTAAATACGTATAATAATAATTTTAAATACGTATTTAACAATAATATTAACAAACAATTAAATTATTTGTATATTGAATAGCAATCATATACCTACACGGCACGAAAATGTACCACGATTTGTGACAAAAATACGCTAAAAACCCTTTGTCATGTGTGTGTGTTTGTATCAATGTTTATTATAATTATCTATTTCGTATCAATACAAAAAAAAATTTAAAAAAAAAAATCTCATTTTTTTGATTACTTAAAAAAAAAGAATGAAAGGTAGTTTTCTTTCATCAATTTCTTACTTATCAAATTGGATATTTATACTTTATATAAACTTTCGCATTTATAATATTAAATATTATAAATGCGAAAGTTTATATATTTGTTTCTTTGCTACTCCGTCACGCAAAAGCTGCTGATCTGATTATCACGAAATTTGGAATACACATAGAGGGAACTTGAATTAACACAAAGAATAGTTTTTAACCCGAAAAATGTGACGTGGGACCATTAACCACGCAGGCAACGCCGCGGGCAACAGCTAGTCAAACATAAAAAATGTCAAGTTGTACTCGGGTCTTTCGTATTTACATTTGACCTTGGTGCCAAAAACAGGAAAGAATTGGTCAATATATCGTTCCGCGTGAATCATTTACATCGAAATTAGCATCAAATGGTGTTGGATAAATGTATTTCTTTGAAGCCATTTTAAAGATATTAAAGTACAAAGTATTTGCGGTCGATTCTGTTCGTATTCTTGGAAAAGTAGAACCTGTCCCAACTCCACCAAACAAAGAAGCATCTTGACGCCCATATCCCCGAAGAGGTAGGCAGAGGCACAACCAGGGCACCCACGACTAGCCGAAGACACTAAGTCCCACAATGTGATATGATGCCACCTGCAAGCTTATCGTCAATCGGGCACATATCCAACCCCGAGCAACATTTTTTTTATTAGAAAATTGGTAAAACCCAATTTTCTTTTTGTTTCCCGACCCGGGTTTCAAACTTGCGACCTCATGCAGTCAAGTCCAATAACAGAACCGCTAGACCACAGTGGGGAAATAAAGAAAATATAGGTCAATTATTAAAATTGTGCAGCGACTGTTTTTATTGCAACACAATATTTTCTTTAATTGTTTGAAAAATATAAAAGGATATGTACAGTACGTATAATAAACAAAAAATGTTACTGGGACGTTCCAGTTTTGTCAAAATCTGTCCTGTGGTATTTTATTGACGATGTCACCGAGGTACATTATTATGTGCAACTTACAAACCACTTGTCGGCTCTTGATAAAATTTGTGTGGGACCACATGGGAATCTTGGCTTACTTTTCGAAAAAACAAAACTATCAAAATCCATCAGATATTGGCCAATCGCATAACTAAAGTCAAAAAAACAAATTGCAAATTGACAAAGTCAGCAAATTATATGTTTGCTTTATGGGTGTATGAATACATTTATTAAACACCCAGACCCGTTAATGCAGACATCTTAATGTTCATCACACAAATGCCTGCCCCCGTCGGGAATCGAATCCGAGCCTTGCGGTTGGTCGATGTAGTTAGGCGTGTATGCTAGCCACTCGACCACCGAGGCGGTCAATCATACAATCGAACTGATTACCTCCTTTTTGCAATCTGTAAATCTGCAAAATGATTGATTGATAACTTCGAGCGCGCTTATTATCAAAAACAATCCAACTACAATTTAAATATGCATCCATATTAGAATGCAGAAACTGCTAACAAATGCGACTTTGACATTATTTCATACTAATAAAGATATTCTGGGATTTAACTTTTACATCTGTTCTGATTAAAATATTAAAATTCCTAGAATAATAATTCGTTTCGACGATCGCAGTCGTCCTATTAACCTTCGGAGCCGCGATGCTAAAGGTTAGAATGTGTTTCGTTAAGAACCGGTTCGTTGCATGTCTAAAATGTCAATTAGATGTGATAACAAAATGTAAGCATCGTGTATGAGTTTGAATCTTCATATTGTTAAGCAATACCAGTACAGTCATACCTCGGATGGGAGACCGCATTATACTTTCTAAATTTCATGATATTGTGGGTGGTTTTTATGTGAGAGGTTAGCGAACACAGCTCTTCTTATGGTAAGAGATAACCGTAGCTTATAGACACCATAGATGTTACAGGTGCGTCGCTCTCTTGTGGCCGAAGTTTTAGGACACTTTTTGTGCAAGTCTACCGACTCCTCTACCCTTCGTACCGGAACATGATAAGCATTCTGATTATGGTAATTTGTGAATTGAGATTTAGCCGACAGTTGACGATAATTAATAAATAATTAAAACATCATTTTCAACACCTAGAGACAATATTTTTAAAAAAAGTTAGGGTTGTAACAAGAAATTAAAAGTCTTTTATCAAGAAAAGTAATTCAATTTTGTCATGTTATAGTTTTTGCAAGTGTTTAAACCTTTTGAAACATATCACAGATTTCTTGCAAGATTCTTATTATGCTTTCATATAGGTAATTCTAACATGTGTAAGTAGTTAAGTTTTTATGTAATACTGATCTATAAAAAACATAAAATGTATTTATTTTTAAACCACGACAGTAAAAGAATGTTATAAGTTTGACGTATCTGTGTGTTTGCGAGTGTCTGTCTATGACATCATAACTTTGGAAAAGATCGACCGAATTAGATGCGATTTTTTTAAAAGCTGACGTGATCGAGATGGTTCTTAGCTACGCCATATATGGATGTTTTGGGGTTTATTGTTTTATTATATATTTTAGAAGTATTGATTATTTTGCGCCATTGGCATATGCAATGACAGATTAAACAGTTTTGGCAGGCAGGCATTTGTTTGTCCGGAAACCTGTTTAAGCTGAACTCTCTATTCGCACAGCCGTAAAAGCTAGTATAGTTTAAACATTACAGACAAGACCACTAGTGGTAGAATGGTATGCAGAATTTTTTTTTTCCATCGCCTTACCTATTCTTGTCGCCATGACTCGGTCATGATCTGGCCCGGATCGTAGGGTAGCCGGTAGACTTGAACAATAAGCATTACATTCCGTCCACAGGAGAGCAACGCACCTTTAACATCTATGGTATCCATAACCACTGTTAGGCCCTTACTACAAGAGATCCGTATATTTATTTCTATCTAATCAGATAAAAAAAAGCTTAAATCTTCCAATCGCGTCTGCTTAGTAAATAAAAATAAACTCAAGGATATGTCATTGACATTTTGAATATTCACTAGACTTTGTAAATAAAAGGAAACGTTAATTACTAGCAAAAAAACGTACTTTAGAAACTTCCGTCCATTTGCACTAACCTTTAAGCTCAAATTAGTTATAATCTTAGGCATCCTTGTGGTCCCATAGCTACGGAAATTACTTGTTTTTTTTTTAATTACTAGCCGTCCCGTGCCTATTTCTTTGGGCAAAACACACCGCTTTTCCCCAACTTGGTTTACAAATCCTATTATTTTTTACTTAAATTTGTTTAATCATAGAGTCTATACGAAAGAATTTTTTTTGAATGACTAATTTGTTGCTAACTTTGTTGGTTTTTACGACGTCACTTTACACGATTATATCAAAGAATATTGTATTTTTTGTTACAGAAAGAATTTTCGTTTTCAGGTACAGTATTTCCTAAGATTTACCCATGAAAATAAAACGAAAGAAACAGAAACCTTATTTCTTTATAATCTTAATCTATATATGATTACGCGTCGAGTTGTTTGTCCGTGATGGACTTCTAAACTATTTAACCGACTTTTATCAAATTTTCACACCATGTGAAGTTTGTTCCTGCCTCAAAGATAGAAACACTAAAACTTCATTTTATCGCGTCCGAAACTGGGGGTAATGGGGGCAAGCATAACTAAAGATTCTTTATAAGTATATAAGCAACCTAACACAAGAATTTTCTAAAAAGGGTTATCTATGAATTGTTTTAAAATATATAAATTGTAAGTTATAGATATTTTGTGGTCCGAAATAAAGGATTTCTTTATTATTTTTTAAAACAGATGCTTTAATAATAGATTAAAATTTTATATTCATAGACTAGCTGGTCCGGCAAACGTTGTTCTGCTGTTTTTTTAATGTGATTTTAGTAAAAAAAAAGTGGGGGCGAGTTACATTTATCACTTAGGGGTATTAAAAAATGATGGCCGATTCAGACCTACTCAATATGCTCACAAAATTTCATGAGAAACGGTGAAGCTGTTTCGGAGGAGGACGGGAAGGAACTTTGTGACACGGGAATTTTATATATATAATAAGATATATTTACTAAAGATAACATGTAACCGGCGGAGTATATAACATTAACGGAACGGCCTAGTCAGTTTACGATGTCTACAAAGTCCGTAATGTGTTATACGGCAAGGTAATTTCTTTTAACTTATTTTACTGCTGCATATGTAAATAGGCTAAAATAAACACGTAATACATTTTGTAATTGAAGTGACGAAATCCTTTTGAAATAAACTAAATACTCAGTATTTCGTTCTTTCTTTACTTTTTGGCAAAATGTGCCATTAGTCAAATTGGAATTTGCATCAAGTTACCCAATTTAACAGAATCGGTTTTAAATTATTTAAAATTAGTCATAATGCATCAAAAAAGGCATGTCGGGGTTTTGAGTAAAGCGGTGACCTCATTACTCAAGCTTGTTTATAAGACTTGGCGGAAGGAAATACACATACTCCAATTTGTTTATGATTATTTCATTTGGTGCACTTTCAATGAACAAAATCATGCAAAATGACACCAAAATTGACTAATTTCACTCAATATAAAAACACGAAATTCAATAATTACGAAAAAGCTATAACCATTCTTTCGCTCGATAGCGCCATGACTCCTACACAGTATAAATATTTAAATAAGGAAAACGAAAAATAAGTGTTACAGTAATTTAGCAACCAGTGCTGGATTTAGCATAGGGACGTAAATTAAAAAGGTAACAGTACAAAGGTACAGAAGACTCGATCTCGTCCAAAATTGAAACTTCAGACGTCAGTTAAAGGCTAATATAACGTGACATCGTCCAGCTCGTAGACATCGGCGAAATCAAACTACGCAAGGTAGTTTTAAAAGCCAAAAGAAGAAGAAGAAGAGCGTTACGTCGTATGTGGTTGTCTAACTTATTTTAACGCTCCTGGTAATCGTATTCATTGTCTCTGAATGACAGAATCCCGGTGGCTGTCGAGCTTACAGTCTGCTAGAGAGTATAAACCCTCAAGAGGCGCGTCGCCTAATATAAACCCCCGACAGGGGCGATAAGGGGCAGGGCGAACATTTTCAAAAAGCGACGAAATGTATGAAAAAGATTAATGCAAATATTTTAAAATTGTTAACATGAGTCTTGGTCACACAAATCGCAATGTGGCCACCACTGGCGCATACTGCCCCACTCCATTTGAAAATTGTGCCAATATATCATAGGGAGGCAGGCCGCTGATTAATATAAAAGAAAGTCGTGTTAGAATATTTATAACTCGAGAACGGCTGAACTGATTTGGCTGCAATCAATGCGAGGTATCTTGGAACCAGGAGACGGACATGGAATACTTTTATGAGGTTCAACTATGAGGAAACTAAGAAAAACAACATTTTAATTTTTTCCATAAAAACTGAACGGGTGGAACGAAGTTCGCCGGAGCGATTTGTTAATAAAATATTAAAGTTATAGGATATTTTTAATGGCATCCTTCTGGTAAATCCGGCCCTGTGCGCAACGCAATCATATGTACTGTTTAAATCACAAAGTTTTTACAAAACGTTGTTTTCGACACTTCGTAACATTTACAAGATATTGGATATACAAAAAAGGATATTCCTATTCATAATGTTATAGAAACGAGCTAGTCAGCATTATAAAACAACATAAACCGAAATGTACATTATCACAAGGATTATTTTTATTCTCAGTTAATGTGTTCGCAGTTAAGTAATGGAGACCCTTAGACTAATGTGTAAAAGTGAATTCTGAACATAATGTGAAGAAACCATTCTTCTATCTCATTCGCCCTTTGATACTAGTCAAAGCAATATTTTACATTAGTGCGAGCGAGACAGATATTCCCACATTGCCGAAACTACTATTTTTTGTTACTACTGATATTTTTTTATATTAAAAGACAGCAAAATCGGGCTACTTTTCTGATAATAAGAGACCGTAGTCTTTTCAAAAACGATGTTAATGGTGCAATGCTAAATTATAGTATGAACTGTTTCGCATTCCTCGATCAGATTATTCTAGTATGCTCCAAAGACTTAAAATTACTGTTTTACATACCATTACACAAAGGTATTGTAAAGAATAGATAATCGATTTTCAAATTATTTCTCTTAGTAATTTTGTGCGTATTAAAATGGATTTTAGAGACGTGATTTTTTTTAAAATAACACATGATAGTAGTTTTCCAAATTTCACAGACATAGCTATATATCACTTACAATATCTCACTAATACATTTTTAAGGAAAATTTGTCTCTAGATCATTTATTTTAAGAATTCCAAGAATTGTTTGTCGAGTGTATTTGGAAAAAGACAAACTACTACTACTAACCTAACTTTGTTAAGGGAAGGCTAATTACTTTTCCATGCATAAAAACATGTGAAAAAGTTTTCAAGTGTCTTATCTCTTGATATATACAAAAAAAAACACAAAAATCAGACCTATTCTTGACGTTTTGGTTGGATTATTATGCCGTTGTTCAATGACCATTACAGCTTTAACAAGTACATTTTCGAGAACGCGAAAGATAAAGGTACAGAAAATATGCTCAGAACATTGTCAAAGGTACAGAAAATATGCTCATAACATTGTCACTTGCACGTTCCTAGGTTAAATATTTAACTCTGAGTTAGCTTCTAGCTAGGTTTAATTCACATTGTATTTGACGACTTAACTCATAATTAAATTTTACCCAGTTTTGTGAAAACGGCACTAGGTATTTGGCCTCAGTGTTTATTTATATTTTATTATTTTTATTACTGTTTCTATCAGTAACTAACGAGCCCAGAAATCCTCATCATTAACGGGAAAGAGAAGAGTTCAAAACAAAACGTATTATCTTTCGCCTCCCCACCTCTTATATCTATATAAACAAGAAAGATGTAACGTATGTATATTCAAATATCGCTTGCAATGTTTTGTCTCTTTCACGCTAAGTATTATAGAAAGAGACAAACGCCAAATAAACATTCAACTTATTCTTTAATACGTAATTCTAAAGAGACAATTGTGTGCGATGGCTTGCATGTGTTTAATTAAGGATATGGAATTGTGCTAGATTCAAAACATTAGAGATATCATGAAGTTTTCACGCTATGGAATAATCGAATCGAATGCTAGCTATCGACAACATCGTATAAATATCTAGCGCAGGAATCTTCAAAACTGTAATCACGAGAATTATCAAATTCCTGCATTAGGGAACATATCCATACTACGTAAACCGTTTAG
>NJDD01002279.1:50544-100008 GCA_002245505.1 Calephelis nemesis | reverse complement strand
GGTGCGGGGGGATGACAGATTTACGTAGTCCATTTCGCCAAAAGAAATTTCGGAGGGGAAGGGTCTTTGCATATACTACGAGTGGTTACCGATGGAAGGGAGGGATCGTAAAATCTTAACAATTATGTCACGTAGTGTGGGTACGTTCTCTTGTTGTCAAATAGAAATAAAAAATCACACATCGAATTAGAGTTTCCTTGTGTGCGTCATAAAGATATTTAAGTTGACAGTTTCGATTCAAACAATTCTAAAGCGTAAAAACATCAGTCTATCACAATGCGAAGATATTAAAACAATGTCAATCTTTAGTACCTATTTAGAAAGTGGTTTCATTTTTTTATAGTATTTAATGCAATTTTCCTTCGATCAAACTTCAAAGATGTTTTTTTTGGAACTTATTTAACTTTTTTATATTAATCAAAGATATTACAGATTATAGATTAAAAATCCCACCTAAAGAACTTTCTAGACTTTATTCAAAAGATTATATTAAAATATTGATATGGACAGCTGACCACCGTTCATAAAAATAGTCCGAACACATACAAAACACCGCCGACAGCAGGAACTAAAAGTAAGGGGTATAATTACTAAAAATATTAATATCACAATATCCATTGAACTATCGAAGCGTCAGTAGCATAGGCAGAAGTACTACAATAGTTAAAAATATATACATTTTAAGAACCCGTCCAACGACGCACTGACTGACAATAGCTTATACCCAGAACAAGACACACATACACATAAATGGATCTAATAAAACATTTTTTGTTAAACATGCACTGCAAAAATTTATGGCAAATACAAATACAAGTTTTACATCATATTCAACTTCAGCACAAAAAATGTAAGAATAACACAGCAAGTGCTGTTTCACTTACAGTATTCAAATTAGCCAAACAACTTAATTAATATATTTTTTTAGGAAATAAATGTTATGTTTTTAAAATTAAAATAAGCTATCCCTAAAGAAGCTGTAAAAACGAAACCAGTTGGCAAATTTCGAATAATCATAATTCGTCATAATTACAGGCCTAGCATGATGGTTATCGAATCGATAGATAAGTCGAATCCGAACTTTCAAGTACATGTATCCCTCGCCGGATATCAAATGTTTGTATTTCGTACATTTAATATGCTTACGCGTGCTTATACCACCATTTAACCGATCTTGAAAAAATATTTTTTGCTCTTTTAGTAATTCTTACATAAAAAAATATGATAAATTGTTAAGTCACTTGACCAAAAACTTAAATCAAAGGTTTTTAGTTGTAGAGACGAATGTATGTATCATGTTACTCATAAGTGTTTTAATAATAAAAATAAAACAAAACTAGAGAAACTTGATATCTTTCACCACGCCAACAGCGGATCTGAATCGCCGCATGTATAGCTAGAAACGCAATGAGAGCTAGGAATCGATTCAAAATTTCAAATTTTCGATAACGATCATGATAGAGCACCCGCAAATCTAAAACCATAATTTTCGCATACTTCTGCTTATGACAATCATAAAGATCATGTTTGAAATGTGTATGTGTGGAAGATGTTAACGTTCTACACAAACCACAAGACCTAGGCTGAATCAAGACTAGCTTAATTTAGGTATACAGGTTAAGAACATTCGTGTTACTAATCGACATAGCTTATTTATAGTATTCCATGTAACCTAAGATTAAATTTGGCATTTAGGCCTTTTTAATTATGCTAGATTTCAGCCCGAAAATCATTTACATTCTTATGTATAATTCTATCAGTTATTAAAACCGTCATACAAATACCAGGAAAAGCAAAATGGTTAATAATTATTGGTACAATTGGTAATCTGTTTCATTTAATATAAATTACTTTTAACAGATGTATGTTTTTCCTAGTTTGTTATTATATTTATTATAAAGTCATGTTGATTTGTATATTTTTTCTTATATGTGTGGAAGAATTATGCATATGAGTCTTGAGAACATTTCCTTATTGTTATCAATAATTGTAATGCAACATCTATCAGTGTTAAGAAAATAGCCAATTACTTTAACGTTTTACACAAATAGTGTCTAAATATTAATGTCTAAACATTAATTACGAACACAAACAATTTAATTAAAATAGTTTAAAATAAAAAGGATTAGTTTTGTCAGAAATGTCACACATTAAACTTCACAATGAATTATCTAATCTAAATCAAATTAACTAAATAAATTTAAAGAAATTATTGAATTTTTATATTTTTCACATTTTTATAAGGCCAATTATTATTGACTACTCCGAATAAATATCTAACAATGGTCGCTGTGATCAATTTTAACTCACTTTAAAGATAAAAATCCAAATTATAACTAAATCGAAAAAAAAAATTATTTTCCGCTTTTCTCGTCATTTCAAACTGCTTTAGCGATTTCGTTAGTAAATAATAAAAAATAAAACACACAAGACAAGTCATACACATTGATCGAAATTACTTACGTCATGTTATGTTAAAAATGTATAATATATAGAAACACAAATAAATGTATACACACAGATCCAGTAAAATCGAACCTAAACCTCCTTACTACTCACCCGACTTGTGAGGAAGTCGGAAGAAGTATTACTTGAAAAATAATTTGTCATCCCAACATAGTATTTTAGTCTTCTTCATACTTTTATAAATAAAATTGTTAAATAACAGGTCAAAAGTAAAATATATATATCTGTAATAATTAATATAAGCAGATTGTACTTATAAGTTGTACTTAACTAGTGTTTAAGAATTAGACCGGAAAACGAGTTAACATTTTCCGGTTCCATTTTTTGTGGAATAAGACAACGAACGAACACACTTCTCCTATGATTGTAAGAAACAACCATGCAATGTACACTATAAATAACACAGGCACATCGATGACCTAAAGCCGACTTTGTATTGTATAATTAGGTATATGCAGTTGTGTGCAAAATTGTGTTGCGTAAAAACAAAAATTTGTATAATTAAAAAAAAAACTTTTCTTATTTTTTAAGAAATCTTTCATTTTAAATAAAATTATGCAAAAATAAAGTAATTTTTTTATACATACTATTTTGTTTCGTCATTTTTTAAGGATTAAATTGAAATTTTTGTCACGAAATAAAAACATCACAGCATTATTTGTAAATGTAACCTTTTGTATGACGGTTTTTAATTAATACACCATACATTAAAACACACAAAACTAATGTCAGGTAATGTACTACGCACACTATCAACGATATATGTGTTTGCCAAAAATAAAATAATGTTTTATGTACATAATAAACATACTCAAAAATTAACACGTACAAAAAAACAACATTGCCTTTTTTTATATTTTTATCAGCTTTATGATTTTTTTAGTAGACAAATAATTCTAAGGTACAACAGTTAAATTCTTAAGGTACTTTGAAAATTATAAACATTTTCCCACATAAAGTATTAATAATGTGCGTAGTACACTCTTTTTCGGCCACTGTCTGATCTGAATCCGAAATCCTATCACAGTTATTACTTGGAAATCGTATTTTTTTTCCACAACACAAAATTGTATTTTATTTAATATATTTGATGTTTTCCATCGTTGGTGTTTGGTAAAACTTCCAAATACTCATATTTTTAAATGAAGAAACACTTGTACTGTTTAACGTATCACTTATAATGTGTAAACAAGTGTGTCTTCATTTAAAAATATAAATAAAATTTTGAATACGCCGAATTTCGAGAATTGCGCAGTTTTTTTCAGCAGTCTGTTACAATTGGTAAAAAAATATAGAAACATTCCAAACTATAAATTTATACATATTTTATACTTGAATAACATGGTTAATTGATTTTATTATAATCTTCTAGGCATCACTAGTCATTCTGCCTCTTCCTTGATAATTATTCTAAGTATATAAGAAAGTTTCTAGACTGGCTGGAAGTATAACCTTATTCACAGTAATAAGATAATATGGCTATCACTTTTTTTAATTATATAAATCCAAACAGACAAAAGATAGCTCCAATATTTTACTTATTAATTTATCTCACGTATGAGACGTTAGTCTTTAAATGATAACCCAGAACCCAGACCCAGAATAAATTTACATTAAAACTTTAAAAAAATTACAACACTATTTTGTGTAGTGGCATCCCACTCACACGAACTAGATACATATCAGACTAACAGCCGGAAAAGAGACAGCACTATACCCAAACTGGATGTGTCGGACGAGTACAGGGTGACCGGTGTTATGGCCTATGAAGGAGGGGAGTCTCCTCGTTGGTACTCCACCGGGTGTCGCCGTAGTTTCGCTCACTACAATTGTTCGTACAGCACGCTGATACGTTTTGGCCCGCCTGGAATATATTAAAAAAGATAAAATCTCAAATCAAAAGACTATACCTTGTAATTTTTTAACGTAGGGATGTGAAGAGCCCACCACACACTAACTATTTAGACCTTACTGACCGCTTTCAAGACAGTAAGATCCGAGAAAGAGTGGTATTGAAAGAAAGTGTTGCAGCATGAGAAAGGGTATGCTCTGCTGGTTCGGTCATGTGGAAAGAAAGACAGATGAAAGATAGACGAACCAGATATATGAGTGTGGATGGATGTAGGTACCCGGGGAGAGCTAGGTTGACATTCCACGATCAAATCGGGTGTTATCCGAGGGTGGTGTCAAGAGTATCGGGAACCGACGTGCTTGTATGTAAAGGGTAATAAATGTGGAGGTAAGGTTTCTAGATAGGTTTACTATACTCTCTGCCTACCCCA
Organism: Calephelis nemesis; assembly: GCA_002245505.1. Classification (NCBI taxonomy): domain Eukaryota; kingdom Metazoa; phylum Arthropoda; class Insecta; order Lepidoptera; family Riodinidae; genus Calephelis; species Calephelis nemesis. The sequence goes on along the minus strand of NJDD01002279.1, from coordinate 95,260 downwards.
TAAGGGCATTAGCGTGAAGATATGTGTGTGTATATGTATGTACTAGAACTTTGTCGTGTGTAGTGGACTAAGACTCACTCCTATCCAAATAAGCGATTTTACCGCCATTGCAACACTGAACATTGCGGTGTTTCAATATAAAGAGTAGACGATAAAATTAACGTAGGCTTCTTAACTTAGAGTTGGATCAAAAGGTGACTTAGGAAGGTGTTTATTGTAAAGCCATTAATGCCTTATTAATAGACATCGACATAAGAAACATAGAACCAGCACCAATGTAAACTAAAACCTTGGTCGCCTTATCACAAAAAAAGGTTTTTAAGCCTGTAACCTACACTATTTTTAAAATTGACATCCAAAAATAATCTGGTACGCACGGATGACGCAGCATGTCATTGGTTGAGATCCCAATTTTAAACAGTGTACAGTAAAACATGTGATTCTTTTTATAAGACTGCGACGATTTAATTTAACATGAGAGCCGATTCTGATAGGATTGTTTAAACATATTTTAGATGCATGCACACATTATGCACAATTTTAGACGTATCAAATTAGTCAGGAAATATTCCGAAATTAAGATTACACATCTATAGAAACTAGTAGTAGCCCATTGGTCGAAATTCAACTATAAAAAAAATTTAATATCTTGTTGATAAGAACGCCATCTTCATTTCTTGAGACCAACTACTACCTCGTTTCTAAAATTTTAGTGCGCCATCTGTTGTCTTTTATCGTTATCATCAATATACTTGCTTGTGTGCGTCAAATGCATGGAAGTGTGGGTAATGTTTTATTTATTGATTTAATTTACTTTACTTTATAAGAGTTATAATTGAAAAATATTAGCGTTCTGCTTTTCTCCTTCACGTAAACTATAAGTGTACCAATTTTTGTGCTCCTCGGTCCGCGCAATTTTCGTAAAAACTAAAAAGGGTCCCAAGTTTTGGCATCACGTATTAATATATAGATGTCACGTACAAAACTAATGTGACATCAAAAAAAATATTTTGTCTCTTTCTATTACTTGCGTTTGTAGAAGGTAGCAATAATTTAAAATAAGTTTAGTTAGTGCGCTACAATAACAATTACCTCGTTTATAGTCTGTATGATAACTTACACAGATTACAATGACAGCTTAAACCTTGGATTACTTTAGTCGATAATTATGGAAAAAAGTTTACGTTCAACCCTCAAGTGACACCAGAATATAATAAAAAGTTATGATTACGTAATTACTGCTTAAACACTCTACAACAACGAACACTAGATTAATTTATGGCTACACAGAAATTAGGTAAAGTCACAAAACCCAAAAGATACAAAGAAAAAAAATCAAGCGAGTGTGAATGTAACTCGCACCACGGATAATTCCGCACTCTTGTAAATTATTGTATTGTGTTTATTTATGTGTATTATGTGTGTATTTACGCCAGTATCCCTAAATAGGTAGACAGAGGTACAACCACGGCACAGATGACAATCCGATACTTAGTCTAAAAATGTAGGTACCTAGCAAACCTATCGCCAACATATCGAGTAAAAAAGCTATTTTTATAAAAGAAAAATTTGAACAAAAACTTCGAAATTTTCAGTTAATACGACAGATACGCTGACATGTGTACAGTTTACCAAGTGCAGTTATTGTTTTTATTTTAGAATAAATATATCTTTAAATATAAATCATATTTTTTTTCATACGTTCAAAAACTAACATTTATGCTCAAAACTTTCTTTTACACAATTCAACTAATTACAATTTAATAATAAATGTTATTAAGGTTGATTAAAATTTAGAGTGACAAATATAAGTGTCATATAAAAATAGTGTACCTGTTTATGTAACTCATAAGTGTGCCTTATTTCATAATTCCCATTGTCGTCTGTAAAAAGTGAAAAGAAATTATACCTGAGACAGATGTATGTCGTACAAGTGTAGCGTGCTGACTGACATATCTCTGGTCTCGTCAGGCGGCAGGTCTGGTCTGACGTGTGGGTCCAGACCAAGCGCGCTAGCCCCCAACGCGCTACCCGCTCCAGCCAGACCAGTCGGTCTCGCAGGTCCTTCCTCTTCATCGCTGGTCTCATCCATATCCTAGGATACCAACAAAACTTGAAATATAAATATATGATACATTTTTTAAAAAGTTTTAAAACGTACATTAAAATTAATCACCTCTGTGGTCTAGCGGTTCAGTTATTGGACTTGACTGCATGAGGTCCCGGCTTCGAATCCCAGGTCGGGCAACAAAAACAAAATTGGGTTTTTTTCAATTTTCAAATAAAAATACGTTCCTCGGGATTGGACATGCGCCCCGTTGGCGATAGGCTTGCCAACTATCACATTGTGGGACTTAGCTTGTCTTCAGCTAGTCGTGGGTGCCCTGGTTGTCCCTCTGCCTACCTCTTTGGAGATATAGGCGTGAAGATACTTACTTAAATTAAAATTTATTGACGTTTTGGAAATCGATGATTAGAGAAATATCTTCACGTCCGCATCTCCAAGACACAGGCGTACGTAAAACCAGGACATCCTTCAAAAAAAACTTTTTTCCTGTGTTTCAGGTCTCTCGTGTAGAATAGAACATTTGCTTTCCTGCCCTCCAGCTCGTAAGGTTAATATGTCATTACTAATAAGACCACGGGTGGAAGAGTACCGTTCTGCAACTCGTCCGGATAGATGTAGACCGCCTCACCTATATCTGCCGCCATAATAGTAGTGTCATGTTCTGGTCAGAAGGATGAAGTAGCCGTTAGACTTACCGACTGGCCTAACACTGTGGCCACAAGACAATAATGCAACTACAAAATCTAGTGGCTACGGCTCACTTACCACCTAATGGTAGATAGAAATTTTTCGCTATCTTAACAAATAAAAAACTGATTTTTCTTAACTTCTTTACACTTCAAGTTATTAATACTTTTTTATAATTTATAAATAAACAAAAGGGAGATATCACCGTCAATAAACTTCTACATCAGGACTAGTAACATGGATGCATAGCCAACTTTTCAAGAATCAGTGTGAAGATTCTTGAAGGTTTCTTTTTATAGTTACAGATTTTAAAGCATTAATTCGCTTAAATATTTGAAATTAATATCTCAAAAACATAGAAAATATATAGTTTTAGCATATTATATGTACTAAAAGTGAAAGGAAAAATGATTATCTATGTAATAATTTAAGCACTACAAAATCTATCTATAAAGTAATATAATAAGTATATACAGTAGTATAATATAATATAATAGGTATATAATAATAAGAACCCTAATTGAACGTCAGTATAAAACAATGGCCGATTCCCTATAACTGACAATTAAAAATTACATTAATAGAGTGCAAATCAGTTTCATATTCTTTGTTATAACAAACAAACTAAATTCTTATTGTTTAATAAATCGCCGAAGAAAATACACAAATTGAATCTCACCGCAAAGTAAGTAAAATTATATGACTGTATTACGGTGTTAGTCAACGATACTAATACATTAAAGTTCTTAAATAGATACCAGAATAAATTTAATAAACACCCAGACCTGGAAATGCAGACATCTAAATATTCAGCACACAAATGCACAAGGGCAGCCTATCGGTAATCGAACCCGGGCCTAGCAGTTGATCGATAGCCTTAGGCGTGTAAGCTATCCCTTGGCAAACGAGGCGGTTGATAATTGTAATAAAAACAAATTAAGCTTTAGCCAAACGAAAACTTAATATGTATAAAGGAGATTGAAAATTACTTTACTTCTGACTATGTTATATGATATCATAGACTTGAAAAACTTAAAATTATCACAAACACTGCTTGTTACCAAATAAACAAGCACTTACCTTTGAAGGTCCCTCAGCATAATCCACCAAAGCTTTCTTTAAAATGAAGTGAAATTGTATGATAAGCAATTTATTCGGCTACGTTATAAATAAGAAAAAATATGTGACGGTGTACTCGAATAAACTATTGGTGTAGTTTTTTATGATTATGGTATTTTTGTTAAGATGCCATAACTTTTATTCATCCTAGGGACGTCGTTAAGTTTCAAATGTGGCCAACTCCATATATTTTAAATTTTAAAACTACATATGTACACAATGTTAAATTGTAAATTGTACATTTAAAGCCCGCACTTTGCCTTTAATTAATGGACTTAACTTAGCGCAGAATGCAATAGAATTGCAAATATTTGTTTTGACATATACCATACATACATATATGTAATATATTACAGTACATAATACATGTAATATATTATTTTTAGAAATTACTAAGCACACGTACATTTAATTTTTGCTAGTATGCAAGTCACAAAATTGGATCAGTTTTACCACATTTTTTATAATGTACCAATTTCTATTTTATTATGGTACTGGCTTGTTTGATGTCTTGAACAACCAAGCGCCTCTCCTTTGTGACGGCCAAGTTAATTGTAAATGAAATATTTATAGTAAATTTAAAACCAAATTTACACTAAAACAGTCTATAATACAATTTTCGATTTTTAAATTTATGTGTTTTATGGGTATCCTTTGAGTTGGCCAATTTTGAAACTTAACAACACATACTGGTGCAAGAACCTAGTTACGTAATAAAAATATGTACAAAAAATCGGTGGAGATGTTCAAAAAAAGGATATCAAAAAACATTAGTTTTTTATTTAGTATTACAAAACAAACAAGCAGACGTCATTCGTGGTTAGAAATAAGGTTATAATGCGCTGCCTACCCGAGGCTAGAACATAATTCTTAATTAATTGTTTCCGAATTGGTTTGGTGTAATCTAAATTTTCGAAAGCTGGTTTTAGGGGACTGTAATACTTATTAAAATTAACATAAGTCACTTCTACATTTTTACACTACATGTTATTATTATTTGTAGCCTACCAGTTTCGCTAGTTGCTGAATCGTCAGGGGCAATACATTTTTCAAATCACATAACCCTATAAGGATACATTTCAAGTTCAAAAATCCGTACTAATATTTTAATTGAAAAAGTCAAAGCGTATGTTTCGCTATAGATAAACTGCTGGACCGATTTCAATGAAATTTGATATGCATGACGTTGAAGACTCGAGTTAAAAAAGGCAACGTTATTTTAAATTCAACCCATAAATGTCTTTATCGGGAATGACTTTGTAAAAACCATGTCAAAGTTAACCAAAGCTGCTGTACGAAGTAACTATTTTACGCTGAGGAAGTCGAAAGTGGACAGCTATAGTGAGAAAATGTAAAAGCGACTTTTTACTGGATAATTCCTTTCACGAAGTGCCGACGATGAGAACTACAAACCATGTGATATTTGTTAGTACTATCTACCAAATTTTCAAGCAAAATAGCGTAGAAATATATTAGTATATGCTAATTAGCTATTTAACTATACGCTATATAAACATATCACTAACCGGTAGTCTAAACTGTTGTTTCTGTTGTTGATAGTAGGAGAGGACGGCCGGAAGTGGAGTGTTCGTGCCGAATATACTCTGCTGGATATACGATCCCAGCATGGTTTTGTTCTGGAAAAAAACAAAAATTTATAGTTTTTTAGTATCAAATTAGTCTAAGTGTGGTATTAGATCAATTTAGTATCAAATTGCCTGGTCAAGCCTAGGGCCAAAATTACTAACCTATGTTAAAGATAAGAGATATTGCTTTTTCAGATCAGTGGCCAGCTAACCGCTGTCATTTTTCAATAATTCGCAGTGGTCGCCTCCGTCCAAATGATGGATTTGACTTAATGAGGTCCCGGGTTCGAATCCCGGGTCGGGCAACAAAAAGAAAATGTGATATTTCCCATTTTCTAATAAAAAAAATGTTGCTCGGGATTGGGTATGTGCCCAGTTGGTGATAGGCTTGCCACCTATTACATTGTGGGACTTAGTGTCTTTGACTAGTCGTGGGTGCCCTGGTTGTGCCTCTGTCTACTTCTTCAGGGATATGAGCGTGAAGATACTATTTTTCAATAATTAACAAAGATATCTTAGCATTAAAACTCTAGTACGCCTATCTGTATCTGTAGATAGCTTATTGATATAAACCGTAAATGAACAGCTGTTGAATGTGTTTAAATGTCTTTTTGGTGACATACAAAAAGAGATTTTAACCCCTGTTTTGAATAAATATCTTGACACTTGCCATCATACGAGCAAAACAATTTCGTCATTAGTTGTTATAGTTTTTTTAGACCTTGTACGTCTTACTACAAAAATAACAAACACTGGTTGAACACTTGTTTTGCTAAACAATGTCTAAAATTGGATTCTAAACTAATAATACGATGTTTACAACACTCACGTATAGCATGTTACGTATATACACACATATCTTCACGCCAAGTCCCTAACGAGGTAGAAAGAGAGCATGATGTGTCAAATCTCACATCCTTGTAGACCTTTCCGGCTATTTTTATAGCACGTTATTGGTTTGATGGCAATTTTAGACAGTAGTTAGTTATGTTGTATTTCTTGGAAAAGCCACCTTGGTTTTCCAAGTAGTCTAACGGATTACGCAGAACGTGATATATATGCTAAATTAGCTGTTGCCCGCATGGTTATTGGTCCCACAGAAACATTTTTTCGGGATAAAAACTATTCTATGTGTTAGTACAAGTTACCCTCTATGTGTATTTCAAATTTCATGAAAATCGGTTCAACAGTTTTTGCGTGAAGGAGTAACAAACAAACATACATACAAACTTTCGCATTTATAATATTAGTAGGTTTTTATGAGTACTTACCAGGGGATTATTGTGTGGTAGCGCGGTGGCCATGGTCTGTCGCAGCGAGCGCAGGAACTGTCGCTGTGCAGGTTCCGTTGGCGCCCAGCCAGGATGGCGGCAAGAAAACGCCGCCAGAGACAACTCCGTCTTGCCACCTTCACCTTGCAAATACTGACTGCTGCTTCCTGCACACACGTTATGATATTATATATCCCGCCTCGTTGGTCGGGTGGCAAGCTTACACGCCTCACTCCACCGACCGACCGCGGGTTCGATTTCCGACAGGGGTAGGCATCTGTGTGGTGAAAATTAAGATGTCTGTATTTTCGGGTCTGGGTGTTTATTTAATTTATTGAGGTATCTATTGCATAAGCATAGACATTAATAAGCATATAATTTGCTTACTTTGGGGTTAGTTTCAATTTGTGTGACTTGTCCATTAATATTTATTTATTTAAGAAATTTAAAAAACCGCCGAATTCATCCTCGTCTTTTTCGAATCAGTCAAAAAATATTTTTTTTTAACATTTAGTTTTTTTTGGACTTCTGAGAAACCCTGTTGTTTTTTATAGTCAATATGTTTCTATTGTACGATTTTTTTAAAAAAAATGATACCTTTGATTTTGTCACCATGTTTACCGGGTATCTGCCAATCCGGATGACCATGTCGACGTATGTCCAGCTATAACAAAAAAGGCAGGTTTTTAATCACTTATCTAAAATACACTTACTATATAGACTACCAGCCGATCCGGCGAACTTCGTATCGCTTCACATTAACAGCTACTAACCGATTGTAGGGACAAAATTTAAAAGTAGTTTTTCGCACTTTCCTAGTTTTTCAGGTTTTTATCTACATAATATGATCCTTGTCCCGAAAATAACCAATACAACAAAAAATAATTAACAAAATCGGTACATCCGTTCAGGCGTGATGTGACGACCACGCGAAATGGGGATTAATTTTTATGTGTATCTATTTCGATAGCGTCATTAAATTTTAGGCATGATGATCGCTAGTAGAAAAATCTAGAAATTTAACTGAATAGATTGTTCAATCAATACAGTCAGAACCGGTAGCAGAACTTGCAATGACTTGACCGGATTAGTAACACTGTTTAACTCTTTCATTCGCTATAAAGCCATTGACTCACCTACCTTATCTCTATTTGGAGTAAGAAAATGATATACCATCATTATCAAACTTCCTTAAAAACCTTTAAAATCTTTCCTATTTCTAGGTAACGTCCAGAACGGACGAGACTTTGCCATAATAAATTTAATAAAGTCTTAGACATACATTTTTATGTATTTTCACAAAAACTACAAACAAATGTAGTAACATGGTTGAACATACCTTATTTTGTAACAGGTAACATTTGCAACATTCTTACCCTCATACTAATAAAACTTACGCGCCCGTTGATCTGGTGTATAACTAAATTTACACACCAGATCTTGCTAACAAAAAATTTGGAGATTTTGCTAACAAAAAATTTGGTTACTCACCAGATTTTATTAGTAAGGGGGCTAGGCTATTGCCCCTGTCAACACAGGGACAGCTGTTGAAACGCCTGTCCCTGTCGGGAGCCGAACCTCAAAAGTACTATTTGCTTACCTGTGCAAATGAGCAGACATCGCCAATTCCGAGAACAGTGACTGTGAAGTTTCGGTAGAAGTCCACGATGTCGAGGGCCCGCGACCGCAAGTACCAAAGCACCAGCGGACACAACAGGGGACTCAGTACCTCTAGGATTATGTACACCTGCAGAATATTAAATAATAAAAATTATTTTAAATCTTCAAGCAAAGTCCCTTAGCAAACAGGCAGAGAGTATCCAGTGCCAAATCTCACGATCCTGGCAGACCATTCTGGTTTTCTTCAAACAGGTTTCCGAGACTCTTGACACCATCTTCGGATAACATCCAAGTGATTTAATCATGGAATGTCAACCTATCAGACTACAGGTTTTTTAATGTCAGAGACTAAACTGACATTAGCAATGTTGTAAGTTTTTTGCAATTCATAATTATTAGTGTCGTGCTATTACTGAAAAAAAAATCTATAATTTTTACACATTACACTGAGAAGTCGAAACAAATTTTGTGCAATGTTAAGTTATACATTTCACAAGTGAAGTTATCATAAAAAAATTAGTTTCGTATATTTCCTTGCTCCCGTCAAATCTCAATGAATAAATTCGAATAAGAAGGCCAGCGCCTTACTTACGGCGACATATGAGTTATCACTACATAGTATTATTAACAATTACATAGTATTCTCTGTCCCTATGTCCCTTTGTATGCTTAAATCTTTCAAACTACGCAATGGATTTTGATACGGTTTTTTAACAGATAAAATGTTTAGAGAGGAAAGTTCATATGTATATTTTATTCCGGGCGAGGCGGGCCGTTAGTTTTGAATTATTCAAGCCTGATTTTCTTAAATGGGGTCACATGATGCAAACTTAAACTTGACTAATGGCAAATGCTAACGCTAATGCCAAAAGCATAAAAAAACTTACCGCTCTAAACTGGAACAGATGCTGGAAGTGTGCCGCTACATCTTTTGTATGAGCTTTTCCTCTCCATGCAGCGGGCAGGTAATGAACGTGGCCCAACACTTGAACTAAAAGCTCTTCGCCCCGAGCTGGCCCTGTGCATGTCCCTAAATCTTCTTCACCTATTAAAGCTCTGGAATTTATAATAACACTCTTATATTTTTAACTTAGTTAAGAAAATAAGTGTACATTAATAAAGTATGTCTATAAAGTAATCGTACTAACATTATAAATGCAAGTGTGAATATTTGTTATTATTCTTTGACATTACATTGAAGCAATGTTATGTATTTATCTTTCTTCTATTTATTTATCTTTCTATGAAGAATTAATTGCCTCTAAATGTCTAGCGGTCAGGATCTTGATTTCACGAAATCCGGGGTTCGATCCTCAGGTCAGATAACAAATGTGCTTTTTCAACATGGATACGAGCGTGAAGAGAGTTTAATAAGCTACTTTTGTTTTTTTGTTATCCGGGGAGAGTTTAATATTTTAAAGTGAGCATAGCCTAGGGCAATATTTTGTATTATTAAAAAATACCTTAGTGAAGTGATATGTGTTGTTGGCGTTTTTATTGTTAATAATGAAAGTGGATAAACCGTACTTACCGTGCTCCAGCGAGCACGCAACCCAGGATCGTGATGATTGTCAGCACATGCTCCACCGTCAGGACGTCCTCGTCGTACACCGACAACACCACCAGCACACCTAGGACACTCGCCGACACAAACACCACATTCCTATCAGACAATAAATAAATAACTTATGACTCTTATCATGAACTGTGAAAAAGTACAAGAATTATTTAAAACTTGTATTTACAATGGAATTTCACCAAGTGCCGGCGATGAAAAGTATTTTTTTATGATACTGAAAGGTAAACAAGCAAACGTATTTCCTGATGGTTAGAGACACACACACGCCGTCTAGAGACACCAAAGCTGGTAATAGTGCGTTGCCATCCTAAGGCCGGGATGTTAGGCATCGAGCAAAAGTAACTTTCCCTGCTATATTACCGTACGAACCGGTTCACTTCATGACGTTATGGCGGCAGAAATAGGTAAAGCGGTAGTATCAATGCGGGCAAGTAGGTGCGAAACTCTACCACCTAGTCAGATGTCATGGTGTTAGTGACGGCAAACCTATGCTCGCCTTTTACGAGCTGCCTGTCACAGGGAGGCAGATGGTCTATTCTACGGAGGAGCCCGGACCAACACGGGGTTATTACTATGTTAAGCAACTTACTTAGCTATAACCGTGGTTATAGGTGAAGAGAAACTGGCGAGGTACTTGGTGGCAGGCTTGTGGGCTCTCGTTAGCCGTTCACGCAGCTCGTGCTCCAGCTCGTTGAAATGTCTCAATGTGACCCTCGCGTACATAGACCAGGTCCGGAGCCCGAGGGACGCGGGGGACCTCTTTATTAACTGTAATGTACAATATTATATCAGAGCCCAGATCATGACGTTTTAAAGTGAAGCTTTCAGCTCTCCTGATACTGCGAGACAAACTTCATTTACTGACACATAGATTCTACTAGTGCTATTTAGGCCATAGGCATAAGCCATTTAGGCTTGTATCTTGGTCCGTGAATGCAAGTCTACCAGCTATCCTACTTTTCAGCACGGTATACTATATGGCGAGGTCGGATGTAATGATGATAGGAATAGGTAAATCGATGGTACCACCAATCTACGCAACTGATGAGGCACTTAAGACTACCTGTACCGGTGAAACATATCAGTGACTTAAATTACTAGATCAAAACTACAGGGAGATGGGTTTGTCACATTCAGAACCCTACAATATAATTTTATTTAAAGTAAAAAGCGTTGATTAAAGAGTATGTCTACTACACATATGCGTTTTCCCTTATATCTCGTTTCTTGTGTAGTATAGCGGCCGGTAGTATAGCGTATGCACAGGCCTTAGACCGTGTAACGACCACAGCCGTTCTTTCGCCGGTGGGTTCACATGCTACGCCTTCTTGCATTTTATAAGTAAAATGGCGAAAGATAAAATTAAAATGTTAGAATATAACCTTAATTACCGATTATATCAAATATTGTGGGATTAAAAGTAAAAAGATTAAATAACAAACCGACGATTTGAAAAGTGGATTCAGACTTTCGCTTGTTTTTTTTTAAATTATGTATTGTAGTTATACTCAAGACTTTTGAAGAGCGTTACATAGATAACAAAACTCTTACATCTTAAATCATAGCATTTGACGCCACACATACAGAAAATTTGTGTAAAAATGAAGATGAACGGATTTTATAAGCGCACATGTGGATATATCCATTAATCTTTCCAGGCGTTTTTTAAGCTTAGTGTGCCTGCACCCTAACCTCACTTTCTGTCAGAAAAGTTATGAAAATCATTTAAAGATGGAGTTCTGAAACGGCTCGCTTGGTTTAGTACTGCTGCGCCTACTTTATAGAACCACTAGCTGTTGCCCGCGTATCCTATGTGTTAATCCATGTTACCCTCAATGAGTGTGCCAAATTCCATGAATATCGGTTCAGCAGTTTTTGCGTGAAGGAGTAACAAACAAACACCAACTTTAGCATATATAATATTAATAGAATTATAAAACGGGATCAGGTTGTAAAAGATTTGAATTAAAATATTCGTAATACAATCTTCCCCGTGTCGATCCGTCTGTGTTGTGTCCCCTTTGTTAAAAATACCATCTGCCTCTCTGCTAGACAATACATAGTAAACGAGCATGGACTAAATCATTATCATCAAGGCAGTACAGTGCTTGCTGATCACCCCCTTACACATTCCTGCTGTCATAGTTACCCTTGGAAGGTAAAGAGGCTGGGAAAAACTGGTCAACTTGTGTTTGCCATCTTAGCTACAAGGCACCTATGACATACACAATTGTCTTTCACCATCTGGAGACCCGTATGCTTATTCCCGTTAAAAAATAATTTTCCTTTTCACACAGATATAAACAAATTTAAACTTACCTCTGCATAATTGAAGAAGAAATAGAGTATTTGCCAAGCTTGTATTAGGGGTGCTAAAATTAGATTCACTAGTGCTAAAACCAGGATTTGCCTTTCAAGCTGTCGCGCTAGCACCATCCGGTTAGAGTGCTCTTTGTAACACTGTCTAAGCTGCCAGCAGTTCTCCCAAGGACTCCAAGGACTAGCTGATTGATAAAGAAATATGCTTCGTTAAGAGTGATGCCAAAATTTGGACCCCTTTTTACGAAAATTGCGAGGATGCAGGAGCATAAAATTTAACACACTTATAATTTATGTGTAGGAGAAATGCAGAACGCTAATATTTTTCAATAATAATACTTATAAAGTACATTAAATCAATAAATAAAACATTACTCACACTACCATGCATTTGACACAAACAAATATATTGATGATAACAATAAAAGATCACAGATAGCGCACTAAAAAGTTTGGAAACAAAGTAGTTGGTCTTGAGAAATAAAGACGGCGTTATTATCAACAAGATATTAAAAAGTATTATGGTCGAATTTCGACCAATGGGCGACTACTAGTACATAAAAATATTTAAATAGATACCAGAATAAATTTAATAAACGCCAAGACCCGGAAATGCAGACACCTAAATGGTCATTACTTAAGCGCCTGCCCCTGTCAGGAATCAAACCCGAGCCTCGCGGTTGGTCGAGCTAGTTAGGCGTGTACGCTAGCCACTCGACTAACGAGGCGAAAACAGTCGCTTTCTGTTGTTTGTCCCTATGTATGCTCAGATATTTAAAACTACGCAATGGATTTTGATGCGGTTTTTACTATTGTCTAGATAATTTACTGTCGTATATTTATATATTATGTAACATATTCTTATTAAGTATTTGTACAGCAGGGAAAATCCATATTTTGTGACGAAGCCGTCAAAAAAACGATTTTTAGAGACTGGCTAAAACAGTTTGAATTACATCAAAATAATGTATTCCGGAAATGCATATCATAAAAATGCATATAAAAAAGTCCACGATTTATAATTCGAGAAAACACGGTACAGTAGATGAAATACTTACAAAATAATAAGAACTCCAGATTCCACTTTAGACCTCTCGACAAGTAATGGAAGTCCCCAACAAAAGGGACGTGTATTTGTAAGGGTAGCAAATTCTTATTAACCATTGCCACCATATAATTGTTAAACCTGAAACATTTAATGAGTTCAAAAAAAGTTCATAAGTAAGTAAGTATCTTCACGCCCATATCCCCGAAGAGGTAGGCAGAGGCACAACCAGGGCACCCACGACTAGCCGAAGACACTAAGTCCCACAATGTGACAAGTGGCTATCCTATCGCCAACCGGGCACAAATCCAATCCCGAGCAACATATTTTTATTAGAAAATTGCAAATACCACATTTTCTTTTTGTTGCTTGACCCGGAATTCGTACCCGGGACATCATGACGTCACATCCAACACTTGGACTGCTAGACCACCGAGGTGACAAAGAAAAGTTCATATTTATCTAAATATTCGTTTATCATGATTTTTAAAACTCAAACAAGGAGACAGATTTCACTAAGGTAAGACACATTTAAAGACATTAAATATGTTAAAAGTGATGCGAGTCTAAAGCTGTAAACCTTTTGTGTACGTAGCCCTATCTTTCAAATTAGAATTTGACCAGGTCAAACACTAACGTCATGGTGACAGGAATAAACGAACTTGTGGCATCAGTCTAGAGAGTTCTTGCAGAAATATAACGTACAGAATTGTCTAACATAAAGGCAGGAGAGTACAGGCGGATAGTGCTCAAACTATTTTTTACTTTCATTTTTAAACGTGTAAATTTCAAATCTGTTAATGACTTGTGTAACAATATAACAATAGGTATAAAATAATTCACAAGTAAAAAGGAATAAACATGTATTCATATCCGCAAAGGGCTTCAACATTCGCCAACTAAACTTATAATAACAATTGCATATTAACACAATTCGCCAGTAATCTTTAGTTTTTTGTGTTAACACGTGTGAGATTCATCGCACTTTCAGTCATCTCATTCATTTTAAGTATTATGGATTGCTTTTAATTAACACGAAACATATGTTTTAAACAAAAACGCATAATTATGTAATAAAGCTGCAGATCCACTTAGGATGATGGAACCAGAAGATAGCCATATGAACTCTTAAAATTCCCAAAATTATCCCACCATGCTTGGGGACATTTCATACGTCCTGTATAAAAGTAAGTACTTCCTAAGTCTGTTAGGAATAACCCTCAAAAATAAAAGCTTGTCACAAAAATGTGTTTTCTGTTTAAAACTTATTATTTGCAACGCTTTGTGTATAAAGCGTTGCAAATATTTGACCCCTAAATAACATTACCAAGATACCAGATATTTGCGAAGTCAAACGATACAGTGTTATATTGTCTAGCGTTCCGATACCTGCGAACCTGTGTGTAATACGAAAGAGTCGTATTTTATGTTTGCGAGTGTAATCGCACAGCACATCACACAAGCAAATTCAATAAAAAAAATCGTCAGCGCGAACATTTTTTTTAATTCGCTTAGACACTCATATTGTAGTACTCAAACATTTATCAATTTAAAAAAAATAACTACACAAACTTGTGTTGCGTCGCTCAAATTAACGATACTTGATATACAGAAATTTGTTCAAGCATCATAGCAGACATCATAGCAGAATAAAAAAATACAAATATACATTCTTGAACCCTTAAAACATTACTCCTTTTTTTAACAGTCGTCTTATAATTCAAAAGACTAAATGTAGAGTTATACATAAAAACTAATGTTGTACCAGCTTTGCCCCTGAATACTTGTAAGGAGAGTAATACATTTTCAAGAAAAATTGAAATAATTTCATACTAAAACTATATGTTTGACTGCCTCGTTGGTCGAGGGGTTAGCGTATACGCTTAACACCATCGACCACCCGTATGGCTTGGGTTCGATTCTTGGCGGGGGCAGATATTTGATTGATGAACATTTAGATGTCTGCAATTCCGGGTCTGGATGTTTATTAAATTTATTCCAGTTTTTATTTAAGATATTATATGCATTAGTATCGTTGACTAACACCGATAACACAAGGATATACTATACTTACTTTATTCTTAGATCAATTCGTGTCATTTGTTCAATATTTATTCAATCACTGCCTACCCCGTAAGGGACTTGGCGTGAAGATATATATGTATGTATGTTCAAGGGATATTAATTTATCATTCATAAATTTAAAAAAAGTGTATATCATCGCGGATTTCCTAGCAGGTATGAAACATAGTTAACATAGTTATACAGGTATTACCCATACATACACACATAAACTAGTGATTTTGTATGACCCGCTCTAGATATTTCACATCTTACAAATGTAAATGAAAAATAGCTTGCAACAAACGAGAATAACAATAAGCAATAATTCGCAAATGCCTAAATATATGCTGCATTTAATTTTTATTTTGGCCACAAACGAAAAACAAAAAGTTGTTTTTTTATGCGAGACGTCGTCGAACAAGCAAATTGCTTTTCTGACGGTAAGAGATAATTGTCGCCTATAGACAGCATTGTGTTACAGTCTACTCTACCCTCCGAATCCGAACATAACAGAGTCCTGGTGACAGCAGAAACAGGTAAAGTGGTGGATCTACATCCGGGCTAGTTGCTGCACAGCACTAGCTGCTGGTGGTACAACCAGTATCCTGAAGCTAGGATTACATGTTGCTCAAGGTTACAGTTGCCTGCCATTAGAACGAAAAGCAGACACCATATAATATCAACATTATTTTAGTAGAAATAAAGCAGCCATCCTTATCAAGGCGTCCTTATCACAGAGAATATAACAGAGAACCCTATCATTAAATTTGAAGTCACAGTGTTAGTGTGATCAATATCAAGTAACCTTCACTTGCTATCATCCGGGTTTTAAAATTCTTACAATTTCAGTTTGAATAAAAACCTTTGTGTGAATCGTGCTCTTAAAGTCCGTGAAAACGTAGCAGACAGACATCAAGGTTAAAGTATCTTTACGTCCATAATCCGAAATTGTAGGCAGAGGCACAACCAAGGCACCCACGACTAGCTAAAGACAGTAAGTCCCACAATGTGATAGGTGGCAAGCCTGTCGCCAACTGGGCAAATATTCAGTCCAGGGCAACTTTATTTTTATAGGAAATTGAAAACATACATTTTAAAACTTTTTAGTTGCCCGACCCGGGATCGAAGACGGGATCTCAAGAAGTCATGTTTGACGCCAGACCGCTAGACCACAGAGGCGATTAATTACCTTAACGTAAAACCGTAACTAAAAGCCAGGTCAATACAAAGCGCGAAAAACACCGAGCGTTAGAATAAAATAATTTGTAAACGATTTATACCAGATAAAAATAGCATAGATATATGTTATATATATATATATATAGATATATATATATATATATAACATCTAAATAAACATATACCAAAATTTTTAGACGTCAAACTGAGATACAGAAATACAAACACTGAAACACATTTTAAAAACTCGCATCGGTATTGAAAGTGCGTGTTTGACAAATACAAACTTAAATCCAAACATATACAAAAGTAAATCAATTTACAAAAACTTTAGCTGTTTAAAAAATATTACACACAGGTATTCGCAAATGCATCTATCTGACACACAGATAAAACCTTGAACCTTATTACTTTGATTAAGTAGATACTAAAATAATATTCTTATAATGTTACATCTGTACTATTTTTCAAAGACAGACAGACGTTTAAATGACATAATTAGGCACAGTAAAACAGCAAAAACCGAATCCAACTACGTGTTACGTTTTCTTCATTTTGATTCTATAGCATATAAGTAGCATATGTTTCCGAAATGGTCTTAGGTATACAAATTTTGTCAACATCCTACTAATAGTTTTTATTCAGAAGTCAGTCATAGACGAGTCGATTTTGTGCCAGACAAAACGATCATATGCCAGACGAAACGGTTAAGTGCTGACAGATCGATTATGGGCAAGACGAGGTTATTAGTGCACCAAACTCCAACAAATTTGTTGCGTAAGTGAAAATACTTTACACATATATATAAATCGTAGTCGGAATAGGCAGACATAGCTGCAATGCAGACTTGACACAATGATCAAACCTGCTATTAATAAGGAGAATAAATTTCAAAAGTCGCAGAGCAATAAATCATATTTAGTTAACCAAATCAAAAGTCTACCGGCCGGTAGATAAAGAGTTCGCATAGTATACATCTAGAATAACTTTAGTGTAGATCAAGTGATCATACATAATCAGTAATATTTATTTTTCTCTTTAGTTTTGTTACGTACAAAGTTGTTGTGTTCTTGTCTTTAATTTTATTTTGTAATTATTCGATTTACTGTCTTTCCTGGTTGTCTGGTAGAGCGATAGGACCGCCCGCGCCATTTGTAAATTTTTGTAATGTTTTTTTTTCTGTATTTTATGTTTGTGTTTATATTGTACAATAAAGAATAAATGATAATAATCAGGTTTCAATACGTAGAAGAGTATTTAAACCACTAAGAGCTGTAAGTAACTAGTACTATTTAGGAAGTAGGGAAGCCTGGAAATCATCATCATCGTCATCCTCAAGTTGGCAATGTAACGAAATCCGTCTTCTTGTTCGCCTCCCAATATATACTATTAAAACAAAGCAACATCGCTTTTTCTGCGTCTTTGTGTAATAGCTAAGAGAACAAGCACGTGGTATTCTGATGGTAAGAGACAACTGTGGGCTATAGACACCATAAATGTTGTAGGTGCGTCGCTGTCCTGAGTGTCGATATGTTATCCAGGCATTACAATACAAGGCATAATAGGTAGTGTAAGTCTACCGGACCTAACAAAACCACAAAAAATAAAAATGTGCACAGAAATAAGCCTTCATGTCTCCACACATATATATGTCGAATTTATAACACTCACCCCAGAAACTTATGAAATTAGTATCTAACTCACCCCCATTAATTATATAATTAATATCTATATGCCTACATAGGTACAATAGTATAAAAGCAACATTCCACGTCAGGCTGTTTTTCCTCTACTTTCTTCTAAACCAGGCAACAGCTGTTGTAATGGTTTCCATCATCATATACATATTATTTTCAAAAGTATGTGTATGGAAGCATATGGTACGTATTAGCTAAAATTTTATATGCATAAAAATCTACATGAAAATATCAAAATGTTTTAGCAACTTACATATGGTAAGTTTTACACATTTAAGATAAAAAAAATGTTGGTCGCAATTTCTTAAACGGACCGTGTTTCGCATAAAAGAGCCAACCCACAACCTGCCCAAAAAATTGACTACCGCAATGATCAGAAAAACAAATATTTGCTATAAGAAAACACTTCAAACAGAACATACCACA
Organism: Calephelis nemesis; assembly: GCA_002245505.1. NCBI lineage: Eukaryota > Metazoa > Arthropoda > Insecta > Lepidoptera > Riodinidae > Calephelis > Calephelis nemesis. The sequence goes on along the minus strand of NJDD01002279.1, from coordinate 76,600 downwards.
TAATTATTTCCATTTCGAAATAATGTTTTATGGATTGCTTCCCTACAGCATAACATGGTCCATTCACTAATTTGCATTTGTGCAGAAGCAAGGAGAGTTACAAATAAAATAGTAAACTAATACATCGCTATCGCTGCTATAGAAAAACAGTGGATTTAGTATGTTGTTTTACCGTCGCAGACATAAAAGTAAAAACATAACTTGTTGACACAATAATTTCATAAGCATAAATTATTATTATTTTAAACAATTAGCATGTTAATTTTTCTTTTTTATTTCCAAACGAAAATATTTCTATCAAAGTTGGACTAATTATTTATTATCAGGCATAATTCCACTAAATATGGGTAACCGTTTTTCTATGTTGCACCTATATATTACTGATAACAGATGAGAAAGTACAACTAAAACAGGATATTTTGCCTTTACTATTCCTGTCACCATAACGACAGTGTGGCACACAGAGTCAATTATCTTTTAATCAGTCATTAAGTCGATATTTTCTATACAAATTTGAATTAATGTATTTAGTCTATGATTCGATATGACAACACAGGAGTTGGACAAAACAATTGTTCAACACCAGATTGCAACAAGTCTTTCTATAAATAAAATAAAACTCTAATTCTATATAAGGTAATAATTAAGGCCTTACCAACATTAGTTGTATTAGTTAGTATGCTGTAAAAAAATTATGTACCGTATTTTACAAATATTTATATACCTGAGTATTCTGTGGTAAATATCTAATTCATTAATTTCTTGTTTATGAACACACATATGATGCTCGGGCTGAGCCTCCCGTACCCTTTCTTGTATGGTGGACCAATTTATCCACGCCAAATCACTCTGAAAATAAATTACATCACAATTACATTACATATTAAAATTTTCCCATAATCATTGTTCCAGTCCTATTTTATCTACTGCTGAACATTAGCCACCCTTGTAGTTGTTGCAGGTGTTTAAGAGTAATATTTGAGAAGTAGGTAGCACTTATGAAATTTATGGGATTAATACCTAACTGCTATGTGTTCTTAATGACTATCAGTTAGGTAAAATATATTAATTTAACTCATATAGTTATGACATTAAAGATTTTTATACTGTTCATTTTGTTAGACTCTCCTATATTATGATAATATTTTTATTGTAACATCTTCAATATTATATTGCTTACAGATAAAAAACCTGTCAAAATTTAGGAATGTATTTTCTAAGTGGCTAAAGTTTAATAATTTCATAAAGATATTCCATGATCATACTGCCGTTTTAAATCAAAACTTGCTTTGCTGCAGTTTTTGTCATTCATTAATACAAATACAAAATATACTTATTTTTCTCTCAAAAATACAAATAATCAAAACGATTTTTTTCCTTATACTAACTTATTAACTAGGAACAGCAAAAAATTTAAAAAATGTTTTCCAATTTACACTTAAACTGACACATAAAATGTATTAATGTAAATGTTTAATGGTAAATAAATAAATTCTTACCTCCTTAATTTTTAAAGCATTATTATAAAATAACTTTGTGTCATATGCATAATATAAATTATATATTGATATAACTAATCTCATTAACCAAATAATTGAACACAACACAATGAGACACCACCTGGAATGTTAAAAAAACATTGTTGTACCTTAAAAATAGAAATACATAGATACATATCTTCACGCCAAGTGAGTCAAGTAGGCAGAGAGTATCGAGTGCCAAACCTCACGATCCTGACAAACCTGTCTTGCTTCCTTCACATTCATTACCATTATATCACTTCACATTATATCAAAATAGAAATAAATGTATAAAAATGAATCCTCATTTCCTTGGTCATCTCATCATGCACTGAATGGACTGACTTTGCTAATTATTTTTTTTAGTTATTGTCGTAAGAATGTTCTTGTGAAAAAAACATTCATAGTTAGAATGGGACATCAGTCGACTCAGAGAGTTGAAAATATTTATTCATTGATGTAAACTAGTATCTCTTACTTCTACAACACAAACAGCTACATAGACCTACAACATTAGTAAAATTATCAACTATCCATTCAGAAAGCCGTATCTGGAAGAAAATACTGGAAATAAGCCTCATCATTGCTTTTTAAGATTGATTCTATATAGATCATCACAACCTAAAGAATTCTAAACCAGAAGAGACTATGAACTTTAATAGTCTATATTCTAGAATAAAAATAATGCCTTTAGAATTGAATAATTATGTGTGCAATTAAATGAAATTAAAATATTTTAGTGCGGAAATAATTATGTTTTTTTTAAGTTATAAGTCATCATGACCAATCTTAATGTGTTTTTGTTATGTTCATAACTTTCAGATATAAAGTGAAAATATTTAGAATAAAGTTCCTTAATGATAAATTTTGAAATGTGGGAAAAACAGACAATGTGTAGCCCAAAATGTGTAGCTATTTTATGCTTTAAATAAATTTTGACAATTTAGGTAATGGATTTAAACAAATTTTTATTCAGTAAAGATGGTTTGATTGTTCCTTTAAATAGAAAATGTCATATGTGCTAAAAAATATTTAAGAAGTTATTGTTTTTTACATTTTTCAAATTTTAAACTAATAATTATAACCATAGTAATAATTTCAGAATTGAATCAAATTAAAAATACATAAAAAAGGCTGTTAAAACATTAATTGCTGAATATTTAGAAGTGTATGTGATATTGTACATGATATTAATTAATTATCCTCATACCAGTCTCTTATACATCTAATGTATGACATATTACAATCCAGTGGTCAATTTTAATATTACATAGCCGCGCTGTAGCTATTAGTAAGTTCCTATTTATATGGTGTATGTAAAATAATGATTTTCTGTTCTATTCCATGTCATGTACATATTACAAGTATTATGAATAAAAGATAATAAAAACTGAAGGATTTAAGTCCAGTTCACCCCATATACCTCAAAAAAAATAAAATTTATTTTAAGAAAGATATTAAAAACTTACCACGTCCAGGATATATGTCCAACACATACAGATGTGGGATATATTACATCATTAAGGCTAAGTTTCTCACTTCTATTGGCATCTGGATCATTTCTAAATAATTTGGGATAGTCCACACAATGTGCCAGAAATGTTGAAAACCATACAATAAATATTAGTTGTAATAAATAAAAAAGATCTGACATCAACATTGGATAAAAGCCACCTCTCACGTAATATCTGTACATTCTTGTAAAAAATGAATCTAAATCATCTATGTGAGTCCATCCCCCTAAAAAAAACAACAGTTGAGATCACCAAACTAAAGTAACATTAAATAATAGAAAAAAGATATTTTTTATGGCACTTATAACTTTGTTTTTTAGTATTGTTGTTTCATATATTAAAATAATCCCCATTTCCCATTGTCATTGCATTACGAATGAATGGATGGATCAATTTTGCTAATTATTTTCTTGTATTAGTTATTGTCACAAGGTTAAAAAAAACAATATTCACAATTAGGCCAGGCCAACATCTTTCAGGTCTGTCAGGGTTGTATATATAATCGAGTGAGTGCAGATAGACCCGATTATAAATTTGTTTAACTACTACATGATATACCTAAAAATATATACAAGGCGGCAGAGCTTTCAATAACTTGCTTAGACTTAATTATATAATAATAATTAAGACAGTCAGCAGCCAACTTAAACACAAAAAGATTATTATCATATATAATAAGGAGTAACCTATTTTTCAAGAAATGAATGAAAATGCAAAACCTTCTTTTATCATTAACTGAAAAACTGAGAAAAAAAAATACTAGGTCAGTCAACTAAACTAGTGGGAAATGTGTGTAGCAGCTTATTTTTTACTGTCACAATTTCTTATCTGCCTTCTGATTCCAAAACAAAATGTCTTTTGTATATTTTAAAAAATATATTCTGATGACACTTAGCAGTACTTTTCCTTTAAGGACACAAATTGAATTTAACCCAAAAGTAAGCTAAGTATATGCCTGTATTATGGGTGTTATAAAATGATACTAATACATAGAATATATTAACAAATATAATATCTTAAAAAAATACTGAAAAAAAAAACACCCAGACCAGGAAATACAGATATCTAAATGTACATCGACATTGAATGTTGAATTGACCCCAGGCCTCCAGATTGGTTGAAGGCAGTCAATAAAAAAATAAGAATGAAAACCTTAGACTTGTCAAAATGGTCATTAATTCCAAGATATACAAATATTGCATACAAACAAACTAATACAACATCACTAAATGTAATTTGTCTCTCTATATTTAATGCTTTGAAAGAAGATCTATCCACAGACCAAATCAGGAATTTGCTGGTTAACAAAATCCTGGAGATATTTAGTACAAGACAAGGAAATGTTAAAAAAGATAATGAATAAAAGGTCATTGTCTCATTTTTACAGTTTGAAACTGAAATTTAGATAAATGAAAGAGGTGCTCTGTGTGATAACATACAAGATTAATCTGAATATTAGTTAACTCTAACAAATTACGATCAAATTTGTAACAATTACATTTATGTTCAGAAATCACAACTGAGCTTGGTCAGGTCTCAAATGGGTAACCAACAAGGCTTGCTATAGTCTGTTCACTAGGAAATGTCCAGATTCCACTGGAGAAAGGATAATGTTTTGCTATTGTTTGTTGAATTGCCTATAGCAATACCACTTTGTAGCCGACCCCATGCATCTGCAATACTCGGAACGGCTGACTTTGATCCTTTTTATATGCATTTTCTATCTGTTTGTGCTTCAAAAATATTAAGAAAAGTTTCAGTAATATTTGTTAAGATTACGATTAAGTAGAGTGTTAACAATGAACGCTTTTTTAGTACAGTAAGCATAGTTTTATTAAAAAAAGTGCAATGATAAAAATTTCAGACCGTGGAAAAGCGAATTGGCTAGTGACAAAATTGAACCTTACATTTACGTAAGAAACATTTAAGTGTTGATTCAAAAATTATTATTTTTAATGTGTATAAAAACCTGTGTAAAGAAATGGGTTCTGAAGGTGCTTTGAGGAAAACCTCTGAGCTTACTGAAGTCGGTTGCAACATCAAGTATTAACACTGCTGGATTGCTCTAACTCTTAAGTGGTCTCATAACAACTATTGTTAGTTTTCCATTCATATTTATCTTTAAATTTTGGTAACAAAATATATGCCCATACCCTTTTCTCAAGTAAAATCTGGACATTTCCTAGTGAACAGACTATACATTTATCACTCTGTAGTAACTAATGAAATGAATATAAAAAAAAGTATCTTCACGCCCATATCCCCGAAGAGGTAGGCAGAGGCACAACCAGGGCACCCACGACCAGCCGAAGACACTAAGTCCCACAATGTGATAGGTGGCAAGCCTTTCGCCAACCGGGCACATATCCTATCCCGAGCAACATCTCTTTTTATTAGAAAATCGGAAAAACCCAATTTTCTTTCTGTTGCCCGTCCCGGGATTCGAACCCGGGACCTCATGCATTCAAGTCCAACAACTGAACCGCTAGACCACAGAGGCGAATATAACAGTTGAAAATGCAAATATTATAGATATTAACCTTTGATTAAAAGGTCTATTGTAATTATAGAAAATTGTGTAAGTAAACAATGATGTTTCAAATTTAAGAACGTCGTAAGTAAACAAAGGAAATTGTGAACGTGCGTTCTTTACTGTCGAAATGATAGATTTTTTACCTTTAGTAGGTGGTACTTTGTGGATGACAACGTTTGTATTATCATCTTGTTCATGATCCAAAGTTATCATAGTAGGAGCTGAGTGCTGGTTGTCTGAAGATCTTGCCAGTGGCGGAACTGATTCGTTGTCTAGAGCACTATACGTAACTACATCACGTCTAAAATGATCCATAATTACACGCTTATCGTTATTCTCAATGCTTCTACGCGTAATTTTTGCAAAGGAGCCACTTAATGTATACACATTGTTGACTTTGGCCCAGAAACGTAGAAAAAAAATCCCTTTGTTGCTTCGATGATATATTATTGCTTAGAATTTTATATATCTTAAATGATTTGAATAATGTTTTGATTCCAATTCTGCAACAAGTTATTGTTTCCAATGAAAATCTAACATAATTCAAGTATACAAAGAATTTAGTTAGTCTAAACAGTCTTTATTGATGAAAATACACTTCGCAAAATAAACGACGAAAATAAACTACGGAACACGGATCAACGTGGGTTGCAACTTACAAAATTGTTACAGCTGTTTTGACAGATGTAATAAAATCGATTTTAAACTAAATGAATATACATTGGGCGTGTTCGGCCGAATTAAGTACTTACTAAATTTAGTAAGCCAGTAAGCATAAAAAAATTAAAGTCTTACAAGCTGACTGTAGCACTTTTCGGCGAGGACAGACTTACTGGCTTGACATAACACAAAACACCGGTATATGTCATATCCCGTACATAAACAATAAGCAAAATGGCGTCGTATATTAAGCCATACTTACTGCGTTAGCACTTATTTTGTGTCCCGGCCGAAAATTTTGTAAGCATAGTAAGTGACTTACAAAATTTTGTAAGTACTTACTTCGGCCGAACACGCCCATTGGGTCATATAATGCTAGAAGATTATTATGCTTGTAAACTATTACACTTATTCAATAATTACTATCATAAAATACGTACATACCAACATACACGTATTTCAATGTGAACATTCAATAAAAAATTGTAGGCATGAACCTAAGTATTATGTATGTTTCGTACAAAACCTTATAAAAGTTTCGTAGTTTTTTAAAAACCCCATAATATCAAAGATTGATTAGTGCTACATCTAAAATTGGTGGTCACAATAAAATTAATATTTTGTACGTTTGAAATACTTTCTTTCAGCCTACCTAACTATCCAGTACCTAATTGGCAACTTTGTAGCATTTAGTCACCCGACCATGTATATTTTCAATCCGGCGGTCTTAATATATCCGGTATTATAATAGGAACGCAACATTAACTTTGTTTCATATACCTATATTGTGGTCCAAATAAGCTGTTTACGGAATAGTTTCTCTCCAACCGTAATCAAGCAGACAAATTCCAAAATGATTGTAAATTTCAAAACTTAAATGCGCCTTGCGCTTAGTTTAAACTGTAGTCTGGCACAGGTAAAAACTTTAATCTAATACAACTATTATTGAAAAGCGACATTCTTTGCCATTTACCAAACATGTGTTTTTATTCCCCGACGCTTAAAGAGGGGTGTTATAAGTTTGACATGTATGTCTGTCTGTGGCATCATGATCATCATCATCATATTATGTGGAAAATCGGTTGAGCCGTTTGGAAGTTGTGGGGATGAAAGTGAGGAGATTTAAAGATTTTTTTTACTTTTTATGGTTAAATTAAGTTCTTATGACGAAGGCCTTTTAATTTTTTTTATTTAATAGTTATTTGCATGTTTATTGTTTCATTTTACTGCAATTTTTTTTTATTTCAGAGCAAGCAAACGAATCTTCTGAAGGTAAGAGTTGTTTCATTTCATGAGAAGATTCAACATCAATACCATAGATGTTACAGGTGTGTCGCTGTCCTGAGGCTGAGATGTTAGGCTTATTGTGCCAGTAAGTCTACCGGTTCGGAAAATGTCACTATCATTATACTATTCCTTACGAGTTGCAGCATGGTACTCTACCACCAGTGTTCTTATTGGCAATGACACATTCAACTTTTAAGGTAGATATTTATTCCACACAGGAGACTTGGACCTACACGAAGGTTACTATAATGTTTTGCATTTAAAAAATACCACGAAGGTACGTGGTATTTTTTAAATTCATCATGGTACCAGGAATTAGCAAGGTGGTGGATCCCTCCACATGATTACGATCTAACCTTTATTTTCTTACATTAACAAGACACAAATGTATGTGCAAAACAATAAGAAAATCATGTGTTATCTTAACTGTACCTAAGCATTAGAAACGAAGAATCAATATGAACGAGTACTTACGATCGGGAGCGTGGTAATTTCCCTGCATTTATCTCAGATGCATTTATCCACTCCAGTCGGTACCAGTTTGGCGCAACTTTCAAAAAAATAAGAAAAATCAGTTTGCTATGATTTTTATTCGCCCAAATCATATGGCACTAGTTGCCATAGAATCTGAATGCCTTTAGACTTACTTTCAAATTGTACGGGTTATAATTTTTCAAGTAAACTTTATACAAATTTGGGTTTGCTATGTATCTATGGAAGTCCCGCCTCTTATTACGTAGTATTTATATACTCTTTGGTCGGTACCGTGAAATGAGTTAGTGAGAAGCCCAGTTAAGTTTGGAGCTAACTGTAAACAAGACTAATCGATTGCAATGGAGTCGAATGATTTTGAAAAATGTTGCTATATTTATGTAGAGATTAAATTTGTCTTTTAACCTTTCGCACTTGTCAGTAGACAGCTGCCAGCTGTCATTGCTGTCACTTAAAATATTAAAAAAAGCCTATCACCATGTCCTTGCAATCGCAAAGTTCACTATTTAAATATTTATATTTATGAAACTGTGATGTCCTACAATAATTAAAATCAACGCTCTGCCTTCGGCTATATATTCGATTATTATGTTTATTTAAATGTCGATACTTTGTTGCAATTTGTATACTAATCAATAAAATACAAGTGTTTATAGTTTGTAAGTGTAATCAAAATGTTTATAGTTGGATTAACTGGAGGACTGGCGACTGGGAAAAGCACTGTACTTTCAATTTTCCGTGAAAATGGTGTAGCTGTAATAGATGCTGACGAAGTTGCAAGGAAAGGTAATCTACCTACCTTCATAATTTGTTTATTTACATTCAAATTACCAATCCAGATACAACTGAAAGATAACCAGTTCTTGATCGACATGATAATTTTTTTAACTTTCATTAAATTCTAAACGTGGTAAAGATTTTGCTGTTTTTGTATGCTGTTCATCTTCTATTTAATTTTTAGTCTTGGAGCCAGGAACCAAGGCGTGGAAAGAACTCATAGATTCCTTTGGAGAAGATGTAGTACATAAAGATGGTAGAGTAAATAGACTGCGATTAGGAGAACTAGTCTTTGATGATATAGAAAAGAGACGGAAACTTAATGCCATCACACATCCTCGAATCCAAAAAGCAATGATTAAAATGGCAGTTAAATATTTTTTCTCAGGACACAAGTACATAGTTATGGAAGTACCATTGTTATTTGAGACTGGAAAAATGCTCACATTTATGCATAAGATTATTACTGTTGTATGGTAAATATTTTACATATATATAAATATGTTTTTATCTAATGTTACTGTTTGCCCATTTTTCCTAAGTATTAAGGCCTACAATAACTCATATCAGGATGTTAAATAGCAAATGCCCTAATATGTCTAAATTATTTGTTAAATTCATACTACACATTGGCACGGCATATTGTTGAGACAATGAAACAAATACCACCAAACATATACACTTTGGAATTTTAATGCAAGGTATTTATGGATGAAAAACTATCTGCAAGATAAGTGAAAAATATGTCTTCATTTCATTTACTTTCCATTTGCAGCTTCAAAGATGTTATATTTGATAACTTTACAGTTCATTTTCAACATAACAGTTCTGTTAACAAATAGCAGCTCGCTCTGGCTTATTTGTTAAATATACATGTACACCTTCTTCTTCAATCACTTTATTAAAAAAATGCATCAAAATCCGTTGCGTAGTTTTAAAGATTTAAGCATACAGAGGAACCAACTTTGTTTTATACTGATTTTTTATCTATTCTACTAATAAATTACAAATCTTTATTAAATATGCTGATCTGTCTAGTCAAATAATAATAGATATTATGTTAAAGATATAGCATACTAGCTGACCCAATAGAGATCATCCTGTCATAATTACACATATTGAATTCGAAAGTCAGTCAAGTGACATATATTATTATGTAATTTATTTAGTTTATACATTTCTATGTAATTTATACTATGTTATGTAATTAATACAATTGTGTAATTAAGATGATGAGGTGACAAAGGAAATCAGAGATTTATAATATATGTGATATAATAGCAGCCTATCCTAGCTTTGCGCAGGTGGACAAACTTGTATGTTATTACATGTATAAACCTTTGTCTTGTATAACTCTATCTAATAAAAGAAGACGCATCAAAATCCTTTACATAGTTTTAAAGATCTAAACATACATACGTACAGACAGCGGAATGTGATTTTGTTTTATACTATGTAGTGAAATTTCTTAATTTTCTTTTTATGTTACAAATATTCTACCAAAAAGTGCAAAGTACTAAATGTTGTTAGGTATATTTTTCCTATAAGTTGTTTAGTTATTCTGTGGTTTCAGCGAGGATTATCAACAACTCGAGAGGTTATGTAAAAGGAATGACTTTTCAGAGATGGTTGCGAAAAAGAGAATAAATTGTCAAATGCCACTTGAACAAAAGGTAGCCAAGTCGCATTTTGTCATAGATAATGCTGGTGACATAGCAAGCACGAGGCGACAGACTGAGAGCATTATTAAAGTTTTGAGAAGATCTAAGTTTACATGGTAAGCATATAATCATATAATGACAAATTTTCAATAACCTCTACGAAACTTATCCATAATGTAGCTAGGAATTTCATCAAATCAGTTTTAATAAAGAAAAATTACATCAAAATCGGTCAATCTGTATAAAAATTATACTGCCGCAGACAGGCATAGGCTAAACTTGTAAGGCTCCACCTTTTCCATAGGGGGTTTAAAACTGTGTTTCAAAATAGGTTTGTATTTTTTAAATTGTAATCAGTGTGATAACTTTAGGTTCTCAACATCCCCTTTAAATATTTGTAGTACATATTTTGTGCTATATCTTTAGACACTTCCTTCACTTCGCAATGTATAAAAAAGGTGTGTTTTATCAGGAGTGTGAAGTGATTAATAGTATAATCAATTAGTTAATAATTTAATATGGCTGAAGTACTAAATCTTTTTTTTATGATGACAGACGGATTTCCTGATGGTAAGAAATTCACGCCGCCTAGAGACACCAAAGGTGATAATGGTGCGTTGCCAACCTGAGCCCAGGATGATAGGCCTCCACTAAAAGTAAGTTTACCTTACCCTCCAAACTGGAACACGTAATGACATTATGGCGGAAGGAATAGGTAAGGCGGTGGTACCAATCCGGGTGAGTCGCTGCAAAACTCTACCACCTAGTCAGATGTCACGGTGTTAGTGACGGTAAGCCTAGGCTCGCCTTTTACGAGCTGCCTGGCAGGAAGGCAAATGGTCTATTCTGCAAAGAAGCCCGGACCAACACAGGAAGGTTAGAAGGATTAACAGTCTCAATTTTTATCACAGTATATTAAAAAGTGTGAATTCAGAATTATAATAAAACAATGTGGATCAATTTGTTTTTATTTCAAAAAAATTCATTTTTGGCATTTTTTAATATACCTGTACTAGCTGTTCGCGCGAACTTCGTTCCGCCCGTTCAGTTTGTATGGGAAAAATTAAAATGTTGTTTTTCCCAGTTTCCTCGCAATTGAACAGGATAAAAAGTATCCTATGTCCTTCTCCCGGTTTTAAGTTACCTCCCTACCAATTTTCAGCCTAATCGGTGTAGCCGTTCTTCAGTTACAAATGGTGTAACTAACACCACTTTCTTTTATATATAAAGATTACTGGTCTGAAGTTAAAACTTTCAGTAACATAAATATTTTCTTGTCTTGTATCTCTGTAAAAACTCTGCCTTGAATTTAAAGAAGGTTTTCTGATATTCTAATTTGTCACCAACGTCACAATAACTTCTCCAAAAGTTTTCAAGTGTTAATGAAATTTGATCAAGATACTTGAATAGTGTTTTCAAAATATATTCTACATTGACACAAGAACTGTTAGACTGGAGGAATTATTATAAAAACCTACCAAAACCAAAGGGACTAAAGAAAGAAGAAGAAATTAAAAGCTCTGCTTAAGATGTCTTAAGACAAATACCCTGTCTTCCACACCGCAATACGGCATATTTCTAAACAAAAAACACTTGTACTGTTTTACGTATCTCTTATAATTTATTACTTTGTAAGCTTACCGGTTTCGTTTATACAGCATCACCAGGGCTAAAACTTAGTTTAAGTTCAAGTGAAACGTAAAACAGTACAAGTGTTTCTTTGTTTAAAAATATGAATATTTGGAAGTTTTACCAAGCGCCGACGATGGAATATATCAAAAAATAGACCAGCACTCATGTTATTACGACTTCAACAGGTAAGGCGGGTTAAATCGGCCGTCGTCTCAGAACTGTAATCTATGTTCTTTTTAATAAGAAAACGAACAAACAGGTCATCACATAATTATTTATTAGGTATTGAGCAATACTAGGAGTTTCTCAATTGCGTTGAGGGCTTTTTAGGATGGAGTACGCTCATTAATTGACGATTCTTAAGTCGTTACCATTCGAAATTGCCGCCGTTGGAGATTTATTTCATTAAGGCGAAGTACGAGGTAGGAAATGCCTTCGAAATCGCACTGTAGAGGATCACCACGCATTAAGCTGATGGGCGTGAAACATTAAGCTCTGTCACGATGTCTGATGGTGCAACTGAGCAGCTAAAAATACTACTAAGCTAATTCAATGTTTATGTTTTTCAGGTACTTCCGTGTAATATTTCTGATAGGATTCTTATCGGTGCTATTCGGCGTCACCCACGTGTTAAGCAACTTGTTCGAATACAAAACATGATTTAAATAAAATACAACAGTGTCATGATTTTTGCGTTTTTTTTTATGTTTAGGAATCTTGGCACCTACTTCCGCTTAAAATATACAATGATCAGGGGAACAGTGGGTTTTAAATTTATGGTAAACAACCATCGCCATAACCATAAAATATGTTAGTGAGTCGGTATCAACTGAGGGCTGATTAATGTATCTCACTGGCCAACTCAAAATGTAAAAGTGTACATCGAATAGCTGTCAAATGACGTCATTTGTGTTTGCTATGTCTATTGTATTTCTGTTGGTCACTGGAGATAGCAAATATGAAACACGTCATTTGACAGCTATTTTGAGAGCAATTGAGGTACATAATAAGCACCCTGGTCGTGAACTTAACAAGGACTACGATAATAGGGAGGATATGTATAAAGGTAGTAGCTATCCGGGTGAGTTGCAGAGCACTCTTAACACCTAGTAAAAGCCAGAAAGGTTTTAATGGAGATCACTAGTTTTTTATGATACTGGAAGGCAAACAAGCAGACATGTTTCCTGATGGTAAGAAATTCACGGCGCCTAGAGTCACCAAAGGTGGTAATGGCACGTTGCCAACCTGAGGCAGGGATATTAGGCCTCGAGTATAAGTAGTAGATATATTACCCTCCGAACCAAAACACGTCAACGGCAAGCACGAACGTAATGGCGGCAGGAATAAGTGAATTAAGTGCACGATGAAGTTAGTTTGTCCATTTAATAGGCTTGTTAAAGGTATCTGGTAAGTAACAGGTGAAATGTGAGAAATGAGGTTTGGAGATGTCACATGTCCAGAAATAAACTGAAGAACAATGAAATGATGAATGATCTGGATTCATTGGTGATGATTATGCTGGTTCAAACTAGGATAAACTAAAACTCATGCTATCATAACACGATTAATCGTTATCTACACTTGGTGACAAATTTGGAACACTCCAACTTCGCTAAAATATCTAGGCTAATGTGGCTGACATTGGTGCCGATTTTAGCACACCTAAACTTATTTTAGACTAACTGTTTACCTGCGGCTTCGTTAGCGTAGAACAGTTAGGTATGATTTTGATATAAACTTTTCATTGATCATAGTCCTTTGTATCTTCACGCCCATATCCTCAAAGGGGTAGACAGAGGTAAAACCAGGGCACCCACGACTAGCCGTAGACACTAAGTCAATGTGATGGTTGGCAAGCCTATCGCCAACCGGGCACATATCCAATCCCGAGCAACAATTTTTTTCAATTAGAAAATTGGAAATACCACATTTTCTTTTCGTTGCCGAACCCAGGACTTCATGAAGTCATGTCCACCACTTGGACTGCTAGACCACAGAGGCGATTTCTATATCAACGATTTCGAATTAAATAATTTAGTTTTTGTTGAATATGGAAAATGCATTGCCTAAAGTATTATTTTTCTCCTAAAAGTTTCCACGAAGTAATTAGGAAACATTAAACTAGAAATTAGTGAACCAAGTATTGTGAAAATGTATTACGTCGTCAATTTTATTTACGTATACATATTCTAAGTCGTTGTAAATTCAAGGTGATTCCAAGGCAGGTACATATACTAAAGCCGCGAGGTCGCCTATCTATGCTAATGAATATATTGTTTGTCTGTTAGAATGTGCTATTCTCTGGACTGCCTGACGTTTTTTTTTCTACATTCAAGTAAGGAGTTTTTTTGACAAGTTTTTTTATAAATCCTCTATGTCTATCGGAATCAACTTACTATAATCATCGTCGCAGGTATAAAACTGAACATATTTAAATTTATCAGTAACGCCTCGTTACTTTTGGAGTCAGAGAGTATCGAGTGCCAGACCTCACGGTCCTGACAAACCTGTCTGGGTACCTTCACATTCATTACCCTTTTCATACAAACACGCCGGTTTCGGAGACTCTTGACACCATCCTCGGATAATATCCGAGTGATCTGATCGTGCAATGTCAACCTTGGTCTGCCCAGGTACCTACATTCATCTACATTCGCACTGCAGGTATGTCTGTTTTGTCAATCTTTCATCTGTGGAAAGCCACATGACGAACCCAGCGGAGCATGCCCTTTCGAATTTTAACACCAACACTTTCTTTCGATCCCAGTCTTTCTCGGATCTCCCTGTTACGATTGTGGTCAGCGAGCGTTACACCACAGACTTTTAACTATACTACAAAAAAGTATACTAACGGATTGTCATTCGTTTGAAGAAACCAGGCATTAATAGATCAAAACACCACGATACTGCCTTTACATTCAGTATAAGCGATAAATATGTCGACGGGAGCAGTCGGTTAACATAATAAAGAAGTATTTTTTATGAGAGATGACAACGAAGAAATGCACGGCTTTCTTGATGTACTATTATTTTGTAACTATTCTACGAGTACTATATAACCTCTGGAGTGGAACACAATAATGCCAAACACTCATCATCCTCATCATCAACCGGAAGACGTCCACTGCTGGATATAGGCCTCCCCAAGCGCCACGAACCACGGTTATGGGTGACAAAACTCGTAGCTGCAGAAATAGGTAAGGTTTTGGATCTGCACTCGGGCAGGTTTTTGCATAGCACTACCACGCTTGATTATGTTGATAATGTACCATTTAACCTTTGTTCGCCTCTTACAAGTTGCTAGATCTATTCTGTATAGGTATCTACCGCGGACCTGAACTAATCTATGGAAAATCTGTATATTAATACTTGACGGAAAAACTTTGGATCTCTTTTTACGAAAATTGCGCGGACGGAGCATAAAATTTGGCACACTTATAGTTTATGTGTAGGAGAAGTGCAGAATGCTAATATTTTTCAATAATAATGATTACAAAGTACCTACATTAAATCTATATATATAAAAATCAATTGCTGGTTGTTAGTCTCGCTAAAACTCGAGAACGGCTGGACCGATTTGGCTCCTTTTGGTTTTGAATTATTTGCAGAAGTCCAGGGAAGGTTTAAAAGGTGAGAAATAATCAAAAACTGCGAGGAAACTAGGAAAAAAAACATTTAAAATTTTCTCATACAAACGGAGCGGGTGGAACGAAGTTCGCCGAAACAGCTAGTCAATAAATAAAACGTTACCCACAATATCATGCATTTGACATACACAAACAAATATATTGACGATAACGATAAAAGATTACAGATGGCGCACTAAAAAATTTGGAAACAAAGTTGGTCTTGAGAAATGAAGATGGCGTTCTTATCAACAAGATATTAAAATTTGTTATGGCCGAATTTCGACCAATGGGCGAAAATGGGACTAGTGTAAGTAAAACAAACAAGTAAGGTATTTCTATTGAAACGAATTTTTATTAAAAATGCTTTTACATGATCTGTTTTACAGTTTGGTTTCCTTTTGTAACAACAAATGTCCCGATTGCGTCCACCAATCCTCTGTAGTCTTTGCTTTTCGTGTGGTTATCAGATCTGAAGTTTTTGGAGTCTCGTATTTTTCTTCTGACGTAATTCTTTTTCTAAAATCTGCCGGATTATCATTTTCTTTGGAAGAAGGGACCTTTTTTACGTGATTGTTGTCCGGGTCGGTTGCGTTTATAAACTTTTGTGTAATAGGGTCATACTTAAATGAGCCGAATATAGCACTGTGAACATTTTATTAGTATTAATATCTCACTAAGAGAGATTCCGCACTACGTCCGATCCGAATCTGATCCGAACCCGTGAAATCTGGTGTAGTGCGGAATCTCTGTAACGCTATTATGATAACAAAAATCAAAAGAAAAAAAATTCAAAGCATCAGTAAAAAAATAATATATTTTATGGCCACTTGCACGTTCCTGAGTTAAGTATTTAACTCTGAGTTAGCGTCTAACTAGGGTTCAACCGCTTAATGTTTGACAATTTAACTAGTCATTAAAGCTTACCCAGAAAGGTGCAAGTGGCTCTTAGAGTGTTAATTATTGCATACTCTCACTGAAGGATCACAGTACTAGCATAACAGTGAATAACTTTCACATTTAGTTTATTAATTACTGTCGAGGAAAATAAATAAATAGGTACCAACACAAATATAAAGTTTTTAGCATCAACGTAGAAAACATTATTTTCTATTCTCACATATTTTTATTCCCGTAAAATCAGGACTGAACAAGGACACTGTCAATAGGGGCAGGAACAAGTAAGGCGGTGGATAACTAGCCGAACAAGTTGCTGTACAGCACTTTATCACCAGTGATCTTGTTCGTACTGACGCACCTAACCGAATGCTTATCTTTTAAGAGCTGTTTTACAGAGAGCCAGATAGTTTTTTACACATGGAACTAGGACCAATGCGGATAAAAAATGTATTCCAATCCCCTTAAAAAAATTGGTAGATACTTAATTTGCGTTCTCTTACAATTAAATTATCTTTATGATATTTTCGTCAGCAGTGGACGTCGAAGGCCTTTAGGGCTGATTTTGTTACTCAATTGCCAACTCAAAATGGAAAAGTGTACATCAAATAGCTGTCAAATGACGTGTTTTATATATGCTATCTCCAGTATCCAACAGAGTCAAACACAAAAGACGTCATTTGACAGCTATTTGATGTACACTTTTCCATTTTGAGTTGGCAACTGAGACACATAATCAGGCCGGGGTTCGTCTTTCCCACTCTCTTTGCCACGCTTGAATTCTGCTATCCATTTTTTGACAGATGAAAAAGACAGAACAGAAACCCTTTAATACACTGACCATATCATCATGGATGATTTCTGCTCGATTTGCTCCATTTTGCAGCAAGTATGGTCAATTGCTTTGTTAACTAAAAACATTATAAAATCGCAACTAATTAATGCACATGCTTTGAACTTCACGCAATTAATTGCTCTGAAGTACCTACCTATACTAAACTAGCTGCCCGCCCCGGCTTCGCACGGTTATGAAATAAACATAGGTATATAAACCTTCCTCTTCAATCACTTTAAAAAACCGCATTAAAATCCGTTGCGTAGTTTCAAAGATTTAAGCATACAAAGGGACATAGGGACAGAGGAAGCGACTTTGTTTTATACTATGTAGTGATAATGTGCATAGATTTGATTTTAAAAATTATTTGGATCTGTGTTGGGCCGAGTAATTTTTAATCTCCCTCGTATATAACCTTCTTCGGATCGGTTCAATATCTAGACTTAGTGTGAATCGTGTTCCTGATAGTCAGATAGACAAAAATTCTGAAAATCTGTCCTATTGCCTCTTTTAATTGCCTTTTTAACATCTTCTTTCTTTTAAATATCTTCAAAATTCTATTCTAATGTTTACTTTAATTCTATTTTAATTTAATTTAATTTTAATTAATTTACTATTTTAATTTTTACAGTTTTACAGCTACAGTTAGCATTTATATTGAAATAATTTAAAATTAGGAATAGATAAATTACGCGCCACGTTGAACGCGATGAAACTACTTAACCTATTTTAATCAAGTTGGCAGTTTGATCCAACTTGAAAGATAGGATAGATTACCTCTCTATTTGTCGTATGATAAAACGCATCGTAAAAGTAAGTACCTACTTACGGCTCAAAATCAAAATCTACAACGTAACGTGGTTCCGGCGTTGTTTGATCTATTTTTTCTGTATCCTTAACAGTATCTTCTTCACTTTGACATCTGTTACAAAAGGAACATTAATTTGATTATAGAAAAATAATCAATTGCTGATTTTACATTCTCTGAAACTACAAAATGAAATTTTAATAGTTATTAGGTACCTTTTTAATGGACTCAATACAACGTTGGTTTAGAAGTAACGCAAAATAAAAAAAAACAAGATTGGCCCTAAAGAAGTACAGCAAAATTGGTGCTTAGTACGTGATGACCAAAAGAAAATTGTGTTTTTCAAATTTTCTAATAAAAATAATTGCTAATAAAAAGAAATGCCAGGTTGGCAATAGCCTTGCCACCTATCACATTGTGGGACTTAGTGTCTTCGGCTAGTCGTGGGTGCCCTGGTTGGGCCTCTGCCTACTTCTTTAGGGATATGGGCGTGAAGATACTTTTATACTTTAGGTATAATTTATAAGATATCTTAATTTGTGACAGCTGTTAATAAAAAAATTAATAAATAGTCGCAATAATACAATAGTGTCTACCGTTTACAAAATCATAGTCACGGCCGTATTCCCGAAGAGGTAGGCAGAGGTACAATCAGGACACCCATGACTAGCCGAAGACATTAAGTCCCACAATGTGAAAGGTGACAAGTCTATCGCTAGCCGGGAACATGGATATGTTGTATTCCAGGTAAAGTGGATTAATAGAAAATTTAAAAACGTCTGTCGTATGAAACGCCCCTAAAACAATGCGCACGAAGCAAGTTTTAGTATAAAACAAATACTTACATAAAAACTTGCACGTTGCAAAATATTATTAGAAATATACATAAAAACATTGCGTCGTTTAAGTACAACTCTGATGTGAGTTAGATTGTAAATTGTATTATTTATTTCTTAAAAACTACGCGTAACCTTTGGGTTTGCACATTTTATATTTTACTACCCTATACTTTTTTTCAATTTTGTATAATTTGTTACCCTCGTGATGGTTCGGGTTTCTTTGCAGAATAGACCATCTGCCTTCCTGGCAGGCAGCTCGTGAAAGGCGAGCATAGGGTTACTGCCCAAACACCGTGACATCTCACTAGGTGGTAGAGTTTCGGACTGACTTGCCCGGATTGGTACCACCGCCTCATTTATTTCCGCTGCTATAACGTCAGTGCTTACCTTTGACGTGTTCCGGTTGGGAGGATAAGGTAGCCGATATACTTACTTTTGCTCGAGGCCTAACAACAAGGCCACAGGTTGGCAACGCACCATTACCACATTTGATGTCTCTAGGCGGCGTGAATTTCTTACCATCAGGAAATACGTAATAATAATAATAAAAACGTCTGCTTGTTTGCCTTCCAATACCATACCAAAATAATAGCGAACAAGCACATGGCTCTCCTGATTATATAATTATTATATAATCATATTATATATAATAGTCAAATGTGGCCAAAAGACACCGTAGATGCTTTAGGTGCGTCGCTGTACTGAGGCCAGAGTATTAAACCTAATGTGCAAGTCTTCTGGCTACCATACCCTCCGAACGACGCTGTCAATATGACGACAGGAATAGGTAAGGCGGCGAATAAGGAATCGCTACCAAAATAAGTTGGAGCACAGCACTCTACCACCAGTGGTCTTGTGGGTCATGAGTCGGATAACCTATGCTCATAATATTATGAATAAGGCAGATGGTCTATTCTATACAGAAAACCTGGATGGGAGAAAATGAAATAAATTTTATATAATTATATATTTTACTACCTATATTATCCAAATGCGAACGTGCACCGTTTAAAGGTTACTACCAAATCGCTCGGGTTTTATCCGAGGGCATTGTGAAGAGCTACTTTAACTAGCGTCTTTGCGATAATGAATGTAAAGAAGGCTAATCGATCATGAAGGAGTTGAGAAACTTGGTACTCTCTGCCTACCCTGCCCCAAAATCTGTGAGGTGTATAAGTATCGGCCACTTGTCTCTTACCGCCAGTAAAGCCTTGTGCTTGTTATATCTGCTATCTTATTTAATACTAGTCTACCCGGTGGCCTTTGTGTCGCTTGACATTAAGAGCTACTAACAGTATGTTATTAAAATATTGTTGTTCTTAGTCCTACATTTTTCCCGTTTCTTTTCTTCATAAGAACCCACTCACGGAGCTAACTAATGCAACAAAATAATTTAGCAAAATAGGTTTATCCGTTAAGGTATGATGAGATGGATACCTACTACCTACTCATCATACCTTAACGGACGTTTTACAACCGCAGGCGCTGCGGTTGTAAAACGCTTCGTAAAATCTATAGTCTGCGCGTATACTCGTAGATTCTATAAAATGACCCATCTCATCATACCTTAACGGATAAACCTATTTTGCTAAATTATTTTGTTGCATTAGTTAGATACTCGTATAGATAGATGAAACGTAAAATAATTGCAGAATGTTTTTGCTCGTTGTACAATACATACATACAACAAATATGTACTGGTGACCGCGGCTATGTGATTTGGACCGTGAATATCCGACCTTGTGCCTCTGCTTGTTCAGATCAAGGTGGGGTGAATATATAAACTACAGATATACTTGAGACCGGCGCAGACTATAGACTTTTTGTCGGAGGATATTTTAGCGGGTTCATAAAGCTAGTTTGAACTTTGATTGTAGCTTTTGTAGCTGAGTAGGTTTAAGTCTTAGAACTCACGAAGCGGTTATTTACCCGCGCCCGCAGCGGTCGAGGAACTGCGGTTTTATTTCTAAACTCACGAGACCGCTAATTTGTGCGGTCACACAGCTGTTGCAGTTGAAATCATCGCTCGAAAACTTGTACGATGCTAAGGGCGGGCGACCGCTGCCGCGGGCACCGCAAGCAACCGCGGGCCTAGCGGGTGTAAAACGCGTCGTGAAATGTGCCTTTGCATACTTTTTGCAATTAAATCTACTTTCTAAAGAACTTGCGGGCCAGCTACCGCCGCGGGCGCGTGCAAAAACTGCTCCGTGAGCTCTTAGGCTAAGAGTTTAGTAAAAGTAGAGCTCATTTAAAAAGAGTAGACAAAAATGAGGGCGCCACTGTCTTTAACATAATAACATCATACTACGAGAAGTTCCCCTGGGAGTAAATTATTCTAAGATGAAGCGACGTTTGTGAGTCACAAATTTTATAGTAATAGGTATTGTTATTCCATCTTAATTCTTCTTAAATTCTGTTAAACACATTTTGAACACAGTGTAAATGACTTCTCGAGTCGAGTTCGAGAATCGTCTTCATGCCTATCTCTTATAAATACAACGTATCGTCAATTTTATTGTTTAATATAAGGAAAAATAATGTATTTTAATCTTTTGAACTGCCCACTGAGTTTCTTGCTGGATCTTTTCAGTATGAGGGCGCGTTCTAATCCGGTGGTAGATTTAGTATTATAATATGTATTTGTCACAAGTGCCTCTAATTGTAAGGTTAATAATAAATAAAAATAGTTTGATTTAATTTGAGTCCCACAACGTATTATTGTCTTGTTCATTGTTTAAGTATTGGATTAGGTAGGTACATAAAAATCGGCAAAACTTGCATTACACATAATAAAGTTCAACAAGATCTTGACAAATGAATTTTTGTCCATAGAAATTTAAGAATTAAACTTTGATAAATACTCAGAGAAAATAGTGTTATTAAGTAATAAAATACCCCTAGCAGAGGTTGCTTTAAATAAATTACACTGATGTAATTAATTTCTACTATTTTTCTACTTTTGTCATTTATTTATTTAACTTTTTAAAACACATTAAACACGGTAAAAGTTAGTACTTATTATTCTGTGGTACAAAGGCGTACTTATAACTAACAAAAGATACGAGTACATATCTTACAACTAATCTGAAATAGAGAAAAGAAGACCAAAAATCTGATAAATACTTTAAATACCTACTTATAAAAAGAAATGTATTCACATAGCGAGATATGACGTACTGTCTACTTTTATATTAATAAACATAAAAAGGCAAACAAATTTTCTATTCGTATTTTTCATAATATCTAAAATTTGTTAGAATGTAACATTAAATTATATGATACAATAAAATACATATCTAAGCTCGTAAATGATTTCAGTCCAAATAGATACTGCTTGTGTAGTTTTTTGTCCATATGGTGTTTTCTTTGCATGGACCAGGTAGAAATATTACTTATTGGAAACAAGCTTTAGTGCACAAGGATTTATTTATGTAAAACTTTTGTCTAGGCCACTTGCACATTCCCGGGTTACATTTATTAATGAGTTAAACTTTCAACTCAAATATAAGATAATGGTTATACGCTACTCAGTGTTAAATACTTAACCCAGGAACGTGCTAATTGCCATTATGATGATATATTTACCTATTAGGAGTTATAATTACTAACGAATATTAGATTATAAATGCGTTTGTAGTTTACATAAATGTTTCTTCTTTACGTCAATAGGACAGCAGCTGAATTTCAGCATAAAAATAAATGAGATTTCAGAGTTAGCCACGGATGAATTAATTTTCATTTCCATATCTAAATGAGTCTTCCCGGAAGAGTAGTGGAGACCAAGGAGAGTTGTGAGGTACTCTGTGGTTGTGACAGAGAAGAGTTGTGACTTCGTCAATTTTGTTTGTGAATTTGCAATAGTGCACGTTTGCTAGCTCGAGACTTGAACTGGTATTTGTACACTATTGCGAGCTCAATATCCGTTAATATGTTCTAAAAAATCAACGATGTCACAACTCACTTCGGTCTCCTAAGGGCCACTTGCTCGCTCCTGGGTTAAGTATTTAACTCCGAGCCAACTCTTATCACCTTATATTGTCATTTTAAATCACCTTATATTTGACAGTTTAACTCAATTTCAAATGTAACCCGAGAATGTGCAAGTGGCCCTAAATAAAATAAACTTAAAAAATAAAACAAAACGTTACGAAAGTAAGTTAAATACCTTTTTTTCTAAATGACTCCTGCGTATACTCGAAACTCGAACCTTCAAAGCGAAATATGATGTAGCGAGCACTAATGCAATGGCGATTAGGTAAGGTATTCAGTGGTACCAATTCGATTCAGGATATTATCATCTAAATAAATAAATATTCCTGGACAAATTACACAAATTGATATAATCCTAAATTATATGCTTGTGTTACGGGTTTTGGACGACGATGTCAATACATAAATAGATAATCTAATTTTTTATGACCTAACTCTTGTAGTTTAGAAGTTACAGACATACCTGACGTTCAGTATAATGACCAAATAGCTGAAACACTCAAATGTAGAGAAACATTTGAACGTACAGGCCATCTTACATATAAAAAAAATCTTCGCGCCAAGTCCTCCTGCATGGTAGGCAGAGAGTATGATTGCCAAGTGTACTAAATTTGCCGGGTGGCTAGTTTAGCATATATTTAGATAAGTATATATTTTTGCCCGCCTTCATGTACCTACTTTAAGTTAGATATTACAAGTGAAACAGTATTTTGTTCTAAATTTTGAAGCATAACAAAGAGTATTCATTTATTTTGGTTTTTTTCTGGTGTAGGAACCTAACCTATCCATCGAAATGAAACTGAATTGAATATATATGTATATATATATATAGTCTTTGATCATATTTACTAAATTTTCTTTATAGTATAAAAAAATTAAAATTATTATTAAGTACATGCCGAAATTAATTCAAAATTACTAAATTTGCCTAATTAAGGACGCATTTGTTACACGTAAAGATTAATGTGTAATAATCAATGTTTAATTACAAATAATTAAACATGTGTTCATGAGTGTGGCCAAATAGATTAAACTATTATAAAAAATCGGACTTTATGAATAGAAAACTTGTAATTATACCATTTAGAATCGATTCGAAAAAGGAACAAGTTCTAAATTCGAATCACTTGATTACTCGGCCAATAGCAAACCGATTTTGATGGTTCTTATTTTGAAAGATAGTGCTCTTCTGTGCAATGGCAGTTAGTACTCGACCTTGACTGAAATGGACCTGATTTCTGCCTACTGGACCGTATAGGAGTAAACTCGGGAGAGGGAAACCGGTGAGACAATGTTTAATATTGTTCACGTAAGTATAGTAGAACTACTATTAAAATTATGCGTTTCGGCTATATTCGTCAAGCTTCGGAAATCCGAATGTATTTTAAGGATATCTATATAGAGTAGTTATTACACATAATTAATCATTTCGCTTAAATTTAGGTTTGGTCAGCCAATTTGAAAATAAAAGTATAAAGTGTAAAAATAGTAAAAAGTCGAAGCGCATAATTTAAATAGTAGTCACCTAGGTAAAAAGCCGTGGATATGAGTATGTAAAGTGTTTACACAGTATTTGAATAAATACAAAAAAAGTATCTGTACGCCCACATCCCTGGAGAGAAAAAAAGGGCTTATAGCCAGGGCACCCGCGACTAGCAAAAGACGATAAGTCCTACGATGTGGTAGGGGGCAAGGCCAACCGGCCATAATATATTCAATATCGTAAACTTTTACTGTTTATTAGAAAATAAAAAAAAAATTTTTTGGTTGACTAATCCGGGACCCCGAGACTTCATGATAGGCCAATAAAATAAAAATAATTATAATTGTAATAAGTTACATAAATATAAAGTGGTAGTTTTAAAATTATTGCCGTAGACACCATACTACGGCAATTTTCATAAACTTGTTAAGATCAGGAAAAAACTGTATATTGTGGAATAATAATAGAACCTTTCTTTATAAAGACTTAACTATGCTGTTTTTAACCACCTTAGCAAAAAGTTACAAGTTTAACGAGTTTATGTGGCTGTGGCATTATAACTTTTAAATTGATGGACTAATTTCAATTTCGATTTTTTGTTTGTAAGTTTATATGATCTATGGTACTTAATTGGAAAAATGATATTTTATTATTATAACAGATGTTTATTTTATCTTTGACACTAATCACTATCTTAATTATTCTCACGTTCACCATACTAGGGCTCGTCACTATCGTATTCCATGTTAGAAAGTAAGATAGCAGGTAGACTTGCATCCGTGGCAAGTATCCCGACCATAAACATATATCTCAAGTAACAATTGGCCATAGTGTTATTGCTCGCCATTGTCATTTTCCGTAATAGAGGGCATCGTAGTCGGTAAACTTGGACACATGGTCATAATGTAGCGATGCACCCGTAACATCTACAGCGTAGGCGATTTTTATTTCTTACCAATAGGAAAGCCTGGTTAACTAATAATAAAAAATATGCTTAAGTAAATATCCTCTCCCCATGCCCAAAAAGATAGGCAAAGGTACAAACAGGTACGTAATTCAACAGTAACAAAACGATCTTTTATTATAAAATCGAAAAACACGTTTTGGATCCCGCGAATCAAACCCAAACCTCACGTACTCATTGCCAATACCGAACCACTAGATCGCTGAGGTTACATATACTTTTCTGTAAAACCGTTTTCTATTTTTCACAGTTGTTCATACCACGGATGACCATCCATCTCTTTTTAATGTAGAGAAAACGTTGTGGGCGGGAAATGATTGGGCGGGGCGAACGAACCCCCTTGCACAACCCTCTTCATTTTTAACATATTCGCACGTCCAGTATGATATTGGAAACCGTGCAGTGACGTTGAAGAGAAAGATGTTCAAAATGGATAATTTAGAGAATGGGATCGGTCCCATTGCTGTCAATGGGTCTCCCTCTTCAGCGAACAGTTCTGACCTATTCCTATATGACGATTCGTCCATGTCCGACGGTA
>NJDD01002279.1:39305-49981 GCA_002245505.1 Calephelis nemesis | reverse complement strand
TACCGTCTGTCCAAACTAAAAATGCAAGTTGTTGCACAGCACTCTAGATCAGATGATCTATTAATCCTCAGTTTTTTTTATACAAGAGGAGGCAAACGAGCAAATGGCTCATTTGATGGAAAGTGATCACCGCCGCCCACGGACACCCGCAGTTAAGAACTGTAAAACTGCAAAAACCGGCCCCAACTATTTCATTGGGTACCACGTCGCGATTTAATCATTCTTTTTTCGAAACAACAAACGGTTCCGAATTTTATTGACATCCGACTAGTAGTTCTTAAATTAAATGTGATGAATGTATGCACTATTAAGTATAACTCAAAAACCAGAAGTTAGATCACAATGAAATTAAAAAGGAACCATCTCGTAGTCAAAACCTTTTTAAAACAGAACCATCAACATCAGATGGCTTTTGGCCGAGTAACAAACAAACATACAGAAAATTATAAAAAATAGCAAACCATCGAACATTTCATCCTTTTTGGAGTCGGTTAAAAATATGTTGGATGTCTTAGTTTTTACCTCAAACTTTACAATCGAATGGTAAAACTTTCTTTATCACAAAGCCAAAACCATTTGACGGAACGGAAAATAGTTACATATTCCTTAATTACACGGTTAAGATAAATAAAAAAATTATCTTCACGCCCATGTCCCTGAATGTTAGAAAGATGCACAACCAGGGCACCCACGACTAACCGAAGGCCGAAAAATTTCGGAATTGGTCCATCCACTCATAAGCTATGGATTCCATAGACGGACAGGCTGGGCGACATACAGACAGACAGAAAGCACAGACAAACAGAGACAGATTCGCACATACACACACTTATACACGCACACACACATATGTCAGATTTATATCTATTAAAAATGAAAGTTTGGCGAAGGAAATGAAATTATATTTATATTTAGGACTTTTTATGTATTTATGTTGATTTCGAAAAAAAATCGCTTTTCCAAAATCCTCGTAATTTCGGCGAAATATCTCTCTACGCAAATTTAATATAAGCTTTATTTATTCTTGGAGATTATACTTTAAGTTTTGCACCTTTACTATTATTCATTTACTTGTTGTGTCTATTCTTTTTAAATAATTGTTAATTCATTTTGTTGTTGTTGTTACGTTGTTATTGCAAGTGTAATGCTGTTCTGCGATTGTACTCTTGTTCTGTACTTATACTTATGGAATGGGCCTGCAGTGTCCTCGCTATAGCAAATGTAAAAACGGCTTTGTTCTTGGAGTTTGCGAATGTATTTGTGCGATATATGTTTAAACAATTTATGAATGTGTTATGTGAATTTACCTATAATTTTACCATATTATAATTATAATTAATGTACATATTACGTTACCATAAAGAGCCAAAGAACTAAACGCGAAAAGCAACAAAACAGACACAAAAACTACACACGTATGTCAACCACAACTCAAAACGTCCTGCATATAAAAATAATCAGTAAATAAAATAAAATTAAAAATTAAAGACCCGCGACACAAGAACTTAAATTTCCTTTAAAAATAAAAAAAAACGGCTAATCTCGCCACTTTCATCCTTACAACTTTTGAACGACACAACCGATTTTCATCAAACATGTCTAAACACTCGCACATAAGTTATAAGTAAGTATTAAAGGTTTATACAAAAAAAACTAAATTGAAATCACTGCATCCGTTCGGGGGTTATGATGCCACAAACAGACAGACACACAGATAGACAGACACGTCAAACTTATAACACCCCTCTTTTTGCGTCGGGGGTTAAAAATAGCTTCGATCAAAAAAATGGTGAAGTCAAATTCAGCTATAAGAAGTCTTTTTTTGTTATGATAATGGAAGGCACAGAAGCAAATTTCTGATGGTGAGAAATTCGCACTGCCTAGAGACACCAATGGTGGTAATGGTGCGTTGTCAACCTGTGGCCAGGATGTTAGGCCTCGAGCAAAAGTAAGTTTTCCGGCTACCTTACCCTCCAAACCTGTTTATCTGTTTGTTATCGCTTTGAATACCTACTCAAAAAAGAAAACAACGTTTAAAAAAAACAACTGGTACAAAAACAAAGTGGAAAATATCCTTGTATTTGTTGATTGACCGCCTCGTTGGTCGAGTGGCCAGCGTACACGCCAAACTATATCGACCAACCCCGAGGTTCGGGTTCGATTCCCGACGGGGCCAGGCATTTGTGTGATAAACATTTTGGATGTCTGCATTTCCGGATCTGGGTGTTTATTAAATATATTCTGGTATCTATTTAAGTATTTCTATGTATACCCATAACACAAGCGTATAATTTGCTTACTTTGGGGTTAGATTCAATTTGTGTAACTTAAAGTTAAAAACCGAATATGAATGATTTTTGATTTAATTTCTTTTGATGATGGTACCTATGCGGCTTCCAATACTGTAAAATAATGTTCTTTATCAGGTCCGAATGTAGAAGACTTATTAAACGAAGGCTTCGATGTCCCCAGCAGCAAATTCAACAGCGACAGGCGGCGAATTTACGGGAACGTCGCCGGATGCAGTCCATCAACGATGCCTTCGAGGGCCTGAGAGCGCATATTCCGACTTTACCTTACGAGAAACGTCTTTCTAAAGTCGATACCTTGAAATTAGCTATTGGATACATTGGATTTTTGGGGGAATTGGTAAGAAATATAATATATTATGTTTTTTCATAAGGATCTCTCAAAAAGAGACAAATGTGTATGATAAAGTACCTACTTTTACTGGCAGCTTTCATCGTATTCTTGTACTTTGCAAGGCTACGATAATCAACTCGCCTCGTGAAAATCGCCTCGAAAAAAGAAAATGTGGTTTTTACGATGCCTATCACATTGTGGGACTTAGTGTCCTCGGTTAGTCGATGGTGCCCTGGTTGTGTCCGCCTACCCCTTCAGGGATATGGGTGTTAAGATATTTCTTTTAGTGTTATCATTTCATTTGATTACCAACAGGTCCGTGCTGATAGGAATACACCAGAAGCCTTACTGTCCGGCGTGAACAATAGTCAGAATACTGGCCACGAGCAGAAGAAAATCATAATTAGAGGTAATTTAGATTTACTATGTGGAAGAGTTACCATTTTTACCAATATAATATTAGTGCTCACCACTAATGTTTCCCCTATGGGAGGGAGGGCCTCAAGCATGAGGCTTAGCACTTCAGTCTCGGGTTAGCAACGCACCACTTCATCCTATGACGTCTATAGGCAACCAGTTACCATTACCATTAGGAAAGCTCCATGCATTCTTTCCAATACTACAAAAAAAATATTTTTGTAAGTTATTCAAGCTATGTTTAGGTACACTGTGCAAGCAGTGTCAAAAATTTGCAAAGATCAATCAAATCAAAAAAAGATAAGACTTGGTGAACTTTGTGAAAAGTGTTTAAGCTAAATCCACAGTTTTTTTTATTTTGTAAGATAGCGAAGAAGCAGGTGACTGTTCTGAATTGATTCTAAAAAAATAACTACGTTAATAAAAATCGACTACAAAACTAAAAAGCACAAAATGATAACGATTTTATATTAATTAGGTATGTACTACCTATTATTTATACGTGCTATTTACTAATAGGTTTGAAGACGGTGCTAAGCCCATTTAATACTTACTTATAAACATAATTATTAGTTTCAGACTAGGCTTCATACCACATAAAAATGGCATATATACATAGGTAACTTATACAATTAATATTTAATCATTATTACGTTTTACTTTTAGTTTTGAAGTCGGTTTTTATTAATGTAATTATTTTTATACTTTTTAGTTTGTTCCTGATATGAAAGTAGATAAAAATACTCATAAAATAAAAGCTAATGGGCCTACCTGACTCAAATTTTTATGGGACCAACTCGAAACTGTACCGCATCAAACAAAAAAAGAATTACGTAAATCGGTTCAGAAACTTTGGAGAAATCGGTGTACATACATAATAAAATACCTTCCGAACTCCTCGCTTTTTTGAATTCGGTTAAAAACCGGATTCTCCTTTATTTTTATACATTATAGACTGGTGCGTTGATACGAGTATATTGTGGACCGTGTTAAATTTAAGTTTTCCGTAACAAAGTCGCGGGTACTACTACGGGTCTAGTTATAAACCTTTAATAACCAGTAAACATTTGTGTAATATTTTTTTCTTTCTATTCTCTATTAACGAATTTCACATTTGAATATAAGTTTGTAACTTTTATATTCAAGCACATTCAATAGAATTTTTTAGGCTTAAATAACTTGTGATTAAATCTAAAATTCGTAAAATAGGTTGGCAACACATCTTTATAACACATTTCACTCCTCTTGTGGTACATATAGTAATTGTCCAAGTGGTAGTGTACTATAGAAAAGGTTAAATTTATTTACATTTAAAAATTGTTTTGTAAATTCATTATTCAAATTGTAATAAATATAAAACTAAATTTCTTGTATGGATATTAAAACATTATGTAAATAATTAAATATTTATTTTTCATATATTAAAATATTTGCAGACCACTGTGGTAGAATATATTGGAATGCTTACATAATTTTGTTACATCTTCAACACGCATATGCCCCAAATAAATATCCCTGGACAACTCACACAAATCGAATCTAACCCCAAAGTAAGCAAATTATATGCTTGTGTTATGGGTGCTAGTCAACGATACTAATACATAGAAATACTTAAATAAATACCAGAATAAATTTAATAAGCACCCAGACCCGGAAATGCAGACATCTAAATGTTCATCACACAAATGTCTGCCCCCGTCGGGAATCGAACCCGAACCTCGCGGTAAGTCGATGTAGTTAGGCGTATACGCTAGCCACTCAAGGCTACGACAACGACGAGGCGGCAAATAAATATTTATTTCTTTATTCGTTCTTGATTGTTTTATATTAGAAGACAATTTCGTACACCACAAAAAATAAGTTTCGATTTTGTATGACTATAGATGTTATTGTTCGCTTAAATAGCTCATTTGGACGTCGACCCTGCACCGTGGTGCCAGGCCGCGACCCCTGCCCCGTTGTTTGTGCACCTTGCTGTGATCGATACTCGAACCACTAATGGGACATTATGTTCCGTACCTTCTGTACAAATTCACCCATCAATTCATACTACATTTAAATATTAATTTGTTTTCATTCCCCGTGTTAGTTCGGGCTTTGCAGAATTAACCATCTGCCTTCCTGCCAGGCAGCTCGAAAAAGTATGCAAAGGCTTACCGTTACTAACATCGTGACACCTGACTAAGTGGTAGAGTTCAAAATCAAAATCAAATCAACAAGTGCTTGCCGTTGACGTGTTCCGGTTCGGAGGATAAGGTAGCCGGTAAACTTACTTTTGCTTGAAACCCAACATCTCGGTCCCAGATTGGCAACGCATCATTACCATCTTCATCTTTGATGTCTCTAGGCGCCGTGAATTTCTTACCATCAGGATATATCAGTCTGCTTGTTTGCCTTCCAATACCATAAAAATGAAAATAAAAAAATAGTACGTAATATAGTTGCTACACAAAATTTCGCTGTGATACCGTTATACGAGTATGCGATTGCCACACCAAATTCGAATTATACTTAAAACTTTATATGCGATAAGAAAATACCTACATATACTAGCTGACCCGGCAGACGTCGTTCTGCTATATTTTTAATGTGATTTTAGTAAAAAAAAAACTTGGATTGAGTCACCCTTATCACTTAGGGGCATGAAAAAAGATCTTGGTCAATTCTCAGACCTATTTAATATGCTCCCAAAATTTCATGAAAATCGGTAAGGCCGTTTCGGAGGAGTACGGGAACGAACATTGTGACACGAGAATTTTATTTCTATGGTAAAACGGCATGTTGCTCAGTAGTATTTATAATCAGGCCATACTTCATTAAAATCCATCCAATACTTACTTTTGTGAATTATTGAAGAAATGAACATGCAGGTAAATCTATTTAAGTATATAAAATAAAGCGGTACACGTACAACATGTGTAATGTTTTTTTTTTAATTTATGCACTTTTTAAATATTATCATTAAAAATATTAGCGTTCTGCACTTCTCCTACACATCAACTATAAGTTTGCCAAATTTCATATTCCGCAGTCAGCGCAATTTTCGTAAAAAGGGGTCCAAAGTTTTTGCTTCACGTATTAATATTATGATATTTACCTTATTCTTTTTTTTATGTTTGGAGATCCTTATGTATACCCGCCACTTCCTGGGTAAATGACGGGTTCTGTCGGTCTTCTACCGACCGAGGAGTCTTCCGCACACTTCCACTGCCCCGGTGGTGCTGGATATAGTGATCTCCTTTTGGCAGCCCCACTTTACAGGGGGCTACATATCTTCAGAAGTGGTACACGGCATGCACCACTTCGGGGTCACCGTGGCGACAGGAACCCCCGTACCTACCTCAACCCCATCATGACCGGGTGGGCAAAATGAAATGCTTACGTTCCACCGTACTTGCCCGCTTCGCGTTTCCCCTTTGGTCGGGAGGGTTTACTGAGGAGCAGCCGTCCTGGTCCAATTGTTTAACCCTACCTGACCCCGGCTACTCAGCCCCACCGCCACGACAAGGCTTGGACTCCTTAAAGTCCAACATTATCCTTGACGATGTTAGGCTTAATTTACTATTTAAAAAAGTCCACCCGTGTGAAGCCAGGATGGTCCGTAAAGTAGCTTATAAATAGGTGATTTATATTAGGTCACAATTATTATTTTCAGTGTTGCCAATGAATACAAATAGTGATTACAAATAGTCGCGACTTTCAAGCAAAATTCTTAAAAGATCTTCCCACGAACGCTGGGAAAATTCTATCCCCATATAAATTTTCCCATTGCGTGATGTTTTGGATGCTCTCCCTATCTGCAATGGTCCAGGTGTCTCCCGTAGCTTCCCACACATCGCGTGACCAACTCCCATTCACAGGATGTGTCGCGTAATTGTTTCTCTCACATTTAATGAAGCATCTGTAGTTTGCATTCATAATCTAATTTAACAGAAATATTTTATTTTTTTCTATGTAAGTATAGTAACATACATTTTTAACGTTATTATTAGTTTTGTGTAATGTTTTATTGTTTTTTTTATTGTTTTAATATTACTAATTAGCTAATTGAATAATAATATATAAGTTATAATATATAATATAAGTTAAAAGCATCATTTTTCATTTTTCATTTTAATTACTTACCTGTCATTTTTTTCCAAACAGATTATGTTATATATATATACATATATGATACAGGTTTTGAAGTATGAATTGCCGAGACAAAAAGATATATTATGTGAACATTAAAAATTTGCATTAGATTAAAAAATGTTAAAACTTGTTTTTGCTCGAGGCCTAACATCCCGGCCTCTGGTTGGCAGCGCACCATTATCACATTTGGTGGTTTAGTGGTGGTCGTGAATTTCTTACCATCAGTCTGCTTGTTTGCATTCCAATATCATAAAAAATATAGGATTTAATGGTTTTAACGGATTTTGCTTTTTTATTTTTTAGTAATTGTTTTTTTCCGTTCTTATTGCAGTTTTACAGAAGATATTAAAAAATGCTATTATAGGTCGAGCGGATCTCGAGTTTTTGCACTTAGCAACATATTATGTAGACAAAAGTTTTTGCAACAAGTGACATTTTTTTATAACATTTTGACACACGAGATCCGCAAATAAATTTCATTCATACTTTCTTCCAAAATTTAAACTCTTGTCAACAATTATCTAGCAGAAACGATTTTTCCAGACCTACTCTGGTACGGCATCAGGTCAGTAATTGACTACCTTTCTTTCTTCCCCGATAAATCAATCACTTTCAACACCTACGAGACCCTGTCTTTTCACATGTCCACAATTCTTAATGTATATAAATTACATGTCATGATGTTTGTCCGCGATGGACTCCTAAACTACTTAACCGATTTCTATCAAATTCGCACAGCGTGTGCAGTTTGATCCAACAGGAATGATAGGATGCTTACATGTCATTTTATGATAAAAAAAATTATCACCCGAGCGAAGCCGTTACTAGCTAGTTGTTTGCTGTGGTAAAACCATGACTTGAGATTATACTTCTAACAAG
Organism: Calephelis nemesis; assembly: GCA_002245505.1. NCBI lineage: Eukaryota > Metazoa > Arthropoda > Insecta > Lepidoptera > Riodinidae > Calephelis > Calephelis nemesis. The sequence continues at coordinate 41,908 of NJDD01002279.1, read as the reverse complement.
GACGTAAGTCTTTGTTACCTGATCGCAAAAAAAATAGAGACTGTTTAACTAAACACTGTCTAATATTGACGTCCAACCAATAACTTGCTACACGTCGAGGACTTGGCTGCATATTGTTGGTTGTGAATCCAATTTTAGACAGTGTTTAATATTTGTTTAATGAGTGTTTAATTTTTTGTAGCAAGGCAGCTGATGTTCATTTTAAAATATTGGTGCCTCTCTTCATTTTTAATAAGACACAAGACTCTCATGAAGAGAGTTTGGTAAATTAGAATGAGTCAGCAGTGTTTGGAAATTGACATCAGCACATACTACAAAAATATTAAAAGCCTGTTGAAAAACATGTTTTACTAAACACTATTTAAAATTGTGTTAGGTGTGATCTCAGTAGTCTTACAGCTTCAGGTTTAAAGTAAAAAAAGTATAACCTCTTTAAGTGAGCACAAGTAAGATTTTTGTAGAGAAGTATCAGGATATTGGAATTAGATGAAGAATTATTTGTTGATTACATCCAATGAATGGACGGATATTTTATAGTTAAATGTATCCCCTTATGTTATTCCATTATTAAGCACACTCAAAGGGTGTCGAGGGCTTAATAGCGTTCTAATGCAGTCCTCCTCCCTGTTTACACTAGCGACTCTCAATTTGCTTCGGTGTGATTCGCTTCACCCCTGTTTCCTCTTTCCTCGCTGATGACAAGTGCATTGTAGGTAAACATAAGTATACATTTCAGTTATGTATGTGCTTCTTAAATTATTTTTTGCAATACCTCAACCTAATTTTATCTTGTTCTGTCGTTGTATACTATGTTGTCCAGTAAAAAAATGAATCCTTACGCCCGTATCCACGAGAAGGTAAGTTGTTTTTAGGTCAAAAAAATATATAATCATTTTTGGACTTAAAAAATAAATAGTGAAAAAGAATTTATCGTTATTTGTTTCACGTAGAAGCATTGATATTTGTTTAAAAATATTCTACGAGTCAATTAAATTATATTTAAGTGAAAGTAATCTCATATCTAAATAAAAAAAAAAACATAATGTAATACTACCATTTAAAACTAATACTGTTTATGAATACAATGACGTACCAAAAATACATCATATACCAATATGATGGCAAACGGTTGCAAATACAAACTTACGAGTCGAACTTTTTAACCATTTCGAAGAGACTGAGAATTTAAAAGCCTTAAATTCTGAGACTTTTTAAACTTTAAGCTTCTTCTAGCAGGAAAGATAACAGTCATAAAAACTGCACGAGATATCTAAGTAACTCTAAAAGTACCAACTACGTAACTACGTTTTATAATTAATGCTCAAAAAACCAATCTTTGGTCAGTTATCGTCTCTATCAACTATATCAAGCTGCTTATCACTTACACTTGTTCTATTTCAAAATCATCGCCCCATAATATATCTATTATAAACTGGATCAAAGATAAAAAGATCGCAGTTATTGTGGACCGCATAATCTTTTTTTCAATTAATAAAACACCTTATCAAAATGTAATGTACATAGGATTATCGCACACGTGCGCCGGCGCCCCCGGCCACTTCAGCCATTGTTTACGGAGTTGTCCAACAAATCTATAAAACGTGCACCGTCCGATTTAGGCCGCGATTCCCCACTTTTCATAGGGTGATCGAGAAATCCGTCTGATGTCTGCTTTTTGCATTTCAATACCGAAAAAGTCTAAGTAAAGTTAGCTATGATTTTTTAAACATAAGCAGAATTTATCATTGACATATATTATTCTAGTACGCCCATAGATATAACAGTAGATCCAGGGAGGTATTTTTAATAGGTACATGAGCATGCATTACTTGGGCTTTTTAGTTATAACTTATAATTTATGCCTATTTGCCTAATTCATGGATACGAGTGGTTCTGCAAATCGGTACAAAGAATAGTTGACATTTTGTACTGTGCACCCCTTTGGGTATTGAAGTTGGTTTATTACTCAAAGGCACCTTCTATCTAAATCTTGCATCTATCGAAATTTATTAGTCTACGATACTAAGATAGAGTCAATGCAAAAAGTTCAAGTAATACTGGCTATGAACTATATGAACTTATAAATGAAATATTTGACAGTTCAATTTTGACATTTAATGAAGTATTTGAATTTGTGGATTTTTGTTAAATTTTATTATTTTTTTACCAACAAAATGCCTATCAAAGTTTTATTGGCTCGCACAATTTACGATGCGACCGGTGTGCCGACAGTAGAAGTAGATATGGTTACAGAACTGGGATTATTCAGAATTGGAGTCCCTTCAACAGATAATAAGAAAATAGCTGAGGCTGTACAAATGCGGGATAACAACCCCAAATTTAATGATGGTATGGGTGTTGATATGGCAGTCAAAAATATTAACACCATTATTGCACCCGAGCTCATAAAGCAGAATCTCGAAGTAACGATGCAAAAAGAAATTGATCAATTCATGATAGCACTGGATGGTACAGAGAACAAGTCGCGCCTTGGCGCAAATGCTATCATGGCAGTATCACTTGTGGTAGCAAAAGCAGGAGCCGCTAAAAAAGGTGTACCACTCTATAGACACATCTCTGATATGGCTGGCGTAACTGGTATT
>NJDD01002279.1:0-26991 GCA_002245505.1 Calephelis nemesis | reverse complement strand
GATAAATACACATACTTAGGAAAGCAAATAGGTTTTAGCAGAAAAAACAGTGAATTAGAAATAGATCGAAGAATACAAAACACCTGGAATAAGTATTGGAGTATGAAAAAATTTTCAAAAGTGATATGGCAGTACAAATTAAAACTAGAATGATGAATACATGTCTCCTGCCAAGTCTAACATACGGCTGTCAAACCTGGAAATTTACGAACAAAATCAGAAACAAAATTATCAGCTGCCAACGTGCCTTGGAACGCAGTATGCTAAACATCCAAAAGATTCAAAAAATTAGACATGAAAAAATAAGAAACATATCAAAAGCTACTGATGCCCTGGAACTGACCCAAAGACTAAAACGGAAATGGGCAGGACATGTTGCGCGACTGCAAGACGAGAGGTGGACAAAGAGAGTCACCCTGTGGAGCGGACCGAAGGGAAAGCGTCACAGGGGAAGACCCCACGCGAGATGGGAAGATGACATCACTCGGATTGCGGGCTCAAACTGGACCGAACAGCCAAAGACAGGGACAAATGGACTTCTTTGGAGGAGGCCTTCACCCGAAGAAAGGTTCTTTCTCAAAAATAGGTTAGATATTTTAAAATTAAATATAAGTAAAACAAACTATTATTTAGTATAGATTAAGAGAAAAATAGTATACTACAATACATGCATAACTTAAACACTAAAATTTATGTATATACTTTTATTCAATATTGAAAAGATGTAGAAAGGAAAATTAATATAAATTTAGATATATATGTATAGATATATGTAAATCGTAATAGTAAGAAGGAAGAAATAAAGGCTATTTTATTTTATTTATTTATTTTATATTTAATGTATTTTACATATCATATCTTAATATATATATAAATCTCGTGTCACAATGTTTGTCCTCAATGGACTCCTAAACCACTTAACCGATTAAAATAAAATTCGCACACCATATGCAGTTCGATCCAACTTGAGAGATAGGATAGCTTATCTCTCAATTTATGGTAAAAAAATACCATTCGAGCGAAGCTGGAACGGACAGCTAGTATTATATAAAATAAAACAATGTACTTATTACGTTAGTTTATTAGATACTTAAATTGTCTCTTTCACCATAAAGTTTTCTGGCAGAGATCGCCTTTATGTACCACTTAATATTTTAAGTGAACGATTGTCTTATGTCTACTTTTGTAAATTTTGGTACATAATAAAGAAAACAGATCGTGTTTGTGTACCATAAGTTAAATATTATTAGAGTAAGATTGTTAATGTCTACTTTTGTAAGCTTTGGTACATAATAAAGAGTATTCTTTCGTTAATACAAATAGCCTTTAGGAGATGCCGTAAAAATATGCCCCGGGCGTTGCTAGTTCTAACCGGCATTGCGTAGGGTTATACATACATTTAATGAATTATTAACACGTGGCTGCCACTTCGTGAGAAATTGCCATATGCTTAGAACCATTACACCATTCAAATGCGGGACTATCATAAACCACGAGTATAGGTTCCAGTAGGTACCATAATAACAACAACAAAGTAACATATAATATAAAATAACTGGAGCTGGCTGAAGACGGCATTTTAGCGTCAAAATGTTTTGGCGCTTTCGGAATTCAGTCGGAGTCGATATGTGATGACCCAACCGCCTGCTGTTCACTGGATATTTAACCATTTAATTATAAGATATTCATATAAATTATCAAAACATAATCTTCAAAGATTATTAAGGTTATATTGTTATTTATCTTTTTAATAAGAAAGGCATTATTCATTTATCAATACCAACTACATATTATATACTATTTAAATTATGAGCATTAGCTATATTCGTGAAACTTCGGAAATCTATATAGAGTTGCTATTACATAATTAATCATTTCGCTTAAATTTAGATTACATTAATTACTCAAACGACGATCACATATTGGTTTCTTGATCGGTTAAATTCGTAAACACAAAATATTGAGGCGCATAATTTAAATAGTATATTATGTGTACTTTGTTCTCAAACGTTATGAATAAGTGATCTTTTATCGTTATTAACATTTTTGATTGTGTGTACCAAATGCATAGTTGAAAAATGTTAACGTTCTACACTTTTCCTACAAATAAACTAGGTATACCTAAGTGTACCAAATTTCATACTCCTCCGTCCGCGCAATTTTCGCAAAAAGTGGGAAATATTTTGCTTCACGTATTAATATTAAAATATATTTCCAGATTTTATTTTGGAATCGATTTGATTTAATAAAATATTGTGAGCCATGATGAAATGCCTCTGATTGCCTAACTATGGCCGGGGTGTTAGGCCTCGTGCAAAAGTAAGTTTACCGGCTACCTCACCCTCCAAGCACTGACATTATGGCAATAGGAATGAGTAAGGCGATGGTACCAATCCTGGCGACTCTCCAGCACCTGATCAGATATCACGGTGCTAGTGACTGTAAGCCTATGCTCGCACGATCTTGACCTATGGCTTTACAGTATGACAGTATCATCTTCCGGTACTAAGGGTAAGATAGTCAAACCATTTTCACAATTGACCTAACATGTCTGCTACAAGGATGCGACGCACCTTTAATAAATATGTAATATGTTTAACAACATAAATATATGTATGTATGTATCAGTAAACCTTTGGAACACGCTCCCTGTAGAAGTCAGAAAGTGACGTTTAAAAATATCGAATTTTTTTTTTTTTTTTTTTATTTTTTTAGCACTTGCCCTGTGCGTGGGATAAATTTCTATAAATCTTAAAGAAAGAAAAAATTTCGCCCCAGACAGGATTTGAACCTGTAACCTTTCGTCTCAAGCCGACGAATGCTCTAACCAATTGAGCTACTGAGGATTCAAGTCCCGTGGCGAAATTTTTAATTCCTTTCTAACCCGTTAACGCGGGTAGTTATGTCCTATAGATACACAATTCTGAGTACCCACCAAATGAGTTCATCACCGATGAAATTCACATTTTTAGAATTCAAATCCTGTCTGGGGCGAAATTTTTTCTTTCTTTAAGATTTATAGAAATTTATCCCACGCACAGGGCAAGTGCTAAAAAAATAAAAAAAATAAAAATTCGATGCAAGAAACGAAAGTTATGTCCATTCTAAAAATGTGAATTTCATCGGTGATGAACTCATTTGGTGGGTACTCAGAATTGTGTATCTATAGGACATAACTACCCGCGTTAACGGGTTAGAAAGGAATTAAAAATTTCGCCACGGGACTTGAATCCTCAGTAGCTCAATTGGTTAGAGCATTCGTCGGCTTGAGACGAAAGGTTACAGGTTCAAATCCTGTCTGGGGCGAAATTTTTTCTTTCTTTAAGATTTATAGAAGTTTAAAAATATGGTTAATCGTCACTTTCTTCGTTCAGTCTGACTCAATTAAAGTTAAACTGTTAATTTTTTTTCGTTGTTTGAGCACCATCGTGCAAAATTTATTTAATTATATCTCCCTAACATAAGTTCCCGGAAGAGATTGCTGTTTCGGCGATAAGGCCGCCTTTGCGTATCCCTTAGTTTTCAAGTTTCGCTAAGTGTAGGTTTTTATTTTTTTATGTATTTTGGTGCACAATAAAGAGTTATTCTATTCTATGTTAATATAAGCCATGGTTATTTATTACCATCAGAAGAATCGGTAAATTGTCACATAAAAATATGATTATTGTTTTTTAACATTGTTTAAAAGAGGACGTTCGTTTATCGACGGGAGGATTAGATTCAGGGTGTCAGACCAGTTTGAAGAGGGGCGGTGGGAATAGACATATGCAACCAATCACAACGGCCTGCTAGTATTGATTCTGCGATGCCTGAAGCCTTCTTTCAGCTTACTACGTTGTGCAGGCTACAACTAACAATTCGTATATTATACGACACATATTTTTAACCAACACCAAAAAAAGAGGTTCTCAAATCGACTGTATGTTTTTTTTAATTAACGGATTACTAGCTCAATAGCCACCCGATATTGATGGTTCTTTTTCAGAGAGGTTGTGATTCCGAGGTGATGCCATTTTAACTTTATCATAATCCGACTATAGTTTCGGAGTTATACTTATCAATTAATACATTTTTGATGAGGTCGTCAACCTAAATAAAAATGTATGAATAAATAACTAATAAGTATGCATCATGTAACAGCTGGAGTCGATTTTTGCAGTTTCCTTTTTAGCTATTTTTTATAAACGCCGTTTGTAAAGTTACATACAAGGACACAACATACAAAGAAATAAAAAAATGAAAGTAGTAGTGATAATTATAAATTGTGTCCGTTTTCGCAATTTTTCTGCGCTTAATTATTATTTTAGGATTATTTGAACATCTCTCATACAGGGCTCTCCTATGGGTAATAAATAAATTTATTAATAAATAAATAAATTTCCGTGAACAAGTTAGGTACACAAATTGAATCTAATCCAAAGTGAGCAAATTATATGCTTGTGATAAGGGTGTTAGTCAACGAGGGTAAGAGAAGGTCTTCTATAGACCGATGGTATAGGAGCTTCACTGTTCCTTGCCAAGGTAATAGGCCTAATGTGCAAGTCGGCCAAACACTCATAGGGCAGGTATAGGTAACGCAATGAATCCCTGGACAAAATGCTGCACAGCACTTTAACAGGGGTTTGGTAAAAACCTATTTAACCTGCACCCGCTTGTATCGAGCTGCCAAGCAAGAAAGCAGATGATCAATTCTACACAGGGGACCCTGATCGATGTTGGGGAAAGGGCATGTCCTTATAAGTTCCCTTTGGGCTAGATTATCTTATACACGGATCTAGACCTCCAAATTGCTGTCAAAAAAAGTATCTTCACGCCCATATCCCCAAAGAGGAAGGCAAAGACACAACCAGGACACCCACGCCTAGCCGAAGACACTAAATCCCACAATGTGTTAAATGGCAAGCCTATCGCCAACCGGTCACATATCCGATCCCAGGCAACATCTGTCTTTTTTATGGTATTGGAAGGCAAACAAGCAGAAGGATTTCTTGATGGTAAGAAATTCACGACGCCTCGAGACACCAAAGGTGGCAATGGTGCGTTGCCAACCTGAGGCCGGGATGTTAGGGCTCAAGCAAAAGTAAGTTTACCGACTACCTTACCCTCCAAACCAGAACACGTCATGACGTTATGACAGTAATAACAGGTGAGGCGGTGGTACCAATCCGGCCGAGTCGCTTCGAAACTCTACTACCTAGTCAGATGTCACGGTGTAAGCGACGGTAAGTCTATGATAGCCTTTTACGAGCTGCCTAGCAGGAAGGCAGATAGTCAACACGGGGGACCTATGAAATCCTAGTCTATTGGCCGAGTAACAAACATTTAAATATTACATACAGTCGAATGAAAAACCTCCTTTTTGGAATCAATTAAAACATAAATATTTTTTTCATAATGTTCACTTGCTGGGTATGTCGGAAAGTTATGATATAGTTATCTAAGTTATATAATTACCAAGCAATTTCTAAATTACCCAATTAAAATTTCACATAAAACATTTTAGTGACTAGGTACAATATAAATGTTAATATTGTAAATGAATCATTAAAAATAAAATAAATTATGACATTGTATACGAATAATTAAAAATACAATTTTAAAATAAAATAACAAATACCGAAGCTACGTCAACATTTTATAATAGTTATATATAACAGCTTGTATTTTATTTGAGTACTTATATTATTTCTCAGTTCTCTAAATAAGAAATTTAAAATTTTAACATCTTAAAGTAAAATATCTTTACGCCCATATCCCCGAAGAGGTAGGCAGAGGCACAATAGGGCACCTACGACTAGCCGAAGACACAAAATCCCACAAACAACCGGGCACATCATGAGCAAAATTTTTTTATTTGAAAATTTGTAAAAACCAATTTTTTTGTTGACCGATCCGAGTTCGAACCCGGGACCTCATGCAGTCAAGTCCAACACCTGAATCGCTAGACCAAAGAGGCGATAAGGCGATTTTGTACATATAAAAAAAAGTCTTGTTAATAATACTCAAGAACGGCTAAACCAATTTGGTTAAAAATTTACGGGATTGATCTTAGAACCAGGAGGAGGTCATAGGTTACTTTTTATCTCGTTCGACTGCAAGGATTTTAATTTTTTCCATACAAACTGAATGGGTCGAACGAAATTCGACGTAACATCTAGTTTTTTATATCTTAACTCACTGATCCGGCGAAATTCGTTTGCTTGACATTAAGAGTTTGTATAAACAAACAAACAATAACAGTTTGTATAAAAACCCGAATTTAAAACATTCTTCACTAGTGCTCCGCTCCTATTGGTTTTAGCTTATATAGCCTATAGCCTTTCTCGATAAATGGTCTATCAATCCCTGAAAGAATTTTTCTAATCAGACCATTGGTTTCTGAGATAAGCGTGTTCAAGTAAGCATCGACAAACAAATTCTTCAGCTTCATAATATTAGTATAGATGTACCTGTAGTAAGATGTTTTTCCCGTGTTGGTCCGTGCTCCTTTGCAGAATAGACCATCTGCCTTCCTGCCAGGCAGCTCGTATAAGGCGAATAAAGGCTTACCGTCACAAACACCGTGACATCTGATTAGGTGGTAGAGTTTCACAGCGACTCCTCCGGATTGGGACCACCGCCTTACCTATTCCTGTCGCCATAACGCCCGTGCTTGCAGTTGTCGTATTCCGGTTCGGTGGATAAGGCAGCCGGTAAACTCAGGTATCTACCTTTGTTCGAGGCATAGCATCCTGGGCTTCAGATTGGCAACGCACCATTAGCACCTTTGGTGTCTGTAGGCGACGTGAATTTCTTACTATCCTACTATACCTATTACTTCCTTCCAATATCATAAAAATAAAAACATACACTTATTTAGGTAAAAATAATAAATCCCATAAGTAGGGGAACGTATTCGTGATTATTATGTAGATATTTTACCGGCAAAAGTTTAACGACGCATTTTATTATTACAATATATTTTTATTATTATTACCTACTTACTAGATATTATATTAACATAATTTATCACCACTTTTTATTTATGGCAACATGATAATATTACTTTTATTATGTAGACCCGACTATCGTTTTATGTTTAGTCTTGTCTGTAATTTCTAAACTGCAAAATTTATAACCTGGAAATATTTAGGTACAAGGCAATCTGTGAAATAAAGGTGGTTATTTTATATCACCTACTGTGCGATATAAATAACTTAGGTAAACGCCATAAAACCGACTCTACTATTACGTTGCAATTTGATAGTTCAAATAAAAATCTAAGTGTAAATTTTATTATTATTTATCAAGTATAGTACTAAATACTAGGTAGGTACCTAGATACTAGGTATTTTAATTATGCGCTTCGGCTTTACACTTTTTACACTTCGCATTGTTTTTTTTTTATCCGAGGGTGGTGTCAAGAGTCTCCGAAACCGACGTGTTTGTATGAAAAGGGTAATGAATGTGAAGGAAGCAAGACAGGTTTGTCAGGATCGTGAGGTCTGGCACTCGATACTCTCTGCCTACCCCGTAATGGACTTGACGTGAAGATATGTATGTATGTATGTATTTTTAAATTGGCTGACCTAATCTTAATTTAAGTGAAATGATTAAGTATGTAAAAACTACTACCTATACTACTACTAAGATATCTACTTAACTTTAAAATACATTCGGATTTCCGAAGCTTGACGAATATAGCCGAAGCGCATAATTTAAATAGTACTGCTATACCTAGTTTTTGAATTATGTAGGTATATTTATTATTATATAAATTTTATTTCGATGACATCGTGTCACGAGCGTGATCAAATTTGGATCATCTCGAAACCATGACCTACTTTACCCAAAAAAGTAATATGTAATATCAAAATGTGTTTGTTATTACTGAGTAATCACGAAACAAACGTATAAGTACAAAAATACAAACAGTCGAATTAATAATCTTTTAAATGTTGGTATCCAGTTGTTTTTAAAAAAAATAATTAAATAATTCCCAAATGCCCGTTCACGTTACTGAGTTACAGATAAGTTTTAATTTTGTGTCTCTCCTACGGGAACCTACGACAACGGAATCCTTGCAGATATGCCTTCCTGCTTTCTCCATATTCCTTACATACTCTTTCATTTAAACACGCCAGATTCAGACTATAGGTGCGTATAAATGACTATTTATAGCGAAAGAATCAAATCGTTCAATCGTATACCATATAAACAGGTATACTTACCTACACACATGGGTATCTTAACGCTAAGCCTCTAAGTTAGGAGTATCAGATATCAAGTGTCAGATTCCTATGCCTATAAACCATTATATTATTCAGTATCCTGTATAGGTTATCCATCTTCAGTATTGTATGAAAAGAGTTAATTCCTTTACATTCATTGCGCTTTTCATACAACCACGCCAGTCTCGGATTCTTGACACCATCCCCGGCTAATACCCGAACGATTTCGTCAGCCATTGATTTCGTTCAGTCTTAGGATACTTGACGTTATTCTTATCTACTTCGTCATCTTAGTCTTAGTGCTTATCATTGTCTGGATCCGATTTGGAGATTGGAGATGGAGTAATCAGTCAATTCAACTTACTTTTTCCAAGAGGCTTTAGCTCGAGTATTACTATCTACGTGGGAATAGATATTTTTGGTAAAGGTTTCTTCTTTAAATTTGAATCTGGCTGTTTAGGATCACCTGGCACCTGCTCTGGCAGCTTGAAAGAGGAAAGCATAGGTTAAACCAACAGGACTACTGATGAAATTGCTGTGTTGCAACTTGTCCGGGTAGGGATCTACCGTCTTACCTACCTATTCCTGCCGCTAAGAGTGTATGTTTGGGCCCGTAGGTAGCCAGTACACTTGCACACAGATTCTAACAACCCTGCCACTACACAACTAGACTAGATGTATCTATAACATCTATCGTGTCTATAGGCTTCAGTTGTCTCTTATCAAGAAGAGCCGTGCGATTTTTCGCTGCCTTATGCACTGTTGCCAACTGCTTCTTCCAGTCAGTAGCTAGATAATATGCAAAAGCATAGACTTTCTATTTTTACCTAGAACTAACTTTGCTAGAAAAAGCTGATTAAAAGTGCTCAGTGCGTACGTAATATATTTAGCTACAAGTTTTACTAAATTGTACCTGCTTTAGTAGCTAAGTTGGCAGCATGCCATAAAATTAAGCAAACAGTTTTTCGAATGGAGAAAACATGTCCCGTCATTAATATGGCGCTTTGAGAATCTGAGGCTGGTGTATAAATGTATGAACACTTCCTTCTACCATGGTTTTTGCTTTGGAGAACTATTTCATTGCACTTGAAAGAGTTTTACATTACAAGGCTTCCGTAACTACAACAATATAAATACAACAAAAGTATGGTAACCGTCTTTATGTTTCTGGAATAAATTTCCGTTAATCATGAAACAACCTCGCTCTTGGTTTCCAAGAAAGTTGGGGAAATTCAAGAGACGAAATGCAGAAATTCAGAATTCAGAAGAAGGTGACACTATGTCACGACTATTTAACCGACTTCGAAAAAAAGGAGGGGGTTCTCTGTTCGGTCAATATATTTTTTTGCAGTATAGGCCTTCTCTTCTACCGTTCTGCTAAGCAGCTCGTAAAAGGCGAGCATAGGCTTGTCGTCACTAACACCGTGGCATCGGACTAGGTTGTAGAGTTTCGTAACTATTCCTGTCGCATTACGTCAGCGCCAGCTGTTGATGTGTTCCGGTTCGGGGGATAAATAGCCGGTGAACTTACTTTTGCTCGGGGCCTAACATACAGGCCTCAGGTTGGCAATGCAGCATTACCATCTTTGCTGTCTCCAGGCTGCATGAATTTCTTACCAACAGAAAATCCGCCTGCTTGTTTGTATTCCAATATCATAAAAAATATGATACAAACCACGATGATGATGATGGTACCCCTGATGCGATGATTGGTACCACTTCTGAACATTGGCTGTCTAATCATAGTGGCGGCAAATTTCACTAAGTGATGAGTGTTGTGCTACAGATAACCCGGATTGGTTCCCATCTCTTTTAGCTGTCACAATGTCTGTCGTCACCTCCTGTGCTGACGTATGAGTAGCGGGTAAAATTGCACAATGATCTTAAGATCCACATCAGAAGGTAACTGTATACCAGTAACATTTGTAGTGCGAAGATTAACGCAGAGCCACCGTTGGTTGGCTATCTTACTTGAAAGTACCGACATATTGTTTCCTTTACAAACTTTCATACATAAAATATACAGGGTTATTTTTTAAAACACCGGCCAAATTTTAATATAAGGGAGGGGTTAAGGATAAAATAATAGTGCCTTTTAGATATTAACTACCAAATTGTGATAGGTATTTACTTTTATGAACATTCGTTTAGAAATGTCCGCGTTATTACATACTTCACTTGTCATTATACGTCATACCAAAGACAATATATTATATTTACTAATCTCTGGTCATACTTAGTACGAGTCATAACGTCACCAACCTGCGCATGCGATTGCGGTCGGCGTTTACGTTATAACCATACATTTTATTTTGGGCCGGATAAAAATTATACTTTACATTTCTTAACTTTTTAAAGGTCCGTAAATGGAAAGTATTATCGATTTCCAAAAGTCTCTCAGGCTGGTCCTTTAAATGTAACCCTGTATAAAAAATAGCTAACTAAAAACTTATTTTTTTTATCCAGCATAATTTTAGAATAGTCATTGAAGTCTTTACTTTGATAAAAGGATTATTATTAATAGGAGCAAAATGAAAATTAAAAATTATGAAAAGCGTGAAGAATTTAACATTCTTACATATTTTTACAGCGTAAGCGTTTCTACGGCGCGGACGATAAGAATGTATAGAGTTGTCAGCGCCCCAAGTCAATAGTTTTAGGTAAGTAACATTTCTGTAGGTGACCAACACTGTCATAGTCATCAATGAAGTGAATTGACTCAATAAATAAATAGACAATTCCGTTCCCACGATTTATTATTCTTACATTTATATACAAATCTTAAGGGTCTGGCAAGATATATCTCTCAAAACCGAGATACGCTAAAGCTGAATAGAAATGACAAGCAGTTTCATTTACGAAACGATAATTAAAACTAGTTTCTATACCTTTTAGCGTCGGCGCTTGGTGGAATTCTATTCTAAATTTAAAATAAGCAAATGAAAATCCTCCAAGGTGATACTCAAGTGTGACGTCCGCGTCAGTATATTGTACTGTAAACCTACTTTTTGTGACTATTATCATTACCATCTAATAACTATGATGATTTTTAACCAATGTGGTATTTTTTACTATTAATAGTTAGTGTTATTTTTAATCGATATCAGTCATCTACCGTATTTATTAGTTGTTACTAAGCTAGGAATAAATAATAATGAGTATCAAACTTTTAATCGAGGGTGTTCAATTTGAATTATCTTAATTCAAATTGAACACCCTCGATTAAAAGTATAACCAGTTGATCTTACAACGAAGTGTGAAATAACTTTCTAAAATTAAGGCTTGGTTCACACGTACGACAACGATGTGATCGGGTGTAATTTTAGAAGTCACATTATACCGTCATTGTGACATGGGTAATACAAAACGCAAACGCTGCGTCGATGCACTGACGCTGAGCAGAAAACCGTTGTAGCTGAGCTTGTGAACGTTGTTGCGATGTCGCAACTGCTAGCTAAGACGCAACGATATCCATATTTTAAAGATGGCATAATGCAACATAATACACCAGCAACACTATGCACATACTGCTTGACCACATTTTGTCGCTGCGATGTGGTGTGGTTGTCTCAAGTGTGAATCAAAGCTGAAGCGCTCGGAGACTTTCAAATTTTAGTAAAGAGACAAAGTAAGCGTATAGTTGAAAACAAGCACTTTTTGCCACATACGTCGGAAGTTTATTTAGACGGGGAGAATCGTTTAACAATAATAAGGGCACAAGCAATTATAGGCTTAATAAGTATAGTAAGATATTGAACTAGATGTAATCCGCAGCTTTGGCCTGGTAAGAAAGAATAGTATGTTCCAAACACTAAGCGAAAAACGGCCATAGATCTTTGAGTAAAAATAGATCTAATTAACATTACTTGAACCGTTATTTTTTGTACATTTAAGGTTTGAGTTGCAGTAATTATGGAAATTCCTGTAAATATAAGGATATTTATACGTATTCTTTAGCTAACTAACGATAACCAAAACAGGAATACCCTTGTCAGTACTCATATCGTGCTACAAACAAGTTCGACATCTCTGAATGAACTCGATGTCACTCGGGGTGAGCATCGCCCTCTACCGCGAACGGCATTCATCGAGTAAATTATAACGTCACTGTAGTAATATTTGCATGAAAATTACTTTAGGTTTCCTTCGTCTTCAAAGTGATGCTAAGGGTCCAAGATTGGTTTTCGCCTTGAGTTTGGAACAGACGTATATAAGAATATTTATCTGTTTCTACCTTAACCTACGTCAAGTTACCTGATTCATAACAATGCTGGATTCGTTACATTTGTATTATTACAAGATTTGTCAAGGTGTGCAGTTCATTAATATGTACTTGTGTCGTTTTTTTAACATTACATTACAAGTCTATCTCTTAGTGTTTTAGCGTTGCTACATTCAAAAGTTTGTTGATTAGCTAAGTAGAGGTAAGTCGGAATATTTAGTTATTAACAAAAAATAAGACATAACATTCCTGCATATTTTTGAAGTACCCACGACTGAAGTAAAATTCCTTTTGATAGAAAAGGCGTTACGTTGCGGAAATCCATACTTAAATCCGAATACTACTATTTAATTTGCAAATCGCATACGTATTATAGCACGACGAAACTGTCAGTTTCTGCTCGACTTTCATGGAGTGCAATCGAATTTGTTCTGAACATCTTACTATCTGTGTTAGTGAAGTGCTATCAAAGCTTGAGATAGCTAATACTTGAAAATACTATCTGAGTGTAACGTGAGAAAATTCGTTTAGATTGGTTCTAGAATACGAGCCTAATATATAACAATCGGAATTCCTACTTATTTTAGATGCCAGTAAATCGTTGAAACTCAAATTTGGACACGTTTAATAAACTCGTAAAAAGTTCTTAGTGGATTGCCATTTTACACTATTATAGATTATTTCGAAACAAATTTCTATCACGCTTTATGTTCGTGTGAATTTCGACTTTCCAATTTCGATAAATGTAAAACAACAATTGAGAAATATCGAGATATCAATCCCAAATTATAACAAAATAAACACATTTCATAAAAAAACCAATATATTATTTTTATCACCTAACGCAAACAAAATTTACCTACAATTTTGAATCGCAGGAAATTTCAACAATTTTTAATGTATAATAATTACAGTAAGTATACTTTTTTCGCCAAATATTAATTTAAACAAATTTACAATTTTTTGGTCTGGCGAAAAATTTTAACAACCACATAAAATTTAATAGAGTCGTTGGAAGAGAACGTGCTAAAATATTAAAACTAGCATTAAGTATCATGCCCCACACTTCACACACATTCGCTTTAGGCAATAATTATCTATATTTTGCATTATAAAAAACTGCTCTCGAAGGTTTTCTATTTCTACCGTAATGTATAATCACACTACCTGTAATAAGGCCTCATTGACGCCTTTTAGTGAACTTTTAACGTTCAGAAACTACAAAATATACAAAAAAAAACTTTTACAATATATTACGATCATTACGAGCATTATGCTTACTACAAAATACATATTATGCATAATCAACAAAAACCCGATAGCTGTATCTAAGTTTACAGTAATAATAATTAAATCAATATACACAATATGAACATCTCAAACACAGCCTCAAGAAGGAGTCGAAAATTATAATTTAGAATATGTGCAAAAGCATTTACTTGGTTTTTCTGGCAACATACATAAGCCCGGTAGAGAAGACACCGAGCAGATCGTATTAACGTGACGCTCATACATACATACATTGGGTATTCAATTTACAAATAAAACATGCAATATTGAGATTTTAAGCTAAGCAAATATTATGCTGAAAATCATGCAATATTAATCTATCTATAAATGATTTACTTAACACACTTATTCTTAAATGTATAAATAAATTAATGATACGGCTAAGCGATTTAAGATTAACATACATGGCACATGCCTAACACCATAGAGGTACAAGTAAACAGACAGAGCAACAATTAAATTTAATTTACATTTTATTTAAATCTTGTTATGTGTTTTATACAACTTTTACTATTATTGTAGAAGACAAAAGTTTAATTTTAGCATTACATACAGATGTTTAAAACATATTCCTCTAGTGGACTACAAATTTTTCGTAGCAAGTTATGTGTTACATAGAAAACAATGTTTTCTTAATATTGAGTATATTTTTTATGTGATAAGATAGTACGGGTTAATACACAGATAATTATTTACACGACTCTTCTGATGGTAAGATTTAATTATGGCCTATAAGCGCCATTGATATTGCGTGCGTTTATTATTGGTGCGTCTCTATCCTGTAGCCAGGGTATTAGATCTTGTGCAAGTCTCCCAGCCAGTAGACACTTGGTCGCAAAAAGACATTGTCACTATGGCAGGCGGATATAGTTACGGCGGTGAATCCCTTCCCGGGCAAGACACTATTGTTGATTATTCTTGCACTCAAGGCCGACAATGCTTGATGGTTTTTGAGTTATGAAAAAATAGTCAAAAACTTTAAATTCACACAATTTTTTTTTAGCTTGATTAGAAAGTAACTGGATATGGGTATGGATGTGTGCTTTTAGATACACTTCCTAAAACTTTAATCATGTTTTAAATATATCATTTGTTATCGATTTTCTATAAATATTTTCCATAACCATTTTGTTTCTTGACATTTCAGGTTGTTTAAAAAATACTAAGATAAAATATTTGAAATACTTTAGTGGCTTTTTAAACACTTACCTGAGTTTTGAATAATTATGAACGCTTGATCTTATAGAGTACAAAATATAAATTATTAATCTTTATAATATCTCAGAGTACAAAATATATTAAATAAAAATAATCAAGATATCAATCTATTAATTTAACAAAAACTGCATTTTTTAGATCTTTGCTAATTCAGTTATTGAATATTTAGTCTATAATAATGTGCGTTCTGGTATTTTCATCACTCTTCCCGCCACTTCGTGTGCAAAGAAGAGGTGTGTACGTAGTGTATCATGATTTTAAACTGTACCTTAAAACATCGTAAAACAAACTAATTTATTAAGTGTGATATTTTTATGTTTTTTTTTATATTAGCTTAAACATATTTTAACAACTTCTTAATATATGTATTCAGCGAACAAATAAAATTTCATTATTTCATTTCAATAATCCTGTGTATGATATATTACTCACAAAAAAACATGTAATTTATTTATAGCTTACAGCTTTTTATTAATTGTTGCTGCTTACTGCTCAAATCGTTTTAGATCTAACGTTCCATGATTTTAATTGGAACAAGAATTCAATTTAAATTTAATGCAAATTTGTATTCGCGATAAGTACACTCCCTTAAAAAAAATTGTTAGCCATTTAGTAAACTGACTGAACATCAGTTGTACTAATGTTCTTAAAGCGTTTAGCCGTAAAGTATGTACAGAAGACCCTACATCAAATTTTAAAGAAAATTACTCTGGTTTAGAGGCTTCCAGTAGATATATTGATGTGTAGCCTAGTATACGATCGGAATTTCTCGATCCTAATTCCATTATTGTTCTAGTTTTCTTAAAACTTTGAACACCCATAAAACATAACAATCGCTTATCTATGGTAACATTAATTGACCTTTGGCTTTTCTAGTGGGGGAGACAATTTTTTAAGGACTGCTTTCAAAGCGGGCTTATACAGTATTTCCCAGGGTAAGAATACTATAAACCCGGAGAAATACAAACTACAATAAATGCTCCACCACTTGTGGAAAATCTTCAAATCAAAAGGTATCAAACTCCAACCCATGAATACAATTGTATACGTTTTGAGGAAAGCGTAAACGAAGTATTTGGCGCTTGATTCCCAAAGTTTGGGATACCACGCGGTTTTACTGATGATAGTCTCGAACTCCTTTTCCATATATATGATGACGAATTCGTTAAAGAAAGTCATGTAGTACCCTGACCTGATGCCATGCCAGAGAGCGAGGAACAGTAAGGTGAATAATTGGCTAAGATGACGGTTACCGAGAAACTTGAGCCTCTTATAGATGTATTCGGCTGCAAAGTGATTTGTATTGCAGTTGAAGCTATCTATGTAATGTTGGAATTTCGTGGCCCCCTCGAAACGCATCAGTTTTATGTTGTTGCATCCATCCCATCGCGACACTGGTCCTGATTCTGTGTTCTCAATTCCATTGTATGACAGCCCAAAACGTATACACGCAGCTGAAACAAAAATAACTGGTATTCATATCAAATATTTCTCGGAAAACACAATTAAGAGCCCAAGTTAAATATTTCACGGAATGATCAGTATTTCACGTTGAATATTTCAAGGAATGAATAAGTATTTCACGTTGAATATTTCAAGGAATGATCACGATTTCACGTTGAATATTTCAAGGAATGAATAAGTATTTCACGTTGAATATTTCAAGGAATGAAAAAATATTTCTCATTGAATATTTCAAGGAATGAAAAAGTATTTCACGTTGAATATTTCAAGGAATGAAAAAGTATTTCACGTTGAATATTTCAAGGAAATAATAAGTATTTTGCAATGGATGATTAAGTTCTTCATATTAAATACTTCACGGAATGAGTAAGTATTTCACATTGGTTCTTTATGGAATGCAAAAGTATTTCACCAAATAAATAAGTATTTAAAATCGAATATTTCGCGGAAAAAATGATAAAGTACTTTACATTGGCATTTTTTCGGAAATAATAATTGAGTGATGAAACTGGGTCAATTATATTTGTATTCCTGTGTGGTCGTCACCATATCACAGCACAGCTATTGTAATATTTATAATCAGGTTTTTCACTGATTAAAGGACATAGCCTGTGCTAATTTAGAATCTATCAAGTTTCATCAAAATCGGTCAATAATGGCGAAATGACATCTCTCTGGATACAAAATTGTTTTTTTATTAATATAAAATACTTATACATATAAGTCTATTCCATTAGTGTCAAGAATATTAAGATATAGGGCTAGTTAAGAACAATATGGTGTTCGAAAAGTAGGTAAATGTGTCTGAATATATATGTATATATATATATTATATCGCCATATATAGATATATTTAGCTGCATCTGCATAATTAAAAAACAAAAATCTCGCATATTATAAATTAACTTAATCAGATTTAATGTGAACATAAATACAAAGACCAGCTCAAAAAAGTATTTCTTATAGCTGAATAAAAACGCAAAAAGACAAAAGAAATCTGTTGAATGTTAGAATTCTTAAGATAAAATTAAAATATAGATTCGGTTTATCTACTCTTATTCTCCGATAAACAGACAAACGTAACTAGAAACAGATAAGAACAAGCAAGTTTGATAATGATGACCATTTGCGCTTGGCTACGAATTCAAACCTATAGATTATATAAATACATATATACCCACATATCAGGACATAAGTATGTTTCTTCCCCCTCACCACAGTGTACTCATTTACCTAGCTGTCGAGCTATAAGTATGTCCATCTTCAAACCACATTCACATAATACAGACACATACAGAAGACAATTTCATGATTCATAAGATACTTGCCCTAATATAACCCATTTTCAATATACTGTAAGATGGCCCATTTTCAATATACTGTACTTTTTAAAGTTTTAAACTCTTCGTTTCAAATTCTTTACTGACATTGTAAAAGTTCCTTGATTAAAAAGTAAAACAAATTTTAATAACACTGATAGATTGCCACTAATTTTAATCAATTCAAACAATCGCCTCTGTGGTCTAGCGGTTCAATTGTGGGACTTGACTGCATGTGATCTCGGGTTCGATTCCCGGGTCGGGCAACAAAATGTAAATTGGGTTTTTTTCCAATTTTCTAATAAAAAAAACCGTTGCTCAGTATATGTGCCCGGTTGGCAATACGCTTACCACCTACCACATTTTGGGACTTAGTGTCTTCGGCTAGTCGTAGGTGCTCTGGTTGTGCCTCTGCCTACCTCTTCGGGGATATGGGCGGGGATTGCTTAAAAATGTACTACTACGTAACACCAAAACTTAAAAAGCAACTTATATCACTTATATTACCACTCACTAAAAATTTAAGTTATCGCTATCTTCTTTCCACGAAAATAATAGAAAGAGACAAAACACTATTAGTGTCTGTCAGATTAGTCTTTACTCGTCATTTCTACTGACGTTTAATCTATCACTCGGAAAACGTTGATTAAAAACATCACACTTTGACATATTCAGACTAATCTGACATATCTAAAATGTTCCATCTCTTTTGTTTTCGTTTCATTTGAAAAAGATAACATGCATTTAAAATAAGTTTAGTTTGTGAACAGAGGAATCACCACCAATTCCTAACTAAATTTTTATACTACCCAAGTAGGTACTAACCATATACCACTAAGTAAACTAAATTTTCAAACCAAAAGCACTATTCCGATAAGTGAATTAAGGCACATAATCTACTCATAGTAAAGGCTCTGATCTAGTATCGAAATAATTGGTATTGTATCGTTATCATTGGAAAGGATAGCGTACACGCCTAACTACATCGACCAACCGCCAGGCTTGGGTTCGATTCCCGACGGGGGCAGGCATTTGTGTGATGAACATTTAGATGTCTACATTTCCAGGTTCTTGGTGTTTATTAAATTTATTCTGGTATCTATTTAAGTTTTTCTATATATTAGTATCGTTGACTAACACCCATAACACAAGCATATAATTTGCTTACTTTGGGCTTAAATTCAATTTGTGTAACTTGTCCAGGGATATTTACGAAGGGTTAGAGTAGAAACAATTCTTTCATTTCAAAAGAATTTGATAGTTCCTTATATAAAATATGGATAAAGTAACATCAATGGTATACTTGACAAGTTGAATAAAAAATAATATCATTCCACAAAAATGTTACGTTTTTTTTTGTAAATTTGATAAAAGCTAGGTGACAGAATTTTGCAACCATTCAAAACTTACAAATATAGTACGCATTTTGAATACTCGAAAGAATTGCCGTTAAATATGAGTTATTCAAAAAGCTAAGTAATCTATATTATATATAAAACAAAGTGGTGTTAGTTACACTATTTATAAATCAAGAACGGCTACACCGGTTAGGCTGAAAATTGGTAGGGAGGTAACTTAAAACCGGGAGAAGGACATAGGATACTTTTTATCCTGTTCAATTGTGAGGAAACTGGGAAAAACAACATTTTAATTTTTCCCATACAAACTGAAAGGGCGGAACAAAGTTCGCGGAAACAGCTAGTTGTTAATTAAAATATTCAACTTGACTTACGACTTCATTGAACACCATGAAAAAAAACCGTTTAAGTAATTGGCCATAAAATGTTTCGCTTCGTGGAGCTCTTTCAATCACTGTACATTTACTTGATGTGATCATAACATAAGTTTTAAAGAATATTTTTTACTTACTACTGTTTTATGTTTTTTGTTATATTTATTGTAGTATTTTCATTTTAGTTTTTCCCCGTGTCGGACCGGGTTCCTTTGCAGAATAGACCATCTGCCTTCCTGTCAGCCAATTCGTAAAAGGCGAGCATAGGCTTACCGTCACTAACACCGTGACATCTGACTAGGTGGTAGAGTTTCGCAGCGACTCAACCGGATTGGTACCACCGCCTTACCTATTCCTTCCGCCATAACGTCATGCCGTGTTCTGGTTTGGAGGGTAAGATAGTGGGTTAACTTACTTTTGCTCGAGGCCTAACATCCCGGCCTCAGGTTGGCAACGCACCATTACCACCTTTGGTATCTCTAGGCGGCATAAATTTCTTACCATCAGGAAATCTGTCTGCTTGTTATTGCCATTCCAATATCATAAAAAAACATGTTTAAATTTTGATAACCAAACAATTTGTAAAAACAAAGTTTGGACCAGAATAGGTTTATATTTTTGTTAAAATAACATAATAATACAGAAAATTGCATATTTCAAACTTGCGATCCCAGGAAAAAGAATAGTACAAGTATTTTCACGACTGTATCTTGCAGTGATTGGCAGAGGTACATCCAGGGCACCCGTGACTAGATGATAACACTAAGTTTTTTAAAATCTGTTTTCAGCTGTTTATCTATTAACATTCTGCACCAAATAACGTGATTTACCATTGCAACTTCAGACTACACATAAATACAACTACAAACATATCTTCATGCCAAGTCTCTTGCGTGGCAAGGCAGAGCCAAGTGCATTAAATAATTTAATTATTATTGACTACAAAATCTTATGACATATTTTGTTATAAAATATTTTTTCATAAAATTAATTAATAAATAAAGTATTCATAAAACTAATTTTAAAGAATTACCTTCTGTTAACAGCCAGCATGATATATATTTGTAAAGAGCAAAGTGGGCCCATAAACCACTGTAGAAATGTCTGTAAACAAAAGAGGTCTCCCAGAACTCGTCTGACTGCATATATTTCATGCTGAATACCGATACTGAAATAAAAGTTTATGTAAGTTAGTATAAGATATTTTTACTGTCATAATTTTTTTATAAGTTTCTTCATCTCTTTTCCAATAAAAAAAATTAAGGATTAGCAATGATATTGTCATTATGGAATTATTATTATTTTGATTTAATGTTTTTTTTTTACTGCACTGTGGTAGTTGACAAAATACTTTAAACATGTTGTGCATTATAGCTGTAAAACCTTAAACAATAGATACTTTACAGTATAATTTTAAACTGTTACTTAATACAAAATTATCATATCAATGGGATTATTGAAAAATGTTAATTATTATAATGAATTGAAGTTGCCAGTAAAAAAGAAAAGCTGTTATTTCTTACCTCCCACTTGGAATGCTATAAGGTACAAGATTCCTTGAACAAGTCTCTTCATAGCATGAGCTTCTAATGTCTTGCTCTCTTTTTCAAGTGGAAACTTATCTGATATAAAATCTAGGTACCGACGAAATGAGAAAATTGGCCCTACTAAGAAGCAGGCAGGGAAATATATAAATCCAACAAGTTCTAAAAAGGATGGCGGTGATTCTAATGCAGTTTTCTTATTATTCTCAGACAGAGTTTCCCCTTTTAACATCTTCTTGCCGTCCCATACATCAAAGGATAATGCGATAAGTTTTAATGTTAACACACAGTGAGGCATGGTCCATGTTATATCATAGTCTTCAGACTCAGTCATAGCATAACCAATTACTAAATATGTCATGTTGAAGACAAATGTTATAATAGCATTAATTTTACCGGGACCAAAAATCTTTGTAGTTAAATAAATAACAATAGCTGGAATGACATTATGATATAAAGATATGCCAAAGTTAAAGAAAGCGAGGTCCATGCCGGTCAAAATAAAATAAATATTTCGGAATTGTTTATGTTGTTTAACATGACTATTATAGATTATGCCATATGGATAGCCTAGTAAAATTGATATAAGGAGTGTAAGAGCAGGCTCTGTAGTTCCCACAAGATTAGCTAACAAGGGCACAGGACTGAGGCCGATATAGCCAAGTAGTGAAAGAAAGACTCCAATCATGTTCTGAAAAAAATAAACATTTTAGTAGAAATAGCTTTTAAATATTACAAATTCATCTAGTGTAACATTATTTTAATTTTAGTTCATACAAGATTAAAGAGTCATAATCTACTGGTTTAAGCATATACAATCACTAAATGATGTAGTTTCAATTAAAAATAACATACATAAGCACAGATATGATACACACAGATATTGATATGAACTTTTTTTAGATTATGTTCTTATCTTCTTTAATCCAGCCTGGAATTGACAATTACCAATTTAATTTGCTAATGTAACCTGGCAAATTAGTCTCTATAGGTAATCTTAGAAAAAATAGGTAGACTTAGAATTAGATTTTATGGCTAAACCTTGTAAGGCAACACAATCTTGTTTATAGTCTCAGTATATAATTTCAAATAATACATTTAAGGCATTCTCAAATTGGGCACGAAATTGTGGATGGATATTCTGCATAATCAGACTGATAATAAACAAATTATAGCCCTTTTGATATTCTGCAATATGTCAATGACCCCATGCAACATACGGCAAACAAATGGGAGAGCAAACTTTTTAGAGACAATAACTATGTTTTTAATTTACTTATTATTAATCTATTCTGGTATCTAAGTATTTCTATGTATTAGTATCATTGACTGAAACCCATAACAGAAGCATATAATTTGCTTACTTTGGGGTTAGATTCACTTTGTGTGACTTGTCCAGGTAATTTTTTTTATTTTACTTATTATTTATATATTTTTTTTATTATTTTTTACGTTCTTAAGTACCTTTTCTGAGTCCCTAGCTAAAATAATGTTAACTAATTCAAGAAAACCTTGTATACGGAATGGGCAACTAATTAATTTCAATAAGAACGAAAAACAGTTACAATATTTTTATTATTTCATCTACAATTAATGATATTGCACTTTTCAGCCACATTTTATTCCTCTTTATAGAATGAAATTGGGAATACATATTGTAATACTTTTTTTATGGCAAGATATACAGCTTTAAAGGTAAGAGATAACCATGGTTTCTAGACGCCCTAGATTTTATAGGCATAAATCTCTCTACTTTGATCAGGGTTATAGGTCTTAAGTTTAAGTCTACCAGCTACCCTACCCTCTGGACCGGAACAAGCATTATAACTGCAGGAAAAGGTAAGATGGTGGATCCCTACATGGGTTACTGAATACCACTCTAACACCAGTGAAAATACAGAGACCAGTTAATATACAAGTTGTAATTATTGTATCTTATTCGATGATAGTTTTCACTAAAACATGCTAACCTCATTTTCAAACTGTCCCATTATTGTAAAGTTGTATTATAAATTTACATGAACATATTATGATTATTTCTTTATATATAAGACATTGAATTCAAATATATTATATTTGTGTTAAATCAAAAACCCTTGTGAAAATGATCTCAAGTGACTAAATTAGGAACAATAAAATATATTGACAGAATATAATTAAATATTGTATATACAATGCCAGAATACACCAAATTTAAAAAAAAAAGGCCAAATACCTTGTTACGTTCCACTTTACATGGAGACTACTATTTTTTTGATGTCATGGAGTAAGAATTGTAAATAAAGCAATTTTTACAAGTGTAAAATTGATTTTTTGAAAATACTCAAAAACCTAACTGAACAGGCATGTTAGTACAGTGATGGCCCAAAGTGAAATGTTTCTACGAACATTATTTTCTTTATTTTAAGAAACAATATTATACAGAGAATTATAACTACTATTTTAAAATCAGTCAGGTTTGTCTGAGTTTGTAAGCAACAAAACTGTTTTCCTGGTGATGGAAATTAGTCTCCCATTTTTCAAGTCTGGCTTGAAGCCTTTAATTTTGTCTATAATTTATTGTCTTAATATTTATAATTCATTGGTTTGTTATTTAGTAACATCTTCATTACATAAATTTAGGAAAACATCAAAATATATGATTATAACATATTTTCTTTTGCCAAGGTAAATGTAATGCCAGGTAAATTTATAGGTTGAATAGCCAGTCACCAAATTACCCTGCCCTACCTTTTAAATGGATGTACTTTTAGTAAAAAAGGACCATTAACACAAATAGACAATATCAACTAATCTATTTCTGCAGTGGTATCCACTACAGTTTTCCAGTTTGGACCTAACATCAAGTAGTCTTTTTTGTTTATCCAGCTTATTTTAGAAAATGAAGATAATAAGAATCACTATTTAGCATATCAGGTATGTTTATTTTACATTGACAATATAAGTAATTTTTGTGATGGGTTTTCAAAATATACAATCAGATCAGAACTCAGCCACTCACTTACAAAAACCAACTAGCTGATCTTTGAAATTTCTAATCTGCTCAGTTTGTTAGAGCACCAAAGTACTAAATAACTTGGATCTGGTATTTTCCAGCACTTAGATGTTTCATTATACTAAAAAACTAGTGCAGGTACCTTAAATTTTAAAAAAAGCAATAGTTTACAGCAGCAAAAGGAAACCCTAGGGCTAGTTCAAATACTGTTATGACATTATTTTTAATTACTTACATTTGAGAAAAAAAATAACGCCGTAGAATTTATAAAGCCACGAAATATAAATTACAATAAAAACAATTACTTACCGATTTGTAGTGTCGTTAACCGTTTTTAAAATGGACACAAGAATATTGAACAAAGTTAATAATTAAAAGGTAATTTGAAAATTATGACAGAAGTGCAAAAAGAAAAATTAGGGTTATGCTAAAACTTAAAATGCTGACAAAGATCGTGGAGCAACTACATTTATAGATTACCAAATAAAATCTTCACAAATGTTAAAGTCCAAAATCTATGAATTCTAATTAGATCAGAATTCAGTAAATGTGAAACGTTTCAAAATCTACAATGATGAATTTTAAAAAAAGTAATAGTTTACAGCAGCAAAAGGAAACCCTAGGGCTTGTTCAAATACTGTTATGACATTATGTTTAATTACATTTGAGGAAAAAAACGCCGTAGAATTTATAAAGCCACGAAATATAAATTACAATAAAAACAGTTACTTACCGATTTGTAGTGTCGCTAACCGTTTTTAAAATGGACACAAGAATATTGAACAAAGTTAATAATTAAAAGGTAATTTGAAAATTATGACAGAAGTGCAAAAAGAAAAATTAGGGTTATGCTAAAACTTAAAATGCTGACAAAGATCGTGGAGCAACTACATTTATAGATTAACAAATAAAATCTTCACAAATGTTAAAGTCCAAAATCTATGAATTCTAATTAGATCAGAATTCAGTAAATGTGAAACGTTTCGAAATCTACAATGATGAATTTTAAAAATAGTAATAGTTTACAGCAGCAAAAGGAAACCCTAGGGCTTGTTCAAATACTGTTATGACATTATGTTTAATTACATTTGAGGAAAAAAACGCCGTAGAATTTATAAAGCCACGAAATATAAATTACAATAAAAACAGTTACTTACCGATTTGTAGTGTCGTTAACCGTTTTTAAAATGGACCCAAGAATATTGAACAAAGGTAATAATTAAAAGGTAATTTGAAAATTATGACAGAAGTGCAAAAAGAAAAAATAGGGTAATGCTAAAACTTAAAATGCTGACAAAGATCGTGGAGCAACTACATTTAAAGACTAACAAATAAAATCTTCACTAATGTTAAAGTCCAAAATTTATGAATTCTAATTAGATCAGAATTCAGTAAATGTGAATCGTTTCGAAATCTACAATGATGCCTATTATATTGTAATCCAAAGAATATAAATACTCTTTAACAAGAGTTGTAATCTTTGGATGAATGATATTTTTATTTTTGACAATCCTGGCCTAAATGTCATACAGTTACTTTACTCTTTGATGTCATTACAAGAACATAATGAGTTTTGGCGCCATCGAGAGAAAAGATGGTCGAAGTTTTTTCATAATTATTGAATTTCGTGTTAATATTGAGTGAAATTAGTCGATTTTGGTGGCATTTTGTACAATTTTGTTCAGTGAAAGAGGCTTATGACTGATGACTAATTATAACTAATTGAAAATGATATTAAATTCGATGCAAATTTTTACTTGACTAATGGCTAAACACTAACGTGAAGGCCAAAACCTAAAGTAAGAAAAGAAAGATGTCATTACAAGGTATTCACATGAGTTTTGGCGCCATCGAGAGAAAAGATGGTCGAAGTTTTTTCATAATTATTGAATTTCGTGTTAATATTGAGTGAAATTAGTCAATTTTGGTGGCATTTTATACAATTTTGTTTAGTGAAAGAGACTTATGACTGATGACTAATTATAACTAATTGAAAATGATATTAAATTCGCTGCAAATTTCTACTTGACTAATGGCTAAATACTAACGTGAAGGCCAAAACCTAAAGAAAGAAAAGAAAGATGTCATTACAAGG
Source organism: Calephelis nemesis (assembly GCA_002245505.1). NCBI lineage: Eukaryota > Metazoa > Arthropoda > Insecta > Lepidoptera > Riodinidae > Calephelis > Calephelis nemesis. The sequence continues at coordinate 902 of NJDD01002279.1, read as the reverse complement.
TATTCACTTGAGTTTTGGCGCCATCGAGAGAAAAGATGGTCGAAGTTTTTTCATAATTATTGAATTTCATGTTAATATTGAGTGAAATTAGTCAATTTTGGTGGCATTTTATACAATTTTGTTCAGTGAAAGAGCACAAATGAAATAATCATTAACAGCCCCGGATCTTAAATTTTTTTTAGGCGGGGCAAAAACTGAAAAATGCCGCCCCAGCACACTTATATTTATTTTCACCTGTATCATCTGTATGTCAACTAATTGATTTACATTTGGACTTAGGCCTTCCGGAAACAATACATATAAAACCATCGCTGTTCTTTCTGTACTAAGCTTATTTATTTAAAAATATATAAACATTAACATGTAGGATATACGAGTATACTTTATACATAGCACAGAATAGGATTTAAAATAAAAATATAAGTAAATCAAATATTGTGAACTGAAATTAAAATTTTACTCTTCGAGATTTTTGTTCAGCAAATAAATCTATGGCCTTGTCATAATTTAACTCGTGTGCAATTCGATTTTCTATTGCTAAGATTGCAAGACTCGATAAACGTTCCTGGCTCATAGAAGATCGCAAATAATTTTTGATTAGTTTTAGTTTGCTAAAACTTCGCTCACAGCTTGCGGATGTAGTAGGAAGCGTAGAGTAAATTCGCAGAGCAACACAAATATTAGGAAAAGCGTCCTGCAAATCATGCGTATAGATCTGTTGCAAGAGATAGAAACCGTTAGAACTATATCATCAAATAAAACTGGAGCTTGCTCTTTAAAAACGTAGAGTTCCTGGCAGAATTCAACGGAATTTAAATCACGCTCGTATTTTCGAGCAAGATCTGCACCATACTTTTGCAGATCTTCAATTGACATTTTCAAAATATTAGTACCATTAAGAA
>NJDD01002278.1:60447-74549 GCA_002245505.1 Calephelis nemesis | reverse complement strand
AGCTAGAGTTAGTATAGCATTAATAAAGTTACTGACAATCTAGTACGTATCTTAAGGTTTTTTTCAGCACACACATTTTGTTGCATACCAACCATTCAGGATTTCTATCTTTTTAAGATTTCTTTATATTAGGTGACTCTCTAAAAATGCAGCTTTCGGTTTCTGTATACGAAATATTTTTCATTGCTTCCTTTTGGAGATTGAAAGGTTAATAAAATAAGCATTTCCTGGTGGTGAGTGACACACGTTTCAAATAGACCAAAGGTGATAGTGGTGCGTTGCCAACCTGAAGTTAAAGTAATTAGTCGGTCTTAGTCAGGTCGCATCACGCATGAACGGATGGACCAATATCGCTAATCCTTATTTTTTTTCAGAACAAAATCCATATGAAAAAATATAAAATTCACATTTAAGACAGGACATAGTCTGTCGGCTTAGCTAGAGTTAGTATAGCATTAATAAAGTTACTGACAATCTAGTACGTATCTTAAGGTTTTTTTCAGCACACACATTTTGTTGCATACCAACCATTCAGGATTTCTATTTAGATTTGACCAGGCAACTGGAACAATAATAAAAAAAAAATTATTTTTTTATGTGAGAGGTCAGCGAACAAACACACGGGTCTTCTGATATAGACACCATAAATGTTACAGGTGCGTCACTGTCCTGAGCTCGGGATGGAAGGCCTATTGTGCAATCCTACCGGCCACCCTAACCTCCAGACCAGAACATGACAGTGTCATTTTAGTGTCAGGAATAGGAAAGGCGGTGAATCCCTACCCAGGTAAGTTGGCAAGTTGCTGAGCAGCACTCTACCACCAGTGGTCTTGTTGGTAATTATCTATATTTTAGCTGCCTGGCAAAGAGGCAGGTGGTCTATTCTACCCGAACTAACACGGGGAAAATAAATAACTGTACTGAATTACATTAGATAATTTTTTATACTAGAGCTACATCAGAGTTGTGTTTTTGTAGAGCAACATTATGCAACGTAATATTAGATAACATTTTATAACTGCGGCTGCTGATTATTATCTGTCAAATATTGCACATCGCTTTATGGTCGTAATAACATAATATACCACGGATATATCACATGTTATCGACTTGTGTAAATTCAACTCGATTATTCGAAAGTGTAAAGATTTCGTGATACAGGAGAGTTCTAGTAACATTTCGTAATTATTTATTTGAGAATATCAACCAGATTTTGACTGGTACATTGGTTACTTATAAAAACATTATTTGTCTCTAAGGAATTTTTATGAACTTCAAAATAAGTAGCCTATCTGCTTTTTCAATTAAAGTAAGAATAAAAACAAATAAAAAATATTACTTTACAAATTTTAATGAGAAGAAATTCAAAGCACTTGTAAAAAGTTTTTGTTTCAAAAGGCATATTACGAGTATAAAACTATTTTAAAGAAAATTATGTTTAGACAAATTCCTAAAAATAATTATTGATAAGGAAAAATGAATATAAGTGACTGAAGTAATTTAAAAAAATACTTACTATCTGCCATTCAAAAACTTTATGTTGTGTACTAATTTGAAATAAAAATTGTGTGTGTACTTATGTACACGCGTTAGAAGTTGTACTTTTTCGGCGTAATAAGATAAAAATATTTTTAAAATTTTTATCTAAATAATAATAAAGAAATATTGTGAATACAGTTGCAGTTGTCACGCAGACATACGTAGATGTCCTTACTTTTACTTTGTTGGTACCTTTTTTTGAAAAACTAAAATGTTATCTATAGCTAACTTCATCATGTCGGTTTTTCGTGACGGTGTGCGCGCGCATCGTAAAAATTTACCCTCATCATTTTTTCCTAACGCGCCAAAAGAAGTATAACTTCAAAAATCTATCTATCTAATATGTTATTACTAAAATTAATTAAATTTGGTTTAGCCATTTTGAAATATTAAAAGGCATGAACATGCAGCACCTCAAACACTATTTATAATGAAATACGCACAAATTGCTCAGTTTCATCATCGTCCAACGAAAACATTTTATTATACCTATGACTTTATTTAAGAAAATAGGGCAACCAGTCGTTTGAGGTGGGACATAACTTTACTTGTAGCTAATAATTGTGTTACCCTAAGGGTAGAGAGAAAGAGAAGGAGAGAGTCGAGTGCTTGTAGAGCGAAAACTGGTGTCACCATTTTATGTAGTTACCTGCCACACTTAAATTATTATGTATGGGAGTCTAATAGTCAATAACTGAGACTTCACACCCTAATCATGTAAACTTATAGTTTTATGGATACACATGACACAAGAAACGGGTTATGCGTATCATTAAAAACCCGTCTGCATGTTTTCTTAATTAGGTCCGCTACATACGTTCGAATTTTTCAATACGGAAAAGTCAAGACGCAATTTACATACGCGAGATATATTCAGAATTCAGATCAAAAAAAAAATTGAAACAAAATGGCGCTCTATACAAATCCACTCAAACTCCCTATGGAAAAACTCCAAATGTATGTGGTAGTTCCTAGATAATGGATTCGCTGCGTTCGATATTTTTTCGTAAGGAATTTGTGTGGACGAAATTTCGTTTCGTTTTTGCGAAACCAGATTCTGAACGTATGTGGTGGATCTTGAGTTAAAAGTAGCTTCACGCCCGTATCCCCGAAGAGGCAGCAGAGGCACAACCAGGGCACCCTCGACTAGCCGAAGACACTTAGTCCCACAATGCGATAGGTTGCAAGCCTGTTGCCAACCGGGCACATATCCAAATAGGAAAATTGGAAAAACCCAATTTTATTTTTGTTGCCCGACCCGGGATTTGAACCCGAGACCTCTTGCAGTCAATTCCAACAACTGAACCGCTACACCACAGAGGCAAGATTAAGTTAAAAATATATTTCGCGAGCTGCCATTAACCTAGCTCAATCAAAACGCTTAAAACAAAACAAAAAAAAGTATCTTCACGCCCACATCCCCGAATAGGTAGGCAGAGGCACAACAACCCACGACTAGCCGAAGACACTAACTCCCACAGTGTGATAGGCGGCAAGCCTATCGCCAACCGGGCACATATCCAATCCCGAGCAACGCATTTTTTTTATTAGGAAATTGGAAAAACCCAATTTTCTTTTTATTCCGGGATTTATTTTATCCCGGGATTTGAACCCGGGACCCTTTGCAGTCAAGTCCAAGAACTAAACCGCTAGTTTACGTTTAAGTTTACGATATTTGATATTTTCCATCGTCGGCGCTTTTAGTTCTAGCCCTGATGATGCTGTCATAAGCGAAACCAGTAGGCTATTTATAAAATAATAAAGTATAAGTAATACGTAAAACAGTACAAGTGTTTCTTAATTTAAAAACAATATAAAGTTTACGACCTTGACAAGTACACACAATCTCGTTTCACACATCACCGTAACTTTCACGCACTCTCGTACTTTCGCCACCAATTAATGTGGCTGGTGGAACAATGGCAGGTGGCAAGAAGCCGATCTCTATACTCTTTCTATCGATCGACAATCATTGGCCCCCACGCTTTCTAAGATTATGTTGTTACAATGGATCCGATATTCACAATAAGATGTTGCGTGTTCACTTCATATACAGGAAGTTTGACTTCAGAATGGTATTATAGGGTGTTTATTATTGTGTTAAAATATGTTTATTATCTTTGTGGTCTTACGTCAGACTTGACTCCTGGGTGTCGAACACGGGACGAATCTTAGATAAATCTTTGTTGCCCGCAACAAGATAAACTTTTTCTTATAAAAATTACGGTGACCGTCATTGAATACGTGCCCGGTTGGCAATAGGCTTGCTACCTATCACATTGTAGGGCTTAACCTAAAAATACACACTTTTTCCCCGTGTTAGTCCTCCTTTGCAGAATAGACCATCTAAGGCAGATGACCTACCAGGCATCTCGTAACAGGCGAGCATAGGCTAATCGTCATTAACACCGTGACATCGTACTAGGTGATAGAGTTTCACAGCGACTCGCCCGGATTGGTGGTGGTACCATACCTATTCCTGTCGCCATAATGTCAATGCTTGCCGTCGACGTGTTCCAGTTCGGAAGGTAAGGTAGCCGGTAAACTAAGTTTTGCTCGAGGCCTAACATCCCGGTCTCAGGTTGGCAACGCAGCATTACCATCTTTTTTGTCACTAGACAGCGTGAATTTCCTACCATCAGGAATTCCGTGTGCTCGTTTGCCTTCCTACATCATAAAAAAATCCGAAATACAACGGGAATATTGACAGATTCAAAAGAAAGGAACACAAATTCAAATGAAAACAATTATCATGATTACAGCGCTTATATCTTATCACCGGCGATTTATCTGGTAGATAAAATTGTTTCAATGTTCCTCGCTAGTCGCTAGTTAAATGCTTTTATATGTTATTGTAGTGCTGACCTTTGCTCGAAACTTAGAAAATCTTTGCTTAGTGGATCTCATACCTGTGGATGTGTGTAGGGGTGTCACTCCGCAGTTTAGATACGCCCTGGCAGCGGACCTCTGAAAATCTTTGCTTAGTCTATCTCATACTTGTCGATATGGATAGGGGTGTCACTCCGCAGTTTAGTTACGTCCAGGCAGCGGACCTCTGAAAATCTTTGCTTAGTCTATCTAATACCTGTCGATATGGGTAGGGGTGTCACTCCGCAGTTTAGATACGTCCAGGCAGCGGACCTCTGAAAATCTTTGCTTAGTTAGATCTCATACCTATCGATGTGGATAGGAGTTTCACTCCGCAGTTTAGATACGTCCAGGCAGCGAATTATCGTTAGGGTCGTCACTCATTAGTAGGCGGTTGACAGTTTACCTTAAGGCGAGTTGCAAGTATTGATCATGTATAGTTTAATGTCAGGAAAATTGTCTGAAATGAAATGAAAATGAATTGAAAATTATTTATTTGCGAACTATGTGTGTTAAAAAGTTGCTTTCTTACCATCCAATACCATGGAAAAGGGTTATTCAGAAACAATAAATAATTAATTAATGTTACCGGGATCGTTCAAACAAGTTGGACCATCATAATATATGACCCTGTGATTGTTATTCTACCTATGCTCAGCGATATATAGCCTATAGTATATATTAGCTATAGCTATTTAGCCTATAGTATATATCATTAGCTCTACGTTTACAATATTCGTCTGTCCATATCAACCAACCATTCGTAATTTCGTAACCAAGTATATAACGGGACGTTAATGATGGATAAAGTATAAACAGCCCAAAGCTACAGTAAAGTACCGTCAGTTTCGACAACATTAGAGAGTATACCTGACTTGCAGTTTTTACTGTGAACGCGGAGAGGCGTTGCGATATAAATTGTTTATTTACTGTGGATAATATTACAAATGACTGTCATTCTAATGTAGAGAGCTACTGGCCGCTACCGACAGTTATACGTAGCTTTCTACAGATATCATACTTTGTTAATAAAAGGCTTGACAGGCCATTTTTTATATTATATTCGCCGGAGGCTAAATAGAGCTAAAAGAAGAATGATAGTTTAGATAAATTCCATCTGGGATTCTGTTAGGACGATTTAAACATCGATACTTACTTTAGCCCGTACAATACTGATATTATATATTATTATAATGTCGGTTAAAAAAGAACAGGCAGTCCTCGACTTACGTCGTTTCGAATAACGTCGAACAATGTTTTGACACTATTCCTCAAACATACGTCAATTGTTTCGATTTCCGGCATAGGAGAAGTCACTTGTTGCGAAGATTGTGTCCATGGGACCTACGTGGTGAGGTGTCCGCAAACGGGGATTACTCCGCACATGCCGCTGATTTTGTTTATTTAGTTCAGGGACAATGGACAATTAAGACGTTACGTATTTCTTAAGCCATTGCATATTTTGATTATTAAAGTTTTATGATTATTATAAAAATTTAAAACAGATAAATACCAAAAATATCTAGCAATTTTATAAGTACATAGGTACATAATAATTTTAAGAACTTACTTTTGATAATAAAGTATGTATGTATATCCTTTGTTATAAATGCAGTTTTTTTTAAATTTTGAGTCTGTTTGGAACCTAACCCTAGAGTTTTACATGTAAACATATAAAAAAATATGTTTCGACTTACGTCGTTTTGATTTACATCGCGCATTTCCAGAACCTAACATGCCGTAAGTACGAGGACTGCCTGTATCACATACAGTGAAGAATGAAGATTTAAAGGATGCGTAAAAGGTTTAAAGTATCTGCACGCCCATATTGCCGAAGTGGTAGGCAAAGACACAACAAAACCCAATACTAGCCGAAGACATTAAGTCCCACAATGTGATAGGTGGCGAGCCTATCGCCAACTGAGCACATATCCAATTCAGATTAACTTTTTTTGTTCGAAAATTGGAAAAACAAAAATTTTCTTTTTGTTGCCCGACCCGGAAATCGAACCCGGGACTTCATGAAGTCTAGTCCAACACCAAACCACAAAGGCGATTTAAACACAGATAAAGTTGGTCATAGTGACAATAATATTTAATTTAATGAATAATAATGCATAACAAATCAGATATCAAATCTTTCATTTATAACATATATATATACACCGTAAAATTCAAAATCTCAGTGTATCGGTAAAATTAATATAGCCGATCCCAATATGTTAGAAATTGGAGAACTTTTCTCAGATCAAAAACTCACTTTACTGATGATTGAAATAAGTAGAAGGGGGACCAAAAAGGAGAATTGTAAAAAAAGTCTTGAAACCCAAAAGTTTTAGTCTTTTATGAATATGTGATATACACACACAGCCGCGAGAACCAAAAATTGTACCGGAATAAATGCCTTCCGGCAGAAATCGAACCCTAGCTTTTTCGTTTATTGTTGTAAAGTTTACAATAGTTAACCTACATATTATACTGGATGTCACAACAAATGAAACAATCGAAATACGATCTTTTGGGATTGTTCAATTTCCACAAGATGGAATTTACAATAACTGAACTGTGTACTTATTGGTTACTAATGCCCGGTTCCTATATCAACGAATCGTAATCCGTCAGCTAAACCATTCATAGTTTGTTCAAAAGTAACGGAGCGTTACCAATATTTTCAAAAAAATGTTTGGAATCAATAGTCGGAAACGAGCAACCGTTGTTAGTAATCTTACTAAGCGTACAAAATACTACCATCCGTAATCAAAACGACTCGTTTTTTGAATATAGGAACCGGGCATAATAATGTATTGCATTACTTGTTTTACTATAGAACTATAAATGGCAAAAACTTAGATCAGAATTGATCACAACTGAAATGAGCTCATATTTTAGACACTTTAATTTAACTAGCTGTACTACTGTTCTTCTTCGTCTGCGTGGAGTTTACACAAAAAGTTATTTTGTTTATGTATATCTTTTCTAAAGTAAAGTATTATAAATTAATCCTTAGTCGGTACTAAGCTAGATATCAGCCATTGAAAGTCCCATCAACATCGTTTCAGAGATTAACCGAAAAAGACAGATAGACAGACACAAAAAATGTGAATAATGTTATTTTGGTATATTTATGTACCGTTTAAAGATTCATTTGCATTTAGAAGTGGTTGTTTTTATATTACAACCTGACACTTTATTTATTTATATATGTATTTAATTTATTAATTGTGTAGTTTTTGCTATTTTTCATTTGTTATTTTTTATTTTTCAGGTAAGTTTAGTAAGCAGCTAAAACTGTAATTATATAGGATGACAAATGGGTAATGTATATATATATATATTTTTTTAATTAAGTAACATTAATTCTTTATATATATTATATTGTGAAGTACTCGGCTTGTTTGAAAAAACAATTTTTTTATAATATGCATAATTTAATTAGTTCAACGTTTGTTATATTTTCTTTTATCTATTCCATTTTAAGGAAACTTGCCTTTGACGATTTCTAAGTTACCTCCTTCTGCCGGCTACCATACTATCAGGAACGGAACATGACAGTGCCACTGTTCCGGACGAACACAGAGAAAATTACCTAAATAATATAAATACGGACTAGGGATATACGGACACAGCTCTACGAAAAGTATCTTCACGCCCACATCTCCGAAGTAGGCAGAGGCACAACCAGGGTGGGTACCCTGATTGTGCTTAGCTGAAGACACTAAGTTACGACTAGCAGAAGACACTAAGTCCCACAATGTGATAGGTGGTAAGTCTATCGCCAACCGGCCACATATCCAATCCTGGGCAACGTAATCTTTATCAGAAAATTGAAAATACAAACTTTCTAGTTTTTAAGTTGCACGACCCCGGAATCGACCTCGGGACTTTAAGAAGTCAAGTACAACGCCGGACCGCTAGACTACTAAGGGCTTTGAAGTGTTTTTAATTGCCAGATTATTGAAATTTCTTTTACGTTATCGTGAATTTATAATCTGCATGACAACGATAAAAGTTGATATTTACAATCTGCATGATACATAATTGTTCTTCAGACATAATTTTTTTGTTATCAAAGTAATAGTAGGTAAATATATCTTGTCCTTGAAACATACATACCCGAAAATACAGATTATACGGGGAATCGAACGCGACCTTCATCTCTAATTATTTAAAGTTATTATTCACTGTGTTGTTCCGGGCTGCTTTGCAGAATAGACATCTGCCATCCTGCCAGGCAGCTCGTAAAAGGCGAGCATAGGCTTACCGTCACTAACACCGTGACATCCTACTAGGTGGTAGAGTTTCGCAGCGACTCCCGCCATAACGTCATGACGTGTTCCGGTTTGGCGGGTAAAGTAGCCGGTAAACTCACTTTTGTTCGAGGTCTAACATCCCGGCCTCAAGTTGGCAGCGCACCATTACCGCCTTTGGTGTCTCTAGGCGGCGTGAATTTCTTACAATCAGGAAATCTGCTTGTTTGCCTTCCAGTATCATAAAAAAAGGCGTATAAGCAACCACTCAACCAATGCAGGTTACGGAATAAGATCTTTAAAACTAATACCGAGCTAAGCAGTACCTCTTCGTAAAACGTAGCAACAACTAACACTGTGACTATTATATCGTGGGCACAATACGGCCGGCGCTCGCGCAGCTCGGTTGGCGCTGGGGGTCAAAGACCCTCGCGAGCACGATATTTCTTAAACCGATCCGGCTATTAGCTATTCCATATTGTGTTTGCATGTACATGCAATATGTTTGTTTGGTAATCGCTATTTGCGAGGTATTGTTGACCCCGTTGCTTTTTTTTTGCATTAAAATTGGGTATATCTTACCCGTAAGCAATACGGCGAGGCTTATATTTTTATTGATTGATGATCATGGATGAGAGGTGCTATAAGTTTTATGTGTTTGTGTGTCTGTTTATAACTTTGCAACGGATTGACCGATTTCGATGGGGATTTTGGTTCTTAGCCGGGTCATAAGTTCTGTCACACAATAAAAACTTTTCAATTAAAAATGCTGGCGACAAGAATGTTTCTTAAATTGAATTAAGTATCTTTACTGAAAAAAACGTATTATTTTTTCTGATTACACTTGTATTTTGGTTCTGTACTTAGTTTTTTTTTAATCTTTATGTTATAGTCTTTTTACTGGCAGAAAAAGGAAAGTATCTATAAGTATATATATGTATAAAAAAAGTTCTTGTTTAGGATAGGACAACGTTTGCCAGGCAGCTAGAACTTTATAAAAACAGTAGTAATCCTACTGTTGAATCTTGGTTTCATGCAAATTCGAAATTGGGATCGAATGTCTTATATTTTAGGTGATCTTGAACACAATACTAACAAATCATTGACATTTAGTTATTAACTAGGGTCCCGCCCCGGCTCCGTACGGGTATAAAATATACATATAAAGCTTCCTCTTCAAGCACTTTATCTATTAAAAAAACCGCATCAGAATCCGTTACGTAGCTTTGAAGATTTTAGCATACAAAGGGACATAGGGTAAGAGAAAGCGACTGTGTTTAATACTATGTACCTAGTGATAAACTATAAATTATATTTTCAATCCTATAAAATATTTGTTGATTTGTTTTGGAACTAAATGTTAATAAACCGCTAGTATTGTGTAAGCAAACTAAACTAACTCGTCCGATTCCAATTTCCATTTCGCCTAAAACGTAGGTCTAGAGTAACTCTACAGTTTAGAGTGTAAAATTTGAGACAATAATATGTATTTGTAGTGAAGCGTTTCTGTCTGTCCGATTGACAGAGTTATTTCCATGATGTATCGTGAGATACGAATGACTCACTCACTTAAATAATGCATAAAGTACTTCGATAACTTGTGATTGGTGGTGGTGTAAGTGATACTCTGAATAATTTTAAGATATATTTGCATGAAAGTATCTTTACGACCATATCCCCGAAGAGGTAGGCAGAGGTACAACCAGGGCACCCACGACTAGCCGAAGGTACTTAGAACCAGTGTGATAGAAGGCAAACCTATCCAAACACACCCAATCACGCGCAAATTTGTTTTTATTAAAAAATTGGAAAAACCGTATTCTATTTTTGTTGCCAGACCCGGGAATCGAACCCAGGATCTCAAGAAGTCAAGTCCAACAGCTGGACCGCTAGACCATAGGGGCGATCCCTTACAGGTGTAATGACATCATAGGCTACACTACTGGAGACTAAATTTAGATTTCTAGATTCTTCACTAGTGCAAGAATGTCAGTTGTCGTCAATGTTGTAATCTATTTAATTCTGAGAGTAAGGTAGACGCTAGACACATGGCAGTCCAGCTTAAAGGAAACCCATCGTTATCATTTTAGGTTTCCAAAGTGACGTGCATTACATATCATCAGAAAATCCTTCTGCTTGTGTAACTACGAGTATATCTTTTTATCAATAATTGAAATTATGTAATACTTTAAACCAATCTTTTTTAAATGAACTTTTCACTATAACGATGAATGAATGAAGTCTAAAATGATGATGAATGATTGTTAGTATCACACAATGTGCAAGTAGTGGTATACTGGTGTCAATACACACTGTTTTACCTGACTGCACTCGTGTTCGTGATACCGAACCACGCAACGCTGATTGTAAAACTTCCTGTATGACAAAAAATATTAATACCACTTTTTCTATGCATGCTTCTAGTTTAACCTGATCATATGTAAAGTTGGGTATCACAGCCCTTATTATGAGTTTACCACGCTCATGTAACTATTTTACTACTAGAGATTACCCTACATGACTTTTGATATTATACGAATTGGAAATTGTTAACCGTTATCGTCATTTAGCTACTTTTGAACATGTTACTAGCGGACTATTAACATTTAGTTACAAAAAAATGAAAAGATTTCGATAAAATAACAATTTTTTTACTATTAACGAAATAATTCGTCAGTATTCGTGCTCATGAGTACCTAAAGTCATATACTCGATTCCAATTTCCAATTTTGCATGAATCGAGCTTCAAGAGTAACTCTACATAATATCAATTTCAAATATTATATGTATTTATTTATTCATTTTATTTATTTATTTATTTATTTAAAATTCATGTACAAAGGTGTCCAAAGGTTAATGTATTAAAGACATTCTCTCTAATTGACCGACCTCTTTAATTTCAGAACCAGTAGATAGTTTGATGTTGATAAAAATTTTATACTACCTTCTCGGAATTAAGCTTTTGAGAAAAAAAATATCAAATCGCGTCGTGGTGATGAGATGATTGGAATCGATTTTTGCAGTTTTACATTTTTTGCCTTCTAATAGGTACCTACCTATAAGGTAAATAATTAATAAAACAATATCCGTGGACTAATTACACAAATTGAATGAAACCCCAAAGTAGTAAGCAAATTATATTATGCTTGTGTTACGGGTGTTAATCAACGATACTTATACATGGAAATACTTAAACATATACCTGAATAAATTTAATAAACACCCAGACCCGGAAATGCAGACATCTAAATGTTCATCACACAAATGCCTACCCGACGGGACACATCGGGAATCGAACACGAACCTCCCGGTTGATCGGTATATTTAGACTTGTGCGTGTACGTTAGCAACGTGAGTACATATTATATAAATATACACACATATGAGTTCATAATGTGCATGTATTAGAACTCGACTGGACCTAGAGGCGTAAATTAATATTTATTGTATCATTAACGTTACTATTTTATAATTTTATATTGAGAATAGCAACTTAATGACTGATTTACAGACATTTAACGTTTCTGAGAATGACTGAGAGATAACATAAAAAGAAAAAAGACTGTATTTTAAGGTTAGATACATTCTTACGCTAATTTCTTTTTTCGAAACCTTCCGTAACGTGTCTATAACAAAAATAAATACAACAAACTGTGGTAGTTTGTTGTATTCCCAGGACCATAACGAGAAGTGTCAAATTAGTTGCACAAGCCAAAGCCATTAAATCAATGTTACGCGTATTCTCCACGCTCCTTAACCTTCCATTCAAGATCCCTTCGTGCCCCTCAAACCCAAAGGGCAAGTTCAACGACCTACATACACTCGCCTCTGTGATGCTCCTCTGTGTCGGTGTACATTTTTATAGACCAATGATATTTTTTTTGTGTATTTGAAATCGAATCTCGAATTAAGGGCGCATTATAGCGAGGATATGGTCAAAAAAATGACCAAATACGTAAATGAGACGCAGCGAAACTGTTAACATCAACTTCGATTTCAATAATCATGTATATATTTTTATTTTAGCACTTGCCCTGTGCTTGGGATAATATTCTATAAATTTTAAAGAAAGAAAAAAATTCGCCCCAGACAGGATTTCAACCTGTAACCTATCGTCTCAAGCCGACGAATGCTCTAACCAATTGAGCTATTATCACTAACTACTAATTTATAGAATATTATCCCAAGCACAGGGCAAGTGCTAAAATAAAAATACGTTGCGAGAAACGAAAGTTATGGCCATTCTAAAATGTGAATTTCATCTGTAATCATGAACTCATTTGGTGGGTACTCAGAATTGTGTACCTATAGGACATAACTACCCGCGTTAACGGGTTAGAAAGACTTGAACGAAAACGACTTGAATCCTCAGTAGCTCAATTGGTTAGAGCATTCGTTGGCTTGAGACGAAAGGTTACAGGTTCAAATCCTGTCTGGGGCGAAATTTTTTCTTCCTTTAAAATTTATAGAATCATGTACATGTTTTATACTTGAACAAAAAAGTATTTTCCTCAATTTGCCACGGATCATCATCATTTTCAGACTTGGTAGCAATGGGACTACCTCGGAATTGTGCCCTTTCTAAAATAATGACATCGATTCACAAATGACGGAATGATGAACACACATTAAAAAAAAATTAACACCACGTTAGTTCGAGTCCGCTGAGTAGATTACACTTTCTGCTTCTCTGCCGGGTAGCTCGTAAAAGGCGAGCACAGGTCCTTATAAGGGCATTACCATCCAGACTACAGACGGTAGTGCTGTGCAGCAACTTGCCTGGGTAGGGATCCACCGCCTTACCAATTCCTTTCGCCATAATGACTGTACAGCCTGGAGGGCAGGGTGCCCTATTGCATAATACGCCTAACATCCCGGCCTCAGGACAGCAACGCACCTATAACATCTATGGTACATATAGGCCACGCTTAACATTATGGTGTCTATAAGCTACGGTTGTCTCTTAACATCAAAAGAGTCGTGTGCTTTTTCGCTGACTTTTCACATAAAAAAATATATTATGAGTCGAACATTTTAAAAAGTTCTCTTTTTTACACGCTTTTTATTAGCTTCACTTGTATGTTTGTATGTATGTATGTTTGTATGTATGTATGTAACTCACACCCGTTTTTCTCCCACTTCCCGCGAACCGATTTCATTCAAACTTTGTACACTTATTAAGAACTGGTGCCAATAGAGTAATATAGTAAGTTTATCCCATTATCCTAATCAGGAGCGCCAGGATTTAACAATTTCCTTACGTATCCTCTACGTAAGGGCTAACAGCTTATGACTGTTATAACATTCTTTTTATAGTTTTTAGTTTGATGTGCTTGAAAAGCGTGTTTTTTAGTTTTTTTTAAACTATATTTTATTTCGAAGAAACTTTAGTACATACAACCACCATCGGCTTTTCGTGGATGTCCTGGTTGTACCTCTGGCTAACTT
>NJDD01002278.1:35160-53267 GCA_002245505.1 Calephelis nemesis | reverse complement strand
GTAGACCTCAGTAACCATAATGTCTCAGAACGGGTGAATCAAATTACTTTTACAAAGATAAAATAAAATTTGTTTAAGCAAAGCTATCTCACTTCAGAAATCCAATACACCCGTTCTTGGACACTCCGTACATGGGTCATGATTTGCATTTTTGCATTCAATATTTGCTACCTATTTATTGCATGTATGCAACGATGTTAATAATTTGAGACATATTTCTTAAAAAGCTGATGCCCGTGGCGTTGCCCTCGTAGTTAATAGTCCCACAGGAACACTTTTCGGAATAAAAACCACAATGTGTTAATTCAAGTTACCCTCAATGTGTGTGCCGAATTACATGAAAGTCGGGTCTGCAGTTTATGCGCAAAGGAGAAACAAATAAACATGCCAAGTAAGTAAGTATCTTCACGCCCATATCACAGAAGAGGTAGGCAGAGGCACAACCAGGGCACCCACGACTATCCGAAGACACTAAGTCCCACAATGTGATAGGTGGCAAGCCTATCGCCAACCGGGCACATTTACAATTCCGAGCAACGTTTTTTTTAATTAGAAAATTGGAAAAATCCAATTTTGTTTTTGTTTCCCGACCAAGGATTCGAACCCGGGACCTCAAGCAGTCAAGTCTAACAACTGAACCGCTATACCACAGAGGCGATTAAGCATGCAAACTTTCGCATTTATAATATTAATAGGATAAGTAACTTGAATTTAAATTTAAATTGATATAAAAATTTCCCTCGTCATGATCTCCACAGTGTAGAGAGACCACTTGCCTCATTGCCTCAAATCTCGTAAGAGATGAGAATATTTTACATACTATTAACACGATCACTGGCTCTAGAATGCTGTGCTACAACTTGCCCGAGTTGGAATTCACCGTGTTTACTACTCACACCCCAGCTACGGTTCAAGTCTAGAGGTTAGGGCAGATGATAGTCCTTTTTAAAATGCCTATAACGTTGTGCGTTATTAGGTACGGTCTAACTAGTTTCGACTGAATATCGCATAGGATAAGAGTAACCGAGGTAGCCTGTCTTAGGGTGGCATTCAACTTATCAAAGATTTTGGATGACTTCGTTCAATTTACCAGTAACTTCGAAATTTTATCAAAGATCTTTCTAGTTTCATAAAAATTAAAGATATTTTAAGACATTTTAATTAAAAAAAATTAGATTTGCTACTTTTTTTGCCAAAGGCACATGAGACAATGATCCTTCATAAGTGGAATGCAACCCTTACTAAGATTTAGTCTCAGTAAGACCGCCTGAATTTCGCATAGTGTAATAGGGGTTTAAAAGTATTTATTAGTAACTAAAAAAAAGTATCTTCACGCCTGTATCCCAAAACAGGTAGGCAGAGGCACAACCAGGGCACCCATGACTAGCCGAAGATACTAAGTCCCACAATGTGATAGGTGGCAAGCCTATCGCCAACCGGGCACATTTCCAATCCCTACCAAAATTTTTTTTTATTAGAAAATTGGCAAATCCAGTTTTCTTTTTGTTGGTCGACCCGGGATTCGAACCCGGGACCTCATGCAGTCAAGTCCAACACCCGGACCGCTACCCCACAGAGGCGACAGTTAACTAATAACAATTAGTAGTAAGTAATTGTACATATAACTCGTAGAATCATTAACTTTTACACTTTTCTATTTCGTTACTGTGGTAAATGTACCTCGGGATGTAGCCCTCCCTCCTACCCTGGCACGTTTGGATTAACCCTTCAATTGACCGGCAAGATAGAATCTGTGAAGAAAGCAGTGACTTATAGCTAACTTTGAACAGTCCACTGAGCTAATGAGCCTGCAGCGTTGAAACGAGTGTATGCTTTCCCATCTTTGCAGAATAGACCATCTGCCTTCCTGCCAGGCAGCTCGAAAAAGGCGAGCATACGCTTGATGTCACTAACACCGTGACATCTAACTAGGTGGTAGAGTTTCGCAGCGACTCACCCGATTTGTACCACCGCCTTACCTATTCCTGTCGCCATAACGCCATGGCGTGTTCCGGTTCGGAGGGAAAGGTAGCCGGTAAACTTACTTTTGCTCGAGGCCTAAGATCCCGGCCTCAGGTTTGCACCATTACCACCTTTGGTGTCTCTAGGCGGCGTGAATTTCTTACATCAAGAAATCCGTCTGCTTGTTTGCCTTCCAATATCATAAAAAAATGCTCGTGGTCTTGTTGAAGGAATGTGTGGTAGTGGTGTTTTTAAACCTCGAACAATTTCTCTTGCGATAGTAATGTTGATTGGAATGCAACGTTGAATATAGACAATGAAATATATGAGACAAAACATGATGACGTGTCTTCTGTCTCTCTCTCTCTCTCTCTCTCTTCGTAAAAAAAACTGTCATGGCGATAATCTAATAGTATAGATTATAGAACGTGTGTGTAACATTAAATCTTCATATACTCCAGAAACAATGTTTTAACATTACATCCTCATCAAACGTTTAATTAAAGTTTGGACTTCAAAATTAAAGGATCCCAAATATTTGGAGCAAACAAGCTGTATTTTTACGGGTTGGTAATATGTTCAGCTTTTGTTTACCCGCTTTGCAAGTTTAGTCGATCGCAGAGTGTTGTTAATTTAGTTCTGTACTAGCTGTTACCCGCGGCTTTGCTTGCGTGACAATTAATGTATTTACTGATTATAGCCGTTAATAAGGGCTTTTATACAAACTTTCAGCCCCTATTTCACCCTTCAGGGGTAGAATTTCCAGAAACGCTTAAATACGTATCTACTCATTTTAAATAATTAACCCCAAAATAAAGTTTCATGTTTCTTAAACAAACTTTCAACGCATATTTTACCCCATTAGGGGTAGAATTTCTAAACTTCAGTCCTTAGAGTACCTCCAGACACCCAGTCTCTGTGTTTTTGTTCGGCGATGATGCATCAATCAGTCAGGACTTGTTTTTTTATAAGTATAAATTTGATATTTCCCCAGTTTCGCCCCTGTTTTGAATTTATTTAGTTTTTAAGAGAACTACTTTAGATACGTAATAAAAAGTAGCCAATCCAACCTTCTGACTGTGATAGCCTATATTAATAACATATGAATACCAAAAATATTCTAGCAACAAAACTCTATAAGGCCTAGATTTTTCTGTAGATAGATTATTATATTAATTATATTATTATTATAATATATATAATATTATATTAATTATATTAATATTGGACGTGAATTTTATACACAAAAATGTTACCATAACTTAGCTCTGTCGCTATTTGAAAGGACGACAAAAATTTACTAAGCAATCAGACACAGAAATACAGACATCTATTTATGTTCGTCATACGAATGCCTGCCCTTGTCAGGAATCGAACCCGAACCTAGTGGTAAGTCGGGGGAGCTAGGCATGTACGATAACCCCTTGGACCATCGATTATGTCAAAATATGTAATATGCTGACTTTAGGTTTAGATTCAATGTTTGTAATTTTTTCATTGAAGACTTATTTATTTATTCAGTAGGAAATTACTTCAAAGCGGATAGGTTCACAAATGTATGCAAGTAATAGCCCACTGGCTCGAGTGACCGGGGCTCTGATATCACCAAGTGACTTTCAATTTCACCTGGAATGTCGCTGGTGGCCGACAATGGCACTGTTACGTGTCACCAGTCAACTGTGTCTTAACCTGATGCCTCATGGTTCATAACCATGTGAACTTAAAAGTAAAAAGCTTTCATAGTCTGTACTTTTTATCGTCAGCGCTTACTGGTATTCCATTCAGTTGTAGTCGCCCTAATTATGCACAAAAGAGAAACCGCTTCGAGTGATATTTGTATATAATATAGAAGTTGTGTCTAACCGTTTGTGTAGACTGCATGAGGTCCCGGGTTCGAATCACGGATCGCTCAACAAAAAGAAAATTGGGTTTATACCAATTTTCTAATAAAAAAATGTTGCTCGGGATTCGACATGTGCTCGGTTGGCGATAGGCTTGCCACCTACCACATTGTGGGACTTGTATCTTCAGTTATTCGTGGGTGCCCTGGTTGTGCCTCTGTTAATTCCTTCGGGGATGTGAGCGTGAAGATACTTTTACTTGTTTTTTTTTTCATTTATACTATAAAATAGGTTCGAAGTGTCGAACTTAAAATTTACCTTATTGAAGTGAAACTTCATTAGAATCGTTGTGATTTCAAAACGGGTGCAACGGAAAAGCGACAGGTAAGAGACACAAATATATATTCATCTCATTCTTTTGTCCATATACTAAAGTTTCACTTCTATCGTGTGTGAAGTGCACACACACCGTTTTTTAAAAAACTGTAAAGTAGAAACGACATATTATATTAAATTTACGTAAAAACCCTTTGATGCCACGAAAATGAAGCCGAAGCACAGTGTTTTTTTGGACCAAAAAAAGTGACATCGTGAGTTTTATGCATATAGCGATCGGCTAGTCTATTTGAAATGTAAGAGTAAAACTCCCAGATCTCTATCTCTTATGTTTTTTTTGGAAACACAATTTGAAGATCATTTGACCTTTGTCATAAAATAATGAAAAATGTTATTTTAAAAAAAGTACATAGTGCATAGCAAATTACAACAATAACAGGAGGATAGAGTCATATTTAACGCATATTATTCCGGTATAATTTATAAAAAAAAATTATTAGTTACGATATTAACAACGGATTTTGCGATTTTATATTTTATTTTTTTATTTTATTTCTAGGCTGAAGTAGAATGTCTGACTAATGCAGAAAGGTTCTTTTAGCTTAGGAGCATCCCTCATAAAATTCTCAGGTTCTAATTCTGCGGAACTTTCCAGTATTGTCCGAGGTCAAAATTCAAAAATTAGGGTTGTCATAAAGGTTACTTAAAAGGTTACGACAGATGATTATATTTTAATATGTTATACTTTCAGCGGTCAATAAAACGTTATTTTTAAGTGAAATTATATCAAAACAAATGAAAAACGCGGAAGCTGAGTGTCTAGAACCTACCACAATATAGTGTACAAATATTTTAAAATCAAACAAAATAACAGTTATTTCTTGTTATAACAATTTCATAAATTTATTAATTGCTCATTTTTATATCACGATTTTATCACATTTTTTGAACTACCTAGCCAAGCCAGATATGAAAATAAAAGGCAAAGCAAAGTTTCCGATAATCCTACTACCGTATCCTAACTTAACAGCATAGGGAGCAAAAAAAAAGGAATCGGTAACCACGGTGTGTGCGATTCACACACGATAGAAGTGAAACTTCAGTAAATCAACAAATGAATGAGACGAATAAATATATTCCTACTCATTTTTCTATTTGTGTCTCTTACCTGTCGTTTTTTCCGTTGAATCCGGTTTGAAATCACAACGATTCAAAAGAAATTTTACTTTAAATAATCAAATAATGTGTTTAGCTGTTCCTTTTTAGTTTAAAATTTCATGAATTCTGTTTTTGCAAAAATGTTAAAAAAAAATTTGATTATTTACTTATAATCGGTATTCCGCCAGTATGGTCAAGGTTTTAGTTGTTTCCCAAATCTTTTTAGTTTTGTAATTGATAAGAAGAAATGATGATGATAGCATCACAAACAGAAAAAATAGAATCGTAATTGATAAAATTAATCAGACTAAGTGAGTTATTAATTAATAATTTATACAAAAATTAAACAAAATTCTACGATGAAATCGGTCCATCCGTTAAAAGTTATGACGCCACAGACAGACACACACAGATACAGACACGTCAAACTTATAGCACCCCTCTTTTTAAGTCGGAGTTAAATTTAGCTGTGACCCTAAAATTTTACATGCAGTTACTAAAAAGATCAAATAGCCTTTTTGCTCTTACTATTGCTATTTAAAACACTTCAATTCCATTTTCTAAACAGCTCTTGAACTCTGCTGAAGATTTTCCTGTAATATTGTATTTCTCAAGTTTTGTTTACTTCATTTGATGTGATACAAAATCAAACGTTTTCCTCGTATTTTTAAATACAGAAAGAGGATACTTTTTAAATATTTAGACATTATTACTTTTTAAAATCAAAGAAAACATGCATTTTTCTATAAAGTAAAATGAAGTAAGTATCTGTAAACTGTAGGATCAAATGATCAGCCAAGGTCAGAGCAACATCTAGTCAAACATAATTTAACACGAGAAGAATTTAAATAAAGTTTATAAGTTAAAGGTCAAATTTTCTGGTAGCCCTAAAGTTAATTTTTGAAGTTAATTTTCTCAAAACTTCCACGCAGTTAGAACCTGAGAATTTTATGAGGGATGCTCCTAAGCTAAAAGAACCTTCCTGCATTAGTCAGACATTCTACTTCAGCCTAGAAATAAAATAAAAAAAAAATATAAAATCTCAAAATCCGTTGTTAATATCGTAACTAATAATTTTTTTTAATAAATGATACCGGAATAATATGCGTTAAATATGACTCTATCCTCCTGTTATTGTTGTAATTTGCTATGCATTATGTACTTTTTTTAAAATAACATTTTTCATTATTTTATGACAAAGGTCAAATGATTTTCAAATTGTGTTTCTATAAAAACCATAAGAGATAGAGATCTGGGAGTTTTACTCTTACATTTCAAATAGAATAGCCAATCGCTTTATGCACAAAACTCACGATGTCACTTTTTTTGGTCCAAAAAAACACTGTGCGAAGGCATAAGCTAATTATACATTTATGAGAGTAAACGAAAGAATATATGTATACATGTGTTAAGTAGGTTAATCAGCTGATTTTTGGCGATCGTGATAAATTAAGTAAAATACTCGTATAAATAACACTTTTCAAAAAAAATTACAACCTCAGCTCAATCATCGAGGTTGTTAAAAAGTAAACCTCCGCAAACAATCCGTATGAATTTCTTTGTTTTCAAACATAAATTTAATGCATAACGTAATATTTTATTATATATATTATAATATATATTATGTATCTTTAGAAATTATGCGCTCAAAATATTACCCGACTGTTACGCAACCTCTAAAACGCTCGTTATATACATTACGTGTGTTAACACAATACGACAAGATGTTACGTGAGCTCTTAACAATCGGTTTAAGAATGTTTAATTTCGCTAGCCATAACAAGAAAATTATTTCACACAAGTAACAAATTATATTGTTTGTGAGATGAACTATGTGAATTTTCTCGCCGCCTAAGGCCCGCTACATACTGTCGGAATAATTCGCTGCGTATAAAGCTATTACACAATTAAATTAAAAGTTTAAAAAACCCCCGAAATCCGAACTTCAATTCCCTTTAAAATGTAAAAAATTCGGTTAATCTGGGGAGATCTGGGGGGAAAGTGGGGACTTTCACCCCCCACAACTTTTAAACGGCTAAACCGATTTTCATCAAGCATGTCTAAGAAACAATAAAAAAAAACTAAATTGAAATCACTGCGTCGGTTCGGGAGTTATGATGCCACAGACAGACAGATACACCGACAGACAGACAGATACACAGACAGACAGACAGATACACAGACAGACAGACACGTCAAACTTATAACACCCCTCTTTTTGCGTCGGGGGTTAAAAAGGAGTTGCATAAACACATCTTGCACATTTTTTTTAATTCGAAATCCAAAGCTCAGTTGAACGGTGCGGTGAGTCATTAAGTACACATGTATGAAGAAAATTGTCGAAATTACTGTGTTACCTGAAAATGCCAAATCTTATTAATACGTGATGCAAAAACTTTGGATCTCTTCTTACGAAAATTGCGCGGATTTTCGCAAATAAGTTTGAGGCTATAATATTATGATTACTATATTTTCTTGAGATCTCGCACATTTTGAGTTTTTATAATTCAGTAAGCACAAAATAGTATACGAGGGCGTACCTGCATAATCCCGAAAGTGGGATTTAGCGTCCCGCACATACTTCGAGTGGGACTCCTCTTTAGAGGTCCCAGACACTATTCGCTGGATGTTAAACAACCCTATTGATGAGCTTCAATTCAATTGTTCGATTGTTTGTATTAATAAATAATCATGTAATAAATACAAAATACAATGTGTTGTAGATAGTAACTAAATAATTAAAATTAGTAATTAGATTTTTTTATGACATTGGAAGGCAAACAAGCAGACAGATTTCCTGTTGGTAAGAAATTACCGCCGCCTAGAGAAACCAAAGGTGGTAATGGTGCGTTGCCAACCAGAGGCCGGGATGTTAGGCCTCGAGCAAAAGTAAGATTACCGGCTACCTTACCCTCCGAACCGGAACACGTCATGACGTTATGGCGGCAGGAATAGGTAAGGCGGTGGTACCAATCCGAGCGAATCGCTGCGAAACTCTACCACCTAGTCAGATGTCACGATGTTAGTGACGGGAAGCCTATGCTCGCCTTTTACGAGCTGCCTGGCAAAGGAAGGCAGATGGTCTATTCTACAAAGGAGCCCGGACCAACACGGGGAAACCTAATTAATTAAAACCTGTTAAAATATTTGCACACCACATTTTGGTAGAATATGTTGAAACGCTTAAATAATTTTGTAACGTCTTTGTAACAATCATATTCCGCAAATAAATATATTTTCTTTTCTTTTCAAAATATTATTTCGAAAATACCCCTTAAAATGATTCTCATAGTTATTTATTCAGTAACCCTTAATTGCTTATACCCCAAAGTAACAAGGGTTTTCATAAGTGTTATGGGCAGATATTATTTTATGAATCACACACTTCTGAGTCATTGTGAGCTACCCCTATTGTAATAATAAGGGTAATGGCTACATCCCGAGTTAAACCCTTATGCTCGTTCCATTTCTTTGCTGAGCATTTAAAGATCGGGTCTAAGTTATTTGAAAGGTGGTATAAATAAACCCCATAGTAAACAAATTATATGTTTGTGATATGGGTGTTGGTCAACGATTCTAATACATACAAATACTTAAATAGATACGAGAATAAATATAATAAACACCCAGACCCGGAAGTGTATCTAATCCAATCTTAATGTTCATTTGATTGCCTGCTCCCATCGGGAATCAAATCCGAGCCTCGCGATTTGTCAGTGTAGGCTAAACTCGACCAACGAGGCGGTCAAATAATTTTATATTTTAAGTGTCGTCTCTTCGTAGCCATCTACGTCTGACAACTCAAAGACGTTTTTTTAAATCTAATTAAATGAATTTGCCTCGGCGTTGCCTGGATGAGTGTCCGCCTGAGGATAGGTTTGCCATCTCTCACATTGTGGGACTGTATGAACAGTTGGCTAACCGTACGTATTCTGTAAGTACTACCTCGGAGTACTTCGAGGATGCCAGCAAAGGCTGACTTTGTAAATTAAATGGATAAATAAATGATTACCGATGTGACTCGATACCCTCTGCCTACCGCATAAGGGGACTTGGCTTGATGATCGCATGTACTACTTATTTGATTTGATTACCTACTGATCTGGGGATATCTAGTCCACAGTAACATAACAGTAAAAAAGTAATGTTGTGAAGATTAAAATTTATATTATTTAACTAGCTGTCCCGGCGAACTTCGTTCCACCCCTTCAGTTTGTATGGGAAAAAGTAAAATGTTGTTTTTCCTAGTTTCCTCGCAGTTTTCCCTGTTTTCTTATCTTTTAAACCTTCCCTGGACTTGAACAAATAATTCAAAACCAAAATTAGCGAAATCGGTTCAGCCGTTCTCGGATTTTAGCGAGACTAACGAACAGCAATTGATTTTTATATATATAGAAGATTAGGGTAGATACTTAGATAATATAAATTGTAATATTAATTATATCAAATACAAATATTTGATATAATTAACATTTGATCGTTATACTTTTTCCTTAAAGTATTATTTTTTTTCCCTTTAATTAATAATTAATAAATGAATTTATTTGAGTTATGCTAATAACGTAGTAGAAGTAGAGCCCAGGATATTGATAATGTCGCAAACGCAAATTCTCGTAATGTTTAATGAAAATACATGAATTGTTTCTTGAAAGTTTGTGACCTTCCTACATCTTACGTGAAGCCCAAATCGTCAGATCATTTAAATATACACTTATTTGCAGGTAACGTACCCAACGTACCTTAATCTGACGTGGTCGAATATATTTATTTGCAAGCCAAAAAACAGTAAGACAGACCTTATTCTCGCGGCTCTATATATACAAATTACGAGTATATATGACATGTGTAACGGTGCTACTAGTTATCTCTCAAAACTTAATCTGACGCGCCTGAGTAACTCCTCTAATCCGCACTTGGGCTCCCCTACTATAGTACCATTTGTCACGCATGCAAACATTTCGAAAGTACAAAGTAGCGGTAAATTATTAGTTAATTTAGTTTTTTCGCCTACCTTTACATATCGGTGTTGTTGGATTGGTATCCCTGTGTAATTATTTGTAAAAGAAAAGGCCTTGTATAATAATTCAATTTGTATTACCACAGGGCGAGTACTTTGAAGGTATATAATTATTGTGTTAAGGTAACGGAGGACTGCGAACTCGTTATACCTAAAAAGGTAAAAAAGGTTTCCTTATACCTAAAAACCTTTTTCTTTTTTCGAATTCGCTTAGATTTTTTTTTATGATATTGGAAGGCATACAAGCGGACGGAATTCCTGATGGTAAGAAATTCAAGCCGCCTAGAGATACCGAAGATAGTAACCGCAAACTTACCGTCTACCTTATCCTCCGTTAACACGTCAACGGCAAGGACTGACATTGTGGCGGCAGGAATATATAAGTGGTACCAATCCGGACGAGTCGCAGCGAAACTCTACTATCTAGTCAGATGTAACGGTGTTAGTGACGGTAAGTCTATACTTGCCTCGCCTTTTATGAGTTGCCAGACAGGAAAGCGGATGGCGTTTTCTGTATTGGGGACCTTCAGCAATATGGTGAATCTAAATTGAATGTTATTTTAATTGAATAGCATTTAAACATCATAAAGCTGGTCGATTTGCAAGTGTCGATAAAGCACTAACTAAATACCGAACGTAGGACCACGGTAGTAAATAGTATATTACTATGGTAGGATGTGCCATATTTCCACAATATTCGGTGCTTCATCTCTATAAGAGACTAATTTTAGATTCTTAAACATAACTTAAACATAATTAGCTATTATGTTTAAGTGGATTTATGTAATTGTTTATATAAAATTTAATTGTCTAGCTTTATATAGTATAATTATGTTTGAATGTCATACTAGAGTAAGCCCGTGGCTGCGTCCGCGTGTCATTTGACGATTACATTTTCAATTTAAACGATATACTTACTACTTTGGGGTTAGATTCAATTTGTGTGACTTGTCCAAAGATATTTATTTACTGTTATGTCTCCCTATCCTTACTTGACAGCTTTTGATGCCACACGGTTTATGTTTTAAATTGAATTCTTACTTTATAATCATAGAACTTAATAAAATTGTTTAAAACCACTGAGTGACAAACAAAATTAAATGAAATTGTTTATATGCAGAATATGTACGTTAGAGTTACAAGGATTCATTCTAAAATATTGTATATATATTGATTATTTCGATCCAATTCACAGACATTACTACACAAATAAGTAATTTTTGTATATAAAATTAATAATTTATTTGAGATAATTTTTACATCCATTAATATCTTTACGCCAAGTCGCCCTAGTAATAAGCAAAGAATAGCGAGTGCCGAATAACATGATCCTTTCAGACATGCCTCCAGTTTAGTGGACTGTTTACACCACCCTTGGATAAAACCCGACCGATTTAATCGTGAAATGTCATCCTAGGTCTACTCGGATACCTAAATCCACTCATTCGCAATGTATTTCTGCTATTTAAATATTTCATCTGTCATTCTTTCCACGTGACTTAACCAACGGAATATGGCCTTTCTCATTTTGAAACCAATATTTTCTTTCGATCCCTCTCTTTCTCGGATCTTGCTGTTGCAAAGATTTTGTACAAACATATATTTAGATGTCGGTTTAAAAACGCAATTCTTTTATGATTTTATGATGTGTGCAGTTAATAAGTATTTTTAAAGAGTTGCTCAGCGAAGACGGCTTAGCTAACTTTATAATTGCGTCAATTAGTATCCAGTTATTAATTGGCCGGAGCCTGTTGTATAAACACCGTGACACGCGAATGTCTTTCATTTTGTGGGTGAATCATCAGTTGGTGTTATGTGTGAATCATGATCAATTGCAATATGGTGTTGTCCTTGCTGTTTTTCCCGATTTAGACTCATTTAGGGAAAACTCTGGTAAAATTCTGTATACTTCTTATGTCAACATCACCGTCACTGTCTACTCTAGTCTTTAGATAGGGACATGAGAGTGGTGAATATTTGTGGTGTTATAGCGGCGGTAAATAGTACGGAGTCGTCACATGTTCTGCCAACTGGTCAAGGTCACGGTGTCAGTAACCAATGTGCGTTTATTATTCAAATGAGCCTCGAGCTTTTCTATTTGTTTTCCCTAAATTTAGGGATCCTCAAACCATCTCTCTGGTGTTTATTATTTGTATTTTCCTTCATTTTATTAAAAATCTTGAATTATATGTAAATTAAGAATACATTTTAACGAGCAGTAAAATTTGGATCCGTATCCTTCTTTTCTCGTTTACGATAGGTACTCTAATCATTTGAGCTACTGAAGATTCAGATCATTTATAGACCATTACTCTCTCAGGCTGGCAGCTCCTAAGCGGCGAGCATAGGTTAACTGGGTCATTACCAACAAGATACCACAGTGTTGCAATGTGCCCGGATAAAAATTTACCACCTTGTACCGCCGTCATAACGACTGAGTCACGTCTCTACCTGGATGTAGCTGGTAGAATTGCAGAATAGGACAGATATCCCGGTCACACCACCTATGGTGTTTCTCGAACAAGATTGTCTCTTACAACCAGGAGAGCCGTTTGCTTGTGCGCTGTTTTATAAAAAAAGATCTACAGAACATACCTAACTATCGACGTAATTGATAAAAAAGGGACAAAAAATTTCACCACATCATAATCGCATCTGTGGTCTAGCGGTTCGGCGTCGGACTTGACTTCTTGAGGTCCCGGGTTCGATGCTCTAGCTTTTCAAACTAATAAAGATAACGTTGCCCGGAATTGCATATGTACCCGGTTGGCAAAAGGCTTGCCACCTATCACATTGTGTGACTTAGTGTCTTCGGCTAGTCGTGGTTGTCCTGGTTGTGCCTCTGCCTACCTTTGGGGATATAGGCGTGAAGTTACCACATTTATTATATAAACATGAATTATAAACTCAAAACAGTAAAATCGACGTCAATAAAAAGACCTTGAAGGGTTTTCAAATCCTGAAGTGATTTTTTTTCTTTCTCTAAAATTCTTGGGTAAACCCGACGACGCCTGGGTAAACCGATAAACGCAAGGACCACGATGTTACTTAACGCAAGGTCGTCGCATATCTCATCGGAATTTTAAATCACCTACTAAAGCTTGTGCACGCCGTAGAAAGTGCAAGTCGGCATAAATCGCACTGACCGTGCACATAACTCGGATGTCGGATAATGTGACCACTTTATACCATTCCACGTCTTGTGCCTTTCGATATAAACACCAGATTGTTGTGCGCGATCTCATTAACATGTCCGCTTTAATTGGGCCCCGCGAGTGCTTCGCTTTCTACATGAAACAACCATAGTTTCATGAGCTGGGTTCGGTTTTATGAGAGTTTATGGCTTCACGGATCTGATATTTGTGTTATCTTTGATTTTTATCTTTTTTTTATGATAATGGAATTCAAACAAGCAGATGGACTTCCTGTTAGTAAGAAATTCACGCCGCCTAGGGACATCAAATGTGGTAATGGTGCGTTGTTATCCTGAGACTGGAATGTTAGGCCTCGAGCAAAAGGAAGTTTACCGACTACTCTACCCTCTGAACCAGAACACTTCAGTAAAAAGCATTGACGTTATGGCGGCAGGAATAGGTAAGGCGGGGAGGTACCATCCTGGCGAGTTCCATAAGGTCTTTTGATAGGTCGTGTTCAAGATTGGTGTCTAAAGTAGGTACCATAAGATCTTTTGTTAGGTTGTTTTGAAGATCGGTCGGATCGGAGTCTTGCCAAATTCATACAGAATTGTGAATATTCTTTCGTAAATTAGTATGGAAGTATAATAAAACACCTAATTAAAATAATAATAGACATTTGCCGTCTTATTAATAATCGTGGACTAAAGTACTTCAAGGCTGAACCTGATATTATAGTCTTTAATGCATTGAGATACCTGCTGTAACATCAACTTAACACTACTTTTACTTTTATCTATGTTTATTAATATCGCAGCTGTAGTGTAATTTACACTTTATTAAGACAACTATACATAAATAACCTTAAGATTCGGCACTTTTAATTATTTTTTTCTTTGTAAGCACATAACACTTGGTTTTTTTCTATGATATTGGAAAGCAAACAAGCAGACGGATTTCCTGATGGTACGAAATTCACCCCGCCTAGAGACACCAAAGGTGGTAATGTTGCGTTGCCAACCTGGGGTCGGGATGTTAGGCCTTGAGAAAAAGTAACTGGCTACCCTCCAAACCGAAACACGTCATGACGTATGGCGGCAGGAATAGGAAGGGCGGTGATACCAATCCGGGTGAGTCGCTGCGAAACTCTACCACCCAGCCAGATGTCATGGTGCTAGGGACTGTAAGCCTATGCTCGCCTTTTACGTGCTGCCTGGCAGGAAGGCAGATGTTATTCCAAAAGCCGGGATATTTTCGCACACACTTTAAACTTCTCTTCAAGGGTCCTCGAAACGGGATGTCCCTCAAATAGCAGGACTGATGGCAACCCTAGTTCCAAAGGGTTTTGTAATGCGACCTGTATCAGGTTGGTTTACAAGAACCTTTGATCCAAGATAAGGGCCTTAAGACGAGGATTATATCAAATAATCAAAGGTTCAGACAATATTTGACAGAAGGGTCGTCTAGAGTAGTTAATCGATTCTCGTTAAACGAAAGGATAAAGATAATATCCGATGTTTACAATTAAACGTTATTTATAATGATAATATACGCTGGAGATGACCCCCATAAAAATATGTCTGTTGGAGCTGATCTGCACCAAGGTGGATGCAGAATCTCTCAAAGAAATCTACGCCTTGTATCTCAAGTAACAAAGACTAAAATGTTCTGCACTATTTCAATATGACCATATAAATTGGTCCTCACGAATGCTTGGACGCTTTCTACATAAAACATATTTAGTGTCATGAGGATACTCATTTTCATCAATGCCAGTTTTATGAGTATTTGTAATTGCATTGCGGTATAATCTGCATATTCCATTAGCATGACCACGTGTCAGCATAAACATATGGAACCGTAAAAGCTTAATCAATGTTTTGACAGTAGGTACTCATAATTATACGGCTGAATCTGATGAGTTTTGTATGGAAAAGGATAGATACTCCCAGCCAAGCCAGGTGTATTTCATATAGACCAAGGTGCAACTGAGAAAGTGTTCTAAATTATATGATACAGGACTGAGATATTGTAATATCGCGATTTATGATTTGCTATGCAGTATTTATAGACACTAGTTATTTGCCCGCAACTTCGTCCGCTTGGAATAATTACGATTTTCATACTTACTTTCAGCACCTATTTAATTACGATACTTTGGGAGTTGGCTTTTTTTTTTAAATATACGTTATGTTTGAAATCGGATCTTTAGCTGTATGCATATAAAATTTAATCAAAATCTGTTTAGCGGGTTAGCCGTAGAGCAACAGACAGACAGACTTTCGCATTCTTATCGCAGTATAGATTTACAGCAGCTTAATTACATTACAGTACTACTAGCTCTTGCCCGCGAGGTTAATGACTCCATTTTTCGGAATACAAACTATCCTATGTGTTAATCCAAGTTACCCTCTATGTGTGTGCCAAATTTAGTGTAAATCGACTCATCAGTTTTTGCGTGAAGAAATAGCAAACAAACATACAAACATTCGCACTTTTAACATTTATTTAAATGCAGAAACCCGACTTCGATTTCAACATTATTTTGTCTATTTACAAAAAAATTGTATTTACCTTGATTCCCTGGGAATACTAGATCCAAACTTGGTGTCACTAGGACCACCAAAAAGTACAGTCTTTAAAAAAATTGTAATGGGGTTGAAATCAATTAACCTTCATAAAAAATGAAGGAATCGAACAAATAACCTCTTCCCTTTTCACAAGTTGGTTTAAAATGAAATTCCTAAACAAAGCGATGAATACTGTGGTAAGTTTAACTAACCCAAACAAAACCGTCATTAACAAAACCAAAACCGAATCATTATTAGCCAGTAACAATAGCTTATTTGTGTAACTTTGTTTTTTTGTAATGTTTCGCCGATGGCCAGGTCGTTGACTACCTTTCGACCTTGAGGTAATGGTTATGCTTAAGAGCATAGATTTTAAAGGTTAATAAATAGTGCGAGCGTTTAATTTTTTTGCAATATGTGGGATTTATTGTATAAGGAACAAATCTATATAGGAACGATAAAAGTTTAGTTGTTGGGATTTGTCACAATTATTTATAATATTTGTCGCCTCTGTGGTCCTCTTGAGGTCCCGGGTTCGATTCAAGGGTAGGACAACTAAAAAAAATTGTATTTTAATTTTTTTAATAAATATAACGTTGCTCGAGATTGGTTATGTGCCCAGTTGGCGATAGGCTTGTCACCGATAGACGTGTCATATTGTGGGACTTAGTATCTTCGGCTAGTCGTGGGTGCCCTAGTTATGCTTCTGCCTACTATTTCGGGGATATGTGTGTAAAGATACTTTTTTATAATATATGTATATGTTATCATGACCGACAGAATGTCATAACATTTCAAAATATTTATAGATTTGAGAAAATATTAAATTGAAACAAGTATTCTAATACTGGCTTCAATATTTTTTAATTAATTTGATGCACTCTTGTGCACAAATGTTATAATATTAGACAGCATCACACTGTCACACTACCACAAATATACTAAGTCTTATATTTAAATTCGCTTGTCACATTGATCGTTCCCGTACTCCTCCAAAACGGCTTGACCGATTCTCATGAAATTTTGTGTGCATATTGATATACGGCCAACATCTATTTTTCATACCTCTGAATGATAAAGTAGACTAAGTCCATATTTTTTTTACTAAAATCACATTAAAATTAAAGCAGAACAACGTCTGCCGGGTCGGCTAGTATTAAAATAAAAATAAGCAAAAGTGTTTTGATTTTTATCTCACTTTGATTGGTCACATGTCGGTGAAAACTTTCGTATTATATCCACTATGTTAAATATTATATTAAACATAAACCTCAAATCTATTTAAATATCAAATGTGAACAAGTTGAACAAACTATCGTAAAATTAAAGCAAAAGTGAATACACGAAAAGTTAGTCACAATTTAAAAGATTCTCCGATTTGAGTGGTAGCACTAAATGTAAACATTTCCGGTATAGAGGAACGTGCGTCGCGTCGCCGTGCGCTTGCGCAACCGTTCGCGCCGCCTGTAGTCCAAGAGCTTTTTACCCATTGAGGGGGCTAATAGACAAAAAAAATAATCGCCCTAAAACGATTTAAAATGTAAAACATTTCCACAATGAGAAAATTATGTCGCATCGTATTTGCATAAGCAGCCCTTGTGACGCTTGAAATTCAAGAGCTATAAAAACAAAGGGCTAACGAACAAGAATTATAATAACTTTGAAGACCCTGCGAATCATTAAATAATAAAATATAATATGACATAATAAAATATAAAAGCAAGTATAAACATTTCCGTTACGTAAATATGCCATGGCATATCTGTTTACGCTGCTTATAAACTGAAAGTTTCTTTTTTCAAAACGGGATGTCTTTTTTCTGAAGGTAAACTTCCCGTTGAGAGTATACCGTTAGGGAGACTCGCGGTTCGAATTTGCTGAGTAACCTCAGACCTGGTAGCTCGTGAAAGGCGAGCACAAGTTAAATGGGTCATTACTAACACTATTAAGAGAATTTTGCAGCAACTTGCCCAGGTAAGGGTCCGCCACCTTGCCTATTTCTGCCGCCATAAAGACATCGTCGTATTCCATTTTGCTGGTTTATCACATAAAAAAGTAATCCTAATAAAAAATCCTTCCTTAGGTTAGT